>CM056058.1:138119426-138524426 GCA_029574335.1 Rana kukunoris
CTAGCTACACTATATTACCAAAAGTATTGGGACACCTGCCTTTACACTCACATGAACTTTAATGGCTCCCAGTCTTATGCCGCGTACACACACGGTCGTTTTTTGCGATGAAAAAAAACGACGTTTTTTGTGAAGTAAAAAACGACGTTTTTGAAACGTCACTTTCAAAGACGATGTTGCATACACAACCATCGTTTTTTTCACAAAAAGCGAGGTTACGTTCACCACTCTTTTCCATTGAAGCTCGCTTCATAACTAGCTTCTGGGCATGCGCGGGTTGAAAAACGTCGTTTTAAAACGACGTTTTTGCTACACACGGTGACTTTTTGTGAAACAAAAAACGACGTTTTGAAAAACGACACAAAAAACTTCAAGCATGTTGGAATTTTTTTTTGGTCGTTTTTTTTAAGACAAAAAAACTAAGTTTTGCCCACACACGATCAATTTAAATGAAGTTTTAAAAAAACGACGTTTTTTTTTCATCGCAAAAAAACGACCGTGTGTACGCGGCATTAGTCCGTAGGGTTTCAAGTTTGAGTTGGTCCACCCCTTTGCAGCTATAACAGCTTCAACCCTTTTTGGAAGGCCGTCCACAAGGTTTAGGAGTGTCTATGGGAATGTTTAACTATTCGTCCAGAAGCGCATTTGGAAGGTCAGGCACTGATGTGGACAAGAAGGCCTAGCTCGCAGTCCCTACTCTAATTTATCCCAAAAGGTTTCCATTGGGTTAAGGTCAGGACTATGCAGACCAGTTAAGTTCTTCCACACCAAAATTGCTCATCCATGTCTTTATGGACCTTGCTTTGTGCACTGGTGTGTAGTCATGTTGGAACGGAAGGTGCCATCCCAAACTGTTCCCACAAAGTTGGGAGCATTAAATTGTCCAAAATGTCTTATGCTGACACCTTAAGTGTTCCCTTTATTGGAACTAATGGGCAAAGCCTAACCCCTGAAAAACAACCCCACACCATAATCCAAAAATGATTTGGACCACTGCACAAAGCAAAGTCCATAAAGACATGATGAACACAATTGGGTTGGGAGGAACTTGACTGGCATCAACCGACAGAACACCTTTGAGATTAATTAGAGCAGTGACTGTGGACGGCCTTCCAGAAGAGTTGAAGCTGTTAGAGCTGCAAAGGGAGGGCCAACTCAACATTTAACCCTACGGACTAAGACTGGGATGCCGTCAACGTTCATGTGCGGTGTAAAGACAGGTGTCCCAATACTTTAGCTAATATGTTCTATCTATCTATCTATCTATCTATCTATCTATCTATCTATCTATCTATCTATCTTTAACAAAACGTTGACTTTGAGACCCCTTTTACATCATTGCATGTTGTGTAGGGCAGCCCATTCACTTGAAAGGGCTTCTTTATGCGTATTTGTCACCCTAAAAGAAGCTCCTGCTGCTTTTCGGGTGACATTGCTTCACACAAGTTGTGAAGGCGTGGTTTTCTGCGAGCCCAGGCCTTCCCAGAAGAGATGAAGGTGTTATAGTTAACAAGGGTGGGCCAACTCAATATTGAACTCTACGGACTAAGACTGGGATGCCATTAAAGTTTATGTGCATGTCAAGGCAGGTGTCCCAATACTTTTGATAACTTTTGGTAATATATTCTATCTGTCTGCCTATCTATCTGGTCATTCTGTCACGTGACCTTTGCGGCAGAATGGCACCGCGTTGGGGTGCCATTGAAGGATATTGGCACCCCAAACATGCATAGCTCGATGTGCTGTGATTGCCATGCAGTTTGGGATTGTGGGCAGTCATAACAATTCTGTCTACAATTTCAAATTGGGAGATGTGAATGGTCTTCAGGTGTAAATAATGTCAGGTCCGGCAGCTATTTAAACACTGTTCAGTCAGCCCACCATAATGCCTCCTAATAAAACAAAACAGCCAACCATTCATCTGCCATAGAAGACAGTGCTGATCCTACAAGGCAGACTTCCGCTCTGTTCATACACGGATTCTAAGATCAGTCTTGGACTATTTTGTGGAACGAAGACTACACAGATGTGGGGAGCGATGCTGGTGCTGGGTTATTATGTGGCACTCCAAGCTGGCCCCACACTGTATTTGGATAGAACACAACTGATGGCAGTGATATGGGTCAGTATACAACATCTGTCGCCTTCCATTCCCTGAGGACCAGCTGTCGCAGCACAGTCTATTAAAATCAGATAAAACAGCTCATCCAAAGCATCTCTTCTTCTCTTAGAAAGTGGAAAATAATAAATCTGCAGCTGTTTATTTGGTAATCTCTTTGATGTTTTTTTTCATGAGATAATAACACTTGTTTTAAAGGGAGTGTCGACATCTAGTACGTCTCGTCACAGTCTTTCAGGGGCATGCGTTGGCAAGCTTGACATCAACCAGTTTACATGTCACTGATTGGAACATGTCGTACGCTGTTGAAGGTGAAGATCAATGGAGTAAACAAGTGGGGTGCATATACTAATATATATGTGTAAGAAATCTGCAAAAATAAAAGGATGTGGAAAAGCAATAGTGTTGAGCAGAATATGCCATATTCGAATTCGCGATATATCTCGAATATATTGTCGAATATTCGTGATATATTCGCTAAATACGAATATTCGAGATATTTTTTGAAACCGAAATCATTGCGAATTTTCGCTATTGCGAATTGCGAATTGCGAATATTCGACAAATGCGGAGGGAGCACTCTGATTGGCTCAGCATATTCGTGATATGTTGCAATACAAAATAATTGAGAATATTCGGCAAATGTGTAAGGAGCACTCTGATTGGCTCAGATATTTCGTGATATATTGCAATACAAAATAATTGAGAATATTCGGCAAATACGGAAGGAGCACTCTGATTGGCTCAGAATATTCTTGATATTTTATCGAAATGTCACAAAATGCGAATGATAAATACCTTTCTTGAATTTCGACAGTAACACTCTGAAATCGAATATATGTGTAATTTTATTTAAAAACAGTATTTCGAATTTCTCGACGCGCGCTTGCGCAATCGCGCGAACACACACGCACGGCGACTACTTCCGAACTTGGACACTTGCCAGTTTCATTTTCCATAGGTAGCTGTTCTTGGTCTATTTGCACAAGTTGAATTGGAAAAATATGGTTGGAAGCAACCTTTCAAGAGATGAAGAGAATATTTTGATCAGTGTGAGTATTTTAATTATCTTTACCTGCATTTTAGACTAGTTTAAAAGTTAGTATATAAGATCAGATATTAGTATTCCCAAAAAATTTCTCTCCTGGTGTTACAAAACTACAAGTCCCAGCATGCCTGTACAGCTGCAGACACCCTGCTTGGTAAATGTGTTTTTAGGCACTTTCCTTGCTATTTTGCATAATGAATTTAACATGTTGTGCACACCGGGCTAATTTGTTCAGATTTGTTGTTTACGAGACTAAAACTTTTTTTTGGCTAGAAAATTACTTAAAACCCCCAAACATTATATATATATTTTTTAATAACACCCTAGAGCAGGGGTCTCCAAACTTTTTACTTCGAGGGCCACATTCTATATTTTACTCATATCCGCGGGCCGGAAAAAATAATTTTACTAAATAAATCCACAGTAGAAGAAGAATAGCATTTTACTTACTGTTGACCGCAGAACTGGATGATGGTCCCGTCGTCTAATAAAACAGTTGGAGCATCATTCAGCGGGTTGTAACTACCAGCGTGCATTGAGGTTTTACATCCGTGTCCTCACCAGTCTCCCCCACATCTGTGTCCCCACATTGGTGTCCCATACATCTGTGTCCCCACAATGGTGTCCCCATACATCTGTGTCATCACATTGGTGTCCCCATACATCTGTTTCATCACATTGGTGTCCCCATACATCTGTTTCATCACATTGGTGTCCCCCATACATCTGTGTCATCACATTGGTGTCCCCATACATCTGTGTCATCACATTGGTGTCCCCACACATCTGGTCATCACATTGGTGTCCCCATACATCTGTGTCATCACACTGGTGTCCCCCACACATCTGTCTCCTCACATTGGTGTCCCCATACATCTGTGTCATCACACTGGTGTCCCCATACATCTGTCTCCTCACATTGGTGTCCCCATACATCTTGTCATCACATTGGTGTCCCCATACATCTGTGTCATCACATTGGTGTCCCATACATCTGTCTCCTCACATTGGTGTCCCCATACATCTGTCTCCTCACATTGGTGTCCCCATACATCTGTGTCATCACATTGGTGTCCCCATACATCTGTGTCCCCACATTGGTGTCCCCATACATCTGTGTCATCACATTGATGTTCCCATACATCTGTGTCCCCACATTGGTGTCCCCATACATCTGCCCCACATTGTTGTCCCCATACATCTGTGTCCCCACATTGGTGTCTCCATACATCTGTGTCCCCACATTGGTGTCCCCATACATCTGTGTCATCACATGGTGTCCCCCACATCTGAGCACCCCACCAGTCTCCTCATACACTGTTGTCCCCACACATCTGTGTCCCCACACTGGTGTCCCCCACATCTGTGCCCCCCACCAGTCTCCTCATACACTTTTGTCCCCATACATCTGTGTCATCACACTGGTGTCCCCACACATCTGTCTCCTCACATTGGTGTCCCCATACATCTGTGTCCCCACACTGGTGTCCCCACACATCTGTCTCCTCACATTGGTGTCCCCATACATCTGTGTCATCACATTGGTGTCCCCATACATCTGTGTCATCACATTGGTGTCCCCATACATCTGTCTCCTCACATTGGTGTCCCCATACATCTGTCTCCTCACATTGGTGTCCCCATACATCTGTGTCATCACAATTGGTGTCCCCATACATCTGTGTCATCACATTGGTGTCCCCATACATCTGTGTCATCAAATTGGTGTCCTATACATCTGTGTTATCACATTGGTGTTCCCATACATCTGTGTCCCCACATTGGTGTCCCCATACATCTGTGTCATCACATTGGTGTTCCCTTACATCTGTGTTCCCCACATTGGTGTCCCCATACATCTGTGTCCCCACATTGGTGTCCCCATACATCTTTGTCATCACATTGGTGTCCCCACACATCTGAGCACCCCACAGTCTTCCCATACACTGTTGTCCCCACACATTCTGTGTCCCCACACTAGTGTCCTCACACATTGTGCCCCCCCACCAGTCTCCTCATACACTTTTGTCCCCACACATCTGTGTCCCCACACTGGTGTCCCCACACATCTGTGCCCCCACCAGTCTCCTCATACACTTTTGTCCCCATACATCTGTGTCATAACACTGGTGTCCCCACACATCTGTCTCCTCACATTGGTGTCCCCATACATCTGTGTCCCCACACTGGTGTCCCCACACATCTGTCTCCTCACATTGGTGGTCCCCATACATCTGTGTCATCACATTGGTGTCCCCATACATGTCTCCTCACATTGGTGTCCCCATACATCTTGTTTCATCACATTGGTGTCCCTATTACATCTGTGTCATCACATTGGTGTCCCCATACATCTGTGTCCCCACATTGGTGTCCCCATACATCTGTGTCATCACATTGGTGTTCCCATACATCTGTGTCCCCACATTGGTGTCCCCATACATCTGTGTCCTCACATTGGTGTCCCCATACGTCTGTGCCCCACATTTGGTGTCCCATACATTTGTCACATCACATTGGTGTCCCCATACATCCGTGTCATCACATTGGTGTCCCCATCATACATCTGTTTTTTGGCAGAATTTCGGAACATGCTTTACAAGCGCTCTGATTGGCTCATTCTGAAATCGAATATTCGAGATTATTTATCGAAATGTCACAAAATGCGAATGATAAATACCTTTCTTGAATTTCGACAGTAACACTCTGAAATCGAATATATGTGTAATTTTATTTAAAAACAGTATTTCGAATTTCTCGAGCGCGCTTGCGCAATCGCGCGAACAACACGCACGCGCGACTACTTCCTGGAACTTGGACACTTGCCAGTTTCATTTTTCCATAGGTAGCTGTTCTTGGTCTATTTGCACAAGTTCAATTGGAAATATGGTTGGAAGCAACCTTTCAAGAGATGAAGAGAATATTTTGATCAGTGTGAGTATTTTAATTATCTTTACTGCATTTTAGACTAGTTTAAAAGTTAGTATATAGATCAGATATTAGTATTTCCCAAAAAATTTCTCTCCTGGTGTTACAAAACTACAAGTCCCAGCATGCCTGTTACAGCTGCAGACACCCTGCTTGGTAAATGTGTTTAGGCACTTTCCTTGCTATTTGCATAATGAATTTAACATGTTTGTGCACACCCTTGCTAATTTGTTCAGATTTGTGTTTTACGGAGACTAAAACTTTTTTTTTGCTAGAAAATTACTTAAAACCCCCAAACATTAAATAATATTTATTTAATAACACCCCTAGATCAGGGGTCTCCAAACTTTTTTACTTCGAGGGCCACAGATCTATATTTTACTCATATCCCGGGCCGGAAAAATTAATTTTACTAAATAACATCCACAGTAGAAGAAGAATAAGCATTTTACTTACTGTTGACCGCAGAACTGGAATGAAGGTCCCGATCTTCTACTAAAAACGATGGAGCATCATTCAGCGGTGTTAAACTACCAGCGTGCATTGAGTTTTACATCCTGTCCTTCACACCAGTCCACCCCCACAACTGTGTACCCCACATTGGGTGTCCCCCATACATCTGTGTCCCCACAATGGTGTCCCCATACATTCTGTGTCATCACATTGGTGCCCATACATCTGTTTCATCACATGGGTGTCCCATACATTCTGTTTTTTCATCACATTGGTGTCCCCATAACATCTGTGTCATCACAGTTGGTGTCCCCATACATCTGTGTCATCACATTGGTTCCCCATACATCTGTGTCATCACATTGGTGTCCCCATACATCTGTCTCCTCACATTGGTGTCCCCATACATCTGTCTCCCTCACATTGGTTTCCCCATACATCTGTGTCATCACATTGGTTCCCAAACATCTGTGTCCCCCACATTGTGTGTCCCAATACATCTGTGTCATCACAATTGGTGTTCCCATACATCTGTTGTCCCCACATTTGGTGTCCCCATAACACATCTCCCCACATTGTTTTCCCCATACCTCTGTGTCCCCACATTGGTGTCTCCATACATCTGTGTCCCCCACATTGGTGTCCCCATACATCTGTGTCATCACATTGGTGTCCCCACACATCTGAGCACTCCCACGCAGACACCTCATACACTGTTGTCCCCCGCACAACTCCTGGTGTCCCCACACACTGGTGATCAGCCCCCACACATCTGTGCCCCCCACCATTCTCCTCAATAACACTTTTGTCCCCATACATCTGTGTCATCAACTGGTGTCCCCACACATGCTGTCTCCTCACATTGGTGTCCCAAACATCTGTGTCCCCACACTGGTGTCCCATCCCCACAAATCTGTCCTCCTCACATGGTGTACCATACATCGTGTCCATCACACTTGGTGTCCCGCATACATCTGTGTCATCACATTGGAGTCCCCATACATCTGTGTCATCACATGGTGTCCCCATACACTGTCTCCTCACATTGGTGTCCACATAACATCTGTCTCCTCACATTGGTGTCCCCATACATCTGTGTCATCACATTGGTGTTCCCCATACCTCTGTGGTCATCACATTGGTGTCCCTATAACATCTGTGTTATCACATTGGTGTTCCCATACATCTGTGTCCCCACATTGGTGTCCCCATACATCTGGGTCCCATCACATTGGTGTTCCCATACATCTGTGTCCCCACATTGGTGTCCCCATACATCTGTGTCCCCACATTGGTGTCCCCATAATACATCTTTGTCATCACATTGGTGTCCCCACACATCTGAGCACACCCCCCAGTCTTCCCATCCACTGTTGTCCCCACACATCCAGTGTCCCACACTAGTGTCCTCACACATTCTGTGCCCCCCACCAGTCCCCTCATACATACTTTTGTCCCCACACATCTGTGTCCCCACACAGGTGTCCCCACACATCTGTGCCCCCCACCATCTCCTCATACACTTTTGTCCCCATACATCTGTGTCATCACACTGGGTTTCCCCACACATCTGTCTCCTCACATTGTGATTCCCCATACATCTGTGTCCCCATCCACTGGTGTCCCCACACATCTGTCTCCTCACATTGGTGTCCCCATACATCTGTGTCATCACATTGGTGTCCCCATACATGTCTCCTCACATTGGTGTCCCCATACATCTGTTCATCACATTGGTGTCCCTATACATCTGTGTCACACATTGGTGTCCCCATACATCTGTGTCCCCACATTGGTGTCCCCATACATCTGTGTCATCACATTGGTGTTCCCATACATCTGTGTCCCCACATTGGTGTCCCCATACATCTGTGTCCTCACATTGGTGTCCCCATACGTCTGTGCCCCCACATTGGTGTCCCCATACATTGTCACATCACATTGGTGTCCCCATACATCCGTGTCATCACATTGGTGTCCCCATACATCTGTTTTTTGGCAGAATTTCGGAACATGCTTTACAAGCGATCTGATTGGCTCATTCTGAAATCGAAATATTCGAGATATTTTATCGAAATGTCACAAAATGCGAATGATAAATACCTTTCTTGAATTTCGACAGTAACACTCTGAAATCGAATATATGTGTAATTTTATTTAAAAACAGTATTTCGAATTTCTCGAGCGCGCTTGCGCAATCGCGCGAACAACACGCACGCGCGACTACTTCCTGGAACTTGGACACTTGCCAGTTTCATTTTCCATAGGTAGCTGTTCTTGGTCTATTTGCACAAGTTCAATTGGAAATATGGTTGGAAGCAACCTTTCAAGAGATGAAGAGAATATTTTGATCAGTGTGAGTATTTTAATTATCTTTACCTGCATTTTAGACTAGTTTAAAAAGTTAGTATATAAGATCAGATATTAGTATTTCCCAAAAAATTTCTCTCCTGGTGTTACAAAATTACAAGTCCCAGCATGTCTGTACAGCTGCAGACACCCTGCTTGGTAAATGTGTATTTAGGCACTTTCCTTGCTATTTTGCATAATGAATTTAACATGTTGTGCACACCCGGCTAATTTGTTCAGATTTGTTGTTTACGAGACTAAAACTTTTTTTTGGCTAGAAAATTACTTAAAACCCCCAAACATTATATATATATTTTTAATAACACCCTAGAGCAGGGGTCTCCAAACTTTTTACTTCGAGGGCCACATTCTATATTTTACTCATATCCGCTGCCGGAAAAATAATTTTACTAAATAAATCCACAGTAGAAGAAGAATAGCATTTTACTTACTGTTGACCGCAGAACTGGATGATGGTCCCGTCGTCTAATAAAACGATGGAGCATCATTCAGCGGGTTTTAACTACCAGCGTGCATTGAGGTTTTACATCCGTGTCCTCACCAGTCTCCCCCACATCTGTGTCATCACATTGGTGTCCCCATACATCTGTGTCATCACATTGGTGTCCCCATACATCTGTGTCATCACATTGGTGTCCCCATACATCTGTTTCATCATCACATTGGTGTCCCCATACATCTGTGTCATCACATTGATGTCCCCACACATCTGTGCCCCCCACCAGTCTCCTCATACACTTTTGTCCCCACACATCTGTGTCCCCACACTGGTGTCCCCACACATCTGTCTCCTCACATTGGTGTCCCCATACATCTGTGTCATCACATTGGTGTCCCCATACATCTGTGTCCCCACACTGGTGTCCCCACACATCTGTCTCCTCACATTGGTGTCCCCATACATCTGTGTCATCACATTGGTGTCCCAATACATCTGTGTCATCACATTGGTGTCCCCATACATCTGTCTCCCCACATTGGTGTCCCCATACATGTGTCCCCACCAGTCTCCCCACAAATCTCTGTCCACACACTGTTGTCCCCACACATCTGTTACCCCCCACCAGTCTCCCCACAAATCTGTGTCCCCACACTGTTGTCCCCACACATCTGTTACCCCCACCAGTCTCCTTATACATCTGTGTCCCCACATTGGTGTCCCCATACATGTGTCCCCACCAGTCTCCCCACAAATCTGTGTCATCACATTGGTGTTCCCATACATCTGTGTCCTCACATTGGTGTCCCCATACATCTGTGTCCCCCCAATCTCCCCACACATCTGTGACCCCACACTGGTGTCCCTACACATCTGTGTCCACACCAGTGTCCTCATACATCTGTGCCCCCACACTGGTGTCCCCACAATTATGTGTCCCCACACTGTTGTCCCCACACATCTGTTAGCCCACCAGTCTCCTCATACATCTGTGTCCCCACATCGGTGTCCCCCACACATTTGTGTCCCCACCAGTCTCCCCCACACATCTATGTCCCCACACATCTGTGTCCCCACATCTGTGTGCCCACACTGGTGTCCCCACACATCTGTGGCCCCACCAGTCTCCTCATACATCTGTGCCCCCACATTGGTGGGGACTCAGATGTATGGGGACACCCATGTGGGGACACAGATGTATGAGGAGAGTGGTGGGGGTCACAGATGTGTGGGGACACCAGTGTGGGGACCCAGATGTGTGAGGACACAAGTGTGGGGACATAGATGTGTTGGGAGACTGGTGGGGGCACACATGAAGTGTGGGGACACCCATGTGGGTAAACAGATGTAAGAGGAGACTGCTGGGGACACAGATGTATGAGAGGAGACTGGTGGGGGTCACACATGTGTGGGGACACCAGTGTGGGGACCCAGATGTGTGAGGACACAAGTGTGGGGACATAGATGTGTGGGGAGACTGGTGGGGACACTGATGTGGGGACACAGATGTATGAGGAGACTGCTGGGGACATAGATTTATGAGGACACTGTTGGGGACACCGATGTGTGGGGACACAAGTGTGGGAACACTGATTTGTGGGGAGACTGTTGGGGATACAGATGTATGGGGACACTAATGTGGGGACACAGAACTATGAGGAGACTGGTGGGGCAACAGATGTGTGGAGACACAAGTGTGGGGACACTGATTTGTGGGGAGGCTGGTGGGGACACAGATGTATGGGGACACCTGTCTCCCACAAATCAGTGTCCCCACACTTGTGTCCCCACACATCTGTGACTCCACCAGTCTCCTCATACATCTATGTCCCCACACATCTGTGACTCCACCAGTCTCCCCATAAATCAGTGTCCCAACACTTGTGTCCCCACACATCTGTGTCCACACACTGGTATCCCCACACATCTGGCTCCCCACACTGGTGTCCCCACAATTATCTGTCCCCACACTGTTGTCCCCACACATCTATCCCCACACATCTGTTTCCCTACCAGTCTCCTCATACATCTGTGTCCCCACATTGGTGTCCCCATACATCTGTGGGCCATAATCTCACCACACATCTGTGCCCCATTAGGGCACCCCCTACTGCTGTCCCCATTAAACCCCCCTCCACTGGTGTCCCCATAAGAGCACCCCCCCACTGGTGTCCCCATTAGAGAACCCCCCCACTGGTGTCCCCTTTAGAGAACCCCCCCACTGGTGTCCCCATAAGAGCACCACCCCCTACTTGTCACTTGTATCCCCATTAGAGCACCTCCCACTTGTGTCCCCATGAGAATTATCAGCACCCTGAAGTTTGTGCCATATCAGAGCCATTCAGCCACCCTCCACAGTAGTGTACAGTAATCATCTCGCATCAGCCCCCCTCCCTCCTCCATGCATGTGTACTTTACTAGCGCGTCAGACATTACACACACTGGCTGTTCAGACCTGCTGCACTTCCCGACTCCCGCCACGCCTTAATACACACTCGTTACTGGTTAACAGCGAGGCGGGAGGGGGAGCAGGGCGTTGTGGCAACGGGTCTAAAACAAATCATTGGCTGCTAGGATGCCCGTGGACCCAGCAGCCTACACAAACACAGTGAGACGCCGGGAGAGATTGCGGGACCTGCGCTGCATATTGCTAGGGACGAATATTCAGTGCAGGTTCCACAACTAACAGGTGGACCAGTGACTCCAGCTGCATGCCGGAGAAAATGGCCTGGCGGGCCAGATGTGGCCCGCCGGCCGTACTTTGGAGACCCCTACCCTAGAGAATGAAATGGTAATCATTGCAATATTTCTTGCCACACCGTATTTGCGCAGCGGTCTTACAAGCGCTGTTTTTTTGGAAAAAAATATTTTTTTTTGAATTTGAAAATAACACAACAATAAATTTTGCCCAATTTTTTTAGATTTTGCGAAAGACAAAGTTACGCCGAGTAAAATGATACCCAACATGTCACGCTCAAAAATTCTGCCCGCTCGTGGCATGGCGTCAAACTTTCACCCTTAAAAATTTCTCGATAGGTGATTATTTAATAATTCAACAGGTTGCATTTTTTCAGCTAAAGAGTAGCTCTAGGGCTAAAATTATTGCTCTTGCTCTAACGATCGCGCCGATACCTCACTTGTGTTGTTTGAACACCATTTTCATATGCGGGCGCTACTCGCTTATGCGTCGCTGTTTCCTAAACGGAAGCCTACAGCTGTTGCAAAACAACTCCCCGTTATTATCGGACAGCCATTAACTGTCCATCCATGCTCCTAGTTAAAGTATAATTGTTGTACAGCTGGTGACGGGGAGCTACATGGTATATCAGAGCATGCTGGTAGTTGTAGTTTTTTAATAACATCAACTCCATTATTTGTTCTAAATTAATTCATCTAAAAGTCTAAAAAATGGCAAGATATAAAATCTGTCATGTTAACCCTGTCATTGATTAATAAGGCGAGAATGCTCTCAATGTTGAATACCATAGATTTCCGTCATATATCCATAAGGTTTTAAACAAAAGTATTATAATATACTTTGTTCTTCATCTTGCAGAGGTTCCTGGAAACGGGGTATGATAACCTGCAGAGTCAGGCAGAAAAGAAGGAGGTGGTGAGCTCTGTCCTAGAACAACTAGCAGGACATCCTGGCGGGCCACCGGATCGCATGGCCATTGTCAAAAAGTGGTCCGACCTGAAAAGGCGGCATATGGACCGGGTCAGGCGTCTCCGTGCAAAATTTCACCCAGGTAAGTTATTGTTGACAGTTATGTTTTTTTTATCTATAGTGTATTTTGTGCGTGTACTCTAGAGAGGAGACGGACTGCAGGATTTGGGAGTAGACAGCCCTCCCCCAGAGGCAATATGCCACCTTTCTCCCTGCCCCTGTTGACAATGGCGTGTGAGAGGGGGTCCTCACATACAGCCCGTCCTACCTGCTCCGCTTTGAAGGCCAACGTGGCAGAGGGACTCCCTATAAGGTAGTGAGAGGATTTGCCCGCTCAAACAGCCCCGTTAGTCCTTCGCCTCTCTTTTTAGAGACCGCGTGGTCAGAGTGCGCGCATGTTAACCCAATTTTCTAGTGCGCGTGTAAGTGTGGTGGTTTTTGTGGGAGGGGGGTAGGCGTACTAAGCGCAGGCTTACCTCGCATAGCACTCCCACCGGAGGCCGGGCTGAGACCACCAAACTCAATTGACATGTAGCCGAGAGCGGGATCAGAACCCCTAGCTGCAGAGGTGAATGGCTTGTCAGCGCAGTGGCAATCGCGTTGACCCACCGCAGCTCCTTTGTTGACAGTTATTTAAGGTCATATGTAATTAATGTAAGGGCAGATGTTATTAACCCAGACGCCATGTTGTGGTAACATATATCACCACCAGCCAAGGTATTCATAGCACTGTTGAAAAAAGACATGGGACAGCAGACAGCAACACAGAAGTTATGTGGGAACATACATTTCACATTGCTTTGCATGGGACTTTATACAAAAACCACGACCATCACAAATGGGGGTAGTTAATGGATAAATTAACTATCCTATGCTTTAAGTGGACGTGTAAGTAACATGTGACTAAGTGTTATCGAAATATCTACAGCTGTTATGAAGTAACACGTATTTCCCATAGAGTTGAATGGGAATTTAAAGAAAAACCACCACCATGGCAAATGGGGGAGGGTAAGGCTTAAATCACCTATACAATGTTGGTGGCTGACATATAAGTAACCTGTGTGCCAAGTTTCATGTAAATATCTTTCGCCGTTTGGACATGATGCTGGAACATACATACATACATACAGACACGTTGAGTTTTATATATATAGATTCCCACTAAATTCCTGTGTTAGGCGTGGGGTTTTCATAGTAATCCCGTGTGGTCCATCAGGCCCTTTTTTTTTAACATGATATAGTCTGAACAAAACAAAGGAGACAAAAACAGCTCATTTTACCATGGTGGCATGCCAGCTCACGCTCAGTTCCCTGTAGTGCCCACAAGACCCTTTAATATAACATTTTCCCATTGGTTAACTGTCTATATAAATTAATTTGTATTCACATACAATACAGCAGAGCACACCGAATTTGCATACGTCATTATAAAATATTTTTCTAATATATGAACATTGTGTTATTCTAGGAGCTCCGCTACCAACTGTGCGCAGCAAGCGCAAAAGATGCCAGGACACTGATGAGGAGGAAGAAGAGGAGGATGTTCTAGAGGAGGATGTGCCAGAGGAGGATGAGGCACAGGAGGAGAGGGATGAGGAGGATCAGCCAGGGACCTCCCACTCGCCAGCCACCGCTCCTGTTGTGGAGCATGTACCCCCCCAAAACAATCCCGAGTTTGACGATATGCTGGTCGCTGGAGAGGTGGAGGTGGTGCAAATTGAAGGTCCGGTGAGCATCGTTCAGGAAGGTAAATATGTGCACAAAGATTAATAACATTTCAACAATATGTAGATATAAAAATGGAGAACATATAAAGCGCACCCGTCAGATTGCAGAACCATAATATGGTATTTATGATAGAAGTATACAGGTAGTGCAGAATTATTAGGCAAGTTGTATTTTTGAGGATTAATTTTATTATTAAACAACAACCATGTTCTCAATGAACCTCAAAAACTCATTAATATCAAAGCTGAATATTTTTGAAAGTAGTTTTTATTTTGTTTTTAGTGTTAGCTATTTTAGGGGGGTATCTGTGCATGCAGGTGAGTACTATTACTGTGCTGAATTATTAGGCAACCTAACAAAAAACAAATATATATACCCATTTCAATTATTTATTGTTAACAGTGAAACCAATATAACATCTCAACATTCAAAAATATACATTTCTGTCATTCAAAAACAAAAACAAATCAGTGACCAATATAGCCACCTTTCTTTGCAAGGACACTCATGCAGCCTGCCATCCATGGATTCTGTCAGTGTTTTTATGTGTTCACCATCAACATTGCGTGCAGCAACAACCGCAGCTTCCCAGACAATGTTCAGAGAGGTGTACTCTTTTCCCTCCTTGTAAATCTCACATTTGATGATGGACCACAGGTTCTTCTCAATGGGGTTCAGATCAGGTGAACAAGGAGGCCATGTCATTAGTTTTTTTTCTTTAATACACTTTCTTGCCAGGCACCCTGTGGAGTACTTGGACGCGTGTGATGGAGCATTGTCCTGCATGAAAATCATGTTTTTATTGAAGGATGCAGACTTCTTCCTGTACCACTGCTTGAAGAAGGGGTCTTCCAGAAACTGGCAGTAGGACTGGGAGTTGAGCTTCACTCCATCCTCAACCCCAAAAGGCCCCACAAGCTCATCTTTGATGATACCAGCCCAAACCAGTACTCCACCTCCACCTTGCTGGCGTCTGAGGCGGACTGGAGCTCTCTGCCCTTCACCAATCCAGCCACTGGCCCATTCCTTTTTGTCCATCAAAACTCACTCTCATTTCAGCAGTCCATACAACGGTAGAAAAATCAGTCCTGAGATATTTCTTGGCCCAGTCTTGACGTTTCAGCTTGTGGGTCTTGTTGAGTAGTGGTCGTCTTTCAGCCTTTCTTAACTTGGCCATGTCTCTGAGTATTGCACACCTTGTGCTTTTGTGCACTCCAGTGATCTTGCAGCTCTGAAATATGGCCAAACTGGTGGCAAGTGGCATCTTGGCAGCTGCACGCTTGACTTTTCTCAGTTCATGGGCAGTTATTTTGCGCCTTGGTATTTCCACACGCCTCTTGCGACCCTGTTGACTATTTAGAATGAAATGCTTGATTGTTCGATGATCACGCTTCAGAAGCTTTTCAATTTTAAGAGTGCTGCATGCCTCTGCAAGATATCACACTATTTTTGCCTTTTCTGAGACTGTCAAGTCCTTCTTTTGACCCATTTTGCCAAAGGAAAGGAAGTTGACTAATAATTATGCACACCTGATATACTGTAGAGTGTTGATGTCATTAGACCACACACCTTCTCATTACAGAGTTGTACATTACCTAATATGCCTAATTGGTATTAGGCTTTCAAGCCTATACAGCTTGGAGTAAGACAACATGCATAAAGAGGATGATGTGGTCCAATTACTCATTTGCCTAATAATTCTGCACTCCGGTCTGTGCTAGACACATAACAAGTGTATAGACATGATAATGATTGATTAATAAGCAACAGAAATGTTTTATGTATTTGTTAACGGTCTTTGAAAACAATTTTTTTTTTCTTATATCCTAACAGCTACAATCCAATTGAGCGGTAGGAATGCAGCTCGGATGAAAATGTGTGAAAAAGTAAGGGCTAATAACAGGCAAATTAAGTATCTTTCAAATCAAAATGAACAAATAGAGAAGGAGATGGACAAAATGGATGCAAAAGACAAAGAAACCCTGAAACGCCTGAAGACTCACCTTCACTTGTAATATTGTGTTTAATAAAAAGTTTTATTTGTTTGAAATGTTTCCTTTGTTTTTGAGATAGATTTTTAGGTTTTTCAACACATCTAACTTCACATCTAACACATCAACATCAACATCAACACATCTAACTTCATAAGAAGTAAAATCATTTTATAATATTATTTTATTTAACACAAAAATAGGAGAAACTAAAGTACACAGACACAGTCACGACGAACACAAAGTAAACTGTTGAAAAATGAACATAACAAAAGCAACAATAGATATAGATATAGAGAGAGAGAGCAAGAAAGAGAGAGAGAGAGAGTGCAGATTTGCGCTTGCATACAGGCCAATGGTTGCAGTATAAAGGCCGCAAATCAGGGCTAAACATAAAGTTTATTTTTTTAGTTACACTTGCTGTTACGATCCTGTCTGGTAGCTTGTAGCGGAGGCTCTTGGTGGATACGCTGTGCCAGAGAGGTCATGAAGCATTACTCAGCATGGAGGCAGCAGCAGTAGTATTAAAATGTAATGTAACTAGAAAAGATACAATTTTAGGGTAAATTGTGCGGCATGGTCTTGCCTCCACCAATACAACTGACTGCATACGGTGCCCCTAGAGATGAAAATGTGATCCAACCGTGTGTCAATCCAGTTCGGTCCATTGCCCCATCAAAAACTGCTCCATCAAAAACTAGCCCATCAAAACTGCACCTTAAAAACTAGGGCTGCGCATCTTCACCCGTCTCACGATTCGATGCAATTTCGATTATCAAGTCCACGATTCGATTTGATTCCGCGATGCATCACGATGCATCACGATTGCAGCGCAAGTGAGCATGGCTCTCCCCCCAAAATACTAAAGGAGATTATCAGAGACTGCAGACATTGTACAAGAAATAGTCAGAGACTGCAGACATAGTACATGAGATGGTCAGAGACTGCAGACATAGTACAGGAGATTGTCATAGACTGCAGACATAGTACAGGAGATTGTCAGAGACTGCAGACATAGTACAGGAGATGGTCAGACTGCATACATAGTACATGAGATGGTCAGACTGCAGACATAGTACATGAGATGGTCAGACTGAAGACATAGTACATGAGATGGTCAGACTGCAGACATAGTACATGAGATGGTCAGAGACTGCAGACATAGTACATGAGATGGTCAGAGACTGCAGACATAGTACATGAGATGGTCAGACTGAAGACATAGTACATGAGATGGTCAGACTGCAGACATAGTACATGAGATGGTCAGAGACTGCAGACATAGTACATGAGATGGTCAGAGACTGCAGACATAGTACATGAGATGGTCAGACTGAAGACATAGTACATGAGATGGTCAGACTGAAGACATAGTACATGAGATGGTCAGACTGAAGACATAGTACATGAGATGGTCAGACTGCAGACATAGTACATGAGATGGTCAGAGACTGCAGACATAGTACATGAGATGGTCAGAGACTGCAGACATAGTACATGAGATGGTCAGACTGAAGACATAGTACATGAGATGGTCAGACTGAAGACATATTACATGAGATGGTCAGACTGCAGACATAGTACATGAGATGGTCAGAGACTGCAGACATAGTACATGAGATGGTCAGAGACTGCAGACATAGTACATGAGATGGTCAGACTGAAGACATAGTACATGAGATGGTCAGACTGCAGACATAGTACATGAGATGGTCAGACTGCAGACATAGTACAGGAGATTGTCAGAGACTGCAGACATAGTACAGGAGATGGTCAGACTGCAGACATAGTACATGAGATGGTCAGAGACTGCAGACATAGTACATGAGATGGTCAGACTGCAGACATAGTACAGGAGATGGTCAGACTGCAGACATAGTACAGGAGATTGTCAGAGACTGCAGACATAGTACATGAGATGTTCAGACTGCAGACATAGTACATGAGATGGTCAGACTGAAGACATAGTACATGAGATGGTCAGACTGCAGACATAGTACATGAGATGGTCAGACTGCAGACATAGTACATGAGATGGTCAGACTGCAGACATAGTACATGAGATGGTCAGAGACTGCAGACATAGTACATGAGAGGGTCATAGACTGCAGACATAGTACAGGAGATTGTCATAGACTGCAGACATAGTACAGGAGATTGTCATAGACTGCAGACATAGTACATGAGATGGTCAGAGACTGCAGACATAGTACATGAGATGGTCAGAGACTGCAGACATAGTACAGGAGATTGTCATAGACAGCAGACATAGTACAGGAGATTGTCAGAGACTGCAGACATAGTACATGAGATGGTCAGACTGCAGACATAGTACATGAGATGGTCAGACTGAAGACATAGTACATGAGATGGTCAGACTGCAGACATAGTACAGGAGATTGTCAGAGACTGCAGACATAGTACATGAGATGGTCAGACTGCAGACATAGTACATGAGATGGTCAGAGACTGCAGACATAGTACATGAGATGGTCAGACTGCAGACATAGTACAGGAGATTGACAGAGACTGCAGACATAGTACATGAGATGGTCAGACTGAAGACATAGTACATGAGATGGTCAGACTGCAGACATAGTACATGAGATGGTCAGACTGCAGACATAGTACAGGAGATTGACAGAGACTGCAGACATAGTACATGAGATGTTCAGACTGAAGACATAGTACATGAGATGGTCAGACTGCAGACATAGTACATGAGATGGTCAGACTGCAGACATAGTACAGGAGATTGTCAGAGACTGCAGACATAGTACAGGAGATTGTCAGAGACTGCAGACATAGTACAGGAGATGGTCAGACTGCAGACATAGTACATGAGATGGTCAGAGACTGCAGACATAGTACATGAGATGGTCAGACTGCAGACATAGTACAGGAGATTGTCAGAGACTGCAGACATAGTACATGAGATGTTCAGACTGCAGACATAGTACATGAGATGGTCAGACTGAAGACATAGTACATGAGATGGTCAGACTGCAGACATAGTACATGAGATGGTCAGACTGCAGACATAGTACATGAGATGGTCAGACTGCAGACATAGTACATGAGATGGTCAGAGACTGCAGACATAGTACATGAGAGGGTCATAGACTGCAGACATAGTACAGGAGATTGTCATAGACTGCAGACATAGTACAGGAGATTGTCATAGACTGCAGACATAGTACAGGAGATTGTCATAGACTGCAGACATAGTACATGAGATGGTCAGAGACTGCAGACATAGTACATGAGATGGTCAGACTGCAGACATAGTACAGGAGATTGTCAGAGACTGCAGACATAGTACAGGAGATTGTCATAGACTGCAGACATAGTACATGAGATGGTCAGAGACTGCAGACATAGTACATGAGATGGTCAGAGACTGCAGACATAGTACATGAGATGGTCAGAGACTGCAGACATAGTACAGGAGATTGTCATAGACAGCAGACATAGTACAGGAGATTGTCAGAGACTGCAGACATAGTACATGAGATGGTCAGACTGAAGACATAGTACATGAGATGGTCAGACTGCAGACATAGTACAGGAGATTGTCAGAGACTGCAGACATAGTACATGAG
Source organism: Rana kukunoris (assembly GCA_029574335.1). Classification (NCBI taxonomy): domain Eukaryota; kingdom Metazoa; phylum Chordata; class Amphibia; order Anura; family Ranidae; genus Rana; species Rana kukunoris. Next base: position 138,139,772 of record CM056058.1, read on the forward strand.
ATGGTCAGACTGCAGACATAGTACATGAGATGGTCAGAGACTGCAGACATAGTACATGAGATGGTCAGAGACTGCAGACATAGTACATGAGATGGTCAGACTGCAGACATAGTACATGAGATGGTCAGAGACTGCAGACATAGTACATGAGAGGGTCATAGACTGCAGACATAGTACAGGAGATTGTCATAGACTGCAGACATAGTACAGGAGATTGTCATAGACTGCAGACATAGTACAGGAGATTGTCATAGACTGCAGACATAGTACAGGAGATTGTCATAGACTGCAGACATAGTACAGGAGATTGTCATAGACTGCAGACATAGTACATGAGATGGTCAGAGACTGCAGACATAGTACATGAGATGGTCAGACTGCAGACATAGTACAGGAGATTGTCAGAGACTGCAGACATAGTACAGGAGATTGTCATAGACTGCAGACATAGTACATGAGATGGTCAGAGACTGCAGACATAGTACATGAGATGGTCAGAGACTGCAGACATAGTACATGAGATGGTCAGAGACTGCAGACATAGTACAGGAGATTGTCATAGACAGCAGACATAGTACAGGAGATTGTCAGAGACTGCAGACATAGTACATGAGATGGTCAGAGACTGCAGACATAGTACATGAGATGGTCAGACTGCAGACATAGTACAGGAGATTGTCAGAGACTGCAGACATAGTACAGGAGATTGTCATAGACTGCAGACATAGTACATGAGATGGTCAGAGACTGCAGACATAGTACATGAGATGGTCAGAGACTGCAGACATAGTACATGAGATGGTCAGAGACTGCAGACATAGTACAGGAGATTGTCATAGACAGCAGACATAGTACAGGAGATTGTCAGAGACTGCAGACATAGTACATGAGATGGTCAGACTGAAGACATAGTACATGAGATGGTCAGACTGCAGACATAGTACAGGAGATTGTCAGAGACTGCAGACATAGTACATGAGATGGTCAGACTGCAGACATAGTACATGAGATGGTCAGAGACTGCAGACATAGTACATGAGATGGTCAGAGACTGCAGACATAGTACATGAGATGGTCAGACTGCAGACATAGTACATGAGATGGTCAGAGACTGCAGACATAGTACATGAGATGGTCAGACTGCAGACATAGTACAGGAGATTGTCAGAGACTGCAGACATAGTACATGAGATGGTCAGACTGCAGACATGTACTATGTCTGCAGTCTCTGACTATCTCCTGTACTATGTCTGCAGTCTCTGACCATCTCCTGTACTATGTCTGCAGTCTCTGACCATCTCCTGTACTATGTCTGCAGTCTATGACAATCTCCTGTACTATGTCTGCAGTCTCTGACCATCTCCTGTACTATGTCTGCAGTCTCTGACCATCTCATGTACCATGTCTGCAGTCTCTGACCATCTCATGTACTATGTCTGCAGTCTGACCATCTCATGTACTATGTCTGCAGTCTGACCATCTCATGTACTATGTCTTCAGTCTGACCATCTCATGTACTATGTCTGCAGTCTGAACATCTCATGTACTATGTCTGCAGTCTCTGTCAATCTCCTGTACTATGTCTGCAGTCTGACCATCTCATGTACTATGTCTGCAGTCTCTGACCATCTCATGTACTATGTCTGCAGTCTCTGACAATCTCCTGTACTATGTCTGCAGTCTCTGACAATCTCCTGTACTATGTCTGCAGTCTGACCATCTCATGTACTATGTCTTCAGTCTGACCATCTCATGTACTTTGTCTGCAGTCTGAACATCTCATGTACTATGTCTGCAGTCTCTGACAATCTCCTGTACTATGTCTGCAGTCTGACCATCTCATGTACTATGTCTGCAGTCTCTGACCATCTCATGTACTATGTCTGCAGTCTGACCATCTCCTGTACTATGTCTGCGGTCTCTGACAATCTCCTGTACTATGTCTGCAGTCTGACCATCTCATGTACTATGTCTGCAGTCTGACCATCTCATGTACTATGTCTTCAGTCTGACCATCTCATGTACTATGTCTGCAGTCTGAACATCTCATGTACTATGTCTGCAGTCTCTGTCAATCTCCTGTACTATGTCTGCAGTCTGACCATCTCATGTACTATGTCTGCAGTCTCTGACCATCTCAGGTACTATGTCTGCAGTCTGACCATCTCATGTACTTTGTCTGCAGTCTGACCATCTCATGCACTATGTCTGCAGTCTCTGACCATCTCCTGTACTATGTCTGCTGTATATGACAATCTCCTGTACTATGTCTGCAGTCTCTGACCATCTCATGTACTATGTCTGCAGTCTCTGACCATCTCATGTACTATGTCTGCAGTCTATGACAATCTCCTGTACTATGTCTGCAGTCTATGACCATCTCATGTACTATGTCTGCAGTCTATGACAATCTCATGTACTATGTCTGCAGTCTGACCATCTCATGTACTATGTCTGCAGTCTCTGACAATCTCCTGTACTATGTCTGCAGTCTATGACAATCTCCTGTACTATGTCTGCAGTCTCTGACCATCTCCTGTACTATGTCTGCAGTCTCTGACCATCTCATGTAACAGGAGATGGTCAGACTGCAGACATAGTACATGAGATGGTCAGACTGCAGACATAGTACAGGAGATGGTCAGAGACTGCAGACATAGTACATCTAAACACGTGGGCAGGACTTTACAGCGTCAGTAGTGACCATAGTAGTCCGTAGTGTCAAATAACTAGTGACATAGGTGTCGTGAGCAGCAGCAGTATTAGTAGCAGTAGACAATATAGTGTGTAATGACTCGGGAAAGAGCAGCCATGAACAGCAGCAGCAGCAGCAGTGGTAATAGTAGTATAGAGTGGCAAATAACTTTTGACATAGGTGTCTTCAATGATGCAGAGGACTGATGGGAGAAAGTCATGTGGTCAGATGAGACCATAATATAACTTTTTGGTCATAATTCCACTAACCGTGTTTGGAGGAAGAAGAATGATGAGTAACATGCCAAGAACGCCATCCCTACTGTGAAGCATGGGTGTGGTAGCATCATGCTTTGGGGGTGTTTTTGTGCACATGGGACAGGGTTACTGCATTATAATAAGGACAGGATGTTCGGGGCCATGTATTGCGAGATTTTGGGCAACAACCTCTTTCCCTCAGTTATAGCTTTGAAGATGGGTCGAGGCTGGGTCTTCCAACATGACAATGACCCAAAGCACACAGCCAGCATAACCAAGGAGTGGCTCTGTAAGGAGCATATCAAGGTTCTGGCGTGGCCTAGCCAGTCTCCAGACCTAAACCCAATAGTGAATTTTTGGAGGGAGCTCAAACTCGGGTTTTCACAGCGATAGCTCAGAAAACTGACTCATGTAGAGAAGATCTGTGTGGAGGAGTGGGTCAAATATCCCTCCTACAGTGTGTGCAAAGCTGGTAAAAAACTACAAGAAAGGTTTGTCCGCTGTAATTGCAAACACAGCCTACTCTACCAAATATTTACATTGATTTACTCAGGTGTTCAAATAATTTTTTTCAGCACTGTAAATAGATCAGGGAATGCATGACAAGGGACCCTTCAGTGCCCTGAACCGACGGCGGGTGCCAGAAACTCACCGCCGATCCAGGACTCATTCATCTTTATGAATGTGAGTCTGTCCACGGAGTCTGTGGACAGACGGGTCCTCTTGTCCGTGACCACCCCACCTGCCGCGCTGAATGTCCGCTCAGATAGTACGCTGGAGGGGGGGCAAGACAATAGCTCCAGCGCATACTGAGCGAGCTCGCGGCAGGTGTCCAATCTGGCAACCCAGTACTCCATGGGGTCGTCAGTATTCATACTCTCCGAAGCACCGGCGGACGCCATGTAATCTGCCACCATGTGGGCCAGACGCTGGTGGTGACTGCTTCTGCTGCTGCTGGTACTGGGTTGATCCGATTGGAAGAACATCCTCATCTCTTCCATTAGGTCCCCTGCTCGGCTGCTGCTGGGTGCAGACACCTGCTGGGTGAGATGAGGGGCGACAACTGGAGGACGGGGAGTTGCCTGCTCCAAACGGCTGACAATGCCTGCCTGCAGTTCCTCCATCCGGCGCTGCCTCCGACTGGCTGGGATGAACTGCTCCACTTTCCCCTTGCACCTGGGATCCAAAAGGGTGGCCATCCAATAATCATCCCTGCCCTTGATGGTCTTAACCCGGGGGTCCCTCCTGAGGCATCTCAGCATGTGGGCAGCCATGGGGAAGAGCGCAGCCCGCTGGGACTCCTCACTGCTGCCCAGGTCAATGAGGTCAGACTCTTCTTCCCTGAGGCGCTGCTGATCACGCTCAGAGCTGCCCAACCCCCGGACTATCGGTGCCCCCAACACCTGCTGTCCCTCCTGGCCAGGCCCTGACTCCAGGACGACACCAGCAACCTCGTCCTCATCATCATCATCCTCCTCCTCCTCCTCGTCCTGGCCCTGGTCTCGGTGGAGCAGTGCTGCCTCCTCCTGCTCCACCAAGGCACTCTCCCCAGCTTCGAGCAGGCGATCTAGTGTCCTCTCCAGCACGAACACTATAGGGAGCACGTCATTAAGGCCGACATGCTCCCTGCTGACCATCTTGGTCGCCTGCTCAAAAGGGCCCAACACCTGGCAGACCTGGTGTATCTGCCCCCACTCCGCACAGGTGATGTACGGGAGTGTTGATGCTGGGCCGGCAGTGGGTTGCTCCAGCAGGTACTGCCTCACCGCCCTTCGCTGCTCCCACAACCTCTCCAGCATTTGGAGGGTGGAGTTCCACCGCGTTACACTGTCCACAATCAGCCTGTGAGGGGGCAGCCTGTTGACCCGCTGCCACTTGGACAGGGACGCGGTAGCGGTTGGGGAGCGCCTGAAGTGGCTGGCAATCCTACGCACCCTTAGCACAATGTCACTCAACCCAGGATAGGTGCGCATGAACTTCTGCACCACTAGGTTGAGGACATGTGCCAGACAGGGCACGTGAGTCAGACTGCCAGCCTGAAGGGCGGAGAGTAGGTTGCTGCCGTTATCACAGACAACCATACCTGCCTGGAGCCTTCGTGGTGTCAGCCACTTCTGGACCTGAGCCTGAAGTGCGGTCAGCACTTCTTGTCCAGTGTGTCTCCGGTCCCCTAAGCTAACAAGCTGGAGCACGGCCTGACAGCGCACGTGCACCACACCTGAGTAGCTACGGGGGCGCTTGCTGGGAGGCTCAGCAGCTGCGGAGACAGAGGCTTGACGGAGACCAGCAGTTCTCCCCTGGACACCCCGGGGCGGCACCACAAAATCTGTTGCCGCCGATCCCTCCCCGGCGCCTTGGAGGGAAACCCAATGGGCAGTAAAGCTTATGTAGCGCCCCTGCCCATGCCTGCTGGTCCAGCCATCCATTGTCAGATGCACCCTGTCGCTGACAGCGTGATCCAGCGACAGGGTTACATTCTTCACAATGTGCTGGTGTAGGGCAGGGACACCAGTCCTGGCAAAGAAATGGCGGCTGGGGACACGCCATTGGGGTTGGGCCTGCTCCAACATCTGTCTGAAGGGGTTGCTGTCAACGATATTGAAGGGAAGAAGATGTTGGGCAATAACCCTTGCCAGGAGCCCATTGAGGGAACGCACACGTCGGTCTCCGGTGGAGAAGGGAGTGTGGCGTTCAAAGGCGTCTGAAATAGTCGCCTGGCGCCGGACGGCAGTGCGGGACACGGACGCGGAGGGTGCTGTCAAAGTAGAGGTCTGGTTGCCGGTACCAGTACCACTAGTAGAGGGAGCGGGGGGGCATGACCTGCTGGGAAGAGATGAAGCTGTGGCAGGGGCTGCTGTACCCTGCTCACTTGTGGTGGTGGCGCTGCTACCACCACCACGCTTCATTTGGTCATGCACCCGCCAGTGATTTATCCTCAGGTGCTGGTTCAGGGCTGTGGTACCCACCCGAGCCAAAATCTTCCCTCTCTTCACCCTGACTGAACAGATCCGGCAGATGGCCACTAGAGGGTTGTCTGCCACCAGGGTGAAGTAGGCCCAGACAGGTGACTTCAGCGTCACCCTCCCGTCAGATGGGGTAACGCTGACTTGCATCTGCTGGGACTCGGTACGCACAGGTGGAGCTGCCTGCTGCTGCTGCTGCTGCTGCTGCTGCTGCTGCTGCTGCTGACACCTCCTGCTGCCATCTCCAGTGGAGACCCTGACGCTGGTCTCCCTGGTGGTGACCTGGCGCACCGTTTCCACAGGGTGCCTACCTTCCCCGTCGTCACTGTCGCAGTGAGCCGACGAGACAGATGGCAACCATGATGGGTCACCCTCCTCGCCCCCAGAGATGTCAGACCAAGGGCTGTGATGTTGTGGTATGAGGGAACCAGCTGACATGGAGCCGATAGCCTGGCTCCGCTGTTCCCTCACCCACGCCTGGGTCTGACTAGGTGCTGATGTTTCCTGCACCAAAACAGCACCACCACTTTGAAGGGATGTCTCTGGGATACTGACGGCAGGTATCCCATACTCATCGTCCATCCCTTCAAAAAGGTCCTGACCATCAGGACAGAGCGGGAGCTCTGCCCGATGCATGGCCTCCACCAAGACATCCCTCTCACTGTCGCTGTCGAACAGTAAGATGCTGGACTCTTGGGGGCTGGGGGGGGGTACTACAGGCAACGGTGTAATAGTGGAACTACTGTGAGTCGGGACCGACGACTCAGTGGCACTGCTGTGCCCCATGTAGTCCACCACTCCTTGAGCCTGAGATGGCAATATGGGGCGGCTGCCAGATGCAAAAAAATCACGCATGAGGCGGACTCCCCTTCCACCTGATCCTCTAGCAATAGTAGGGGCACGAGAGGTACCCCGTGCTGGCAGCGACCCAGCACTGGGAGTAACTCCCCTACCCCTGCTGCCACGGCCACGGATGCCGCTCATAATTGCTGATGTGTGTGTGTGGGGGGGTAAACTTTATTGGGGAGGGAAATGTGTGTAAAATGTTTTTTGGTGTTTTTTTAAAAGACAGGCACGCAGACAAAGACCTAAACAGACAGCTACTAAACTTTAATAAAACTAGTACACCAAAGACAAGAACTACAAAAAATAAAAATAAATGCACTCAACAAACACTAACTGCTTACACAAACGTATATGACTATAAACTAAGGCTACTTTTTTTTTTTTTTTTTTTTTTAAAACACTAACTGACAAGGACTACAACTACCAAAAAATAAAGAAACACTAACTAATAACTTTTTTTTTTTTTTTTTTAACCAAGAAAACACAGACACTAAACACACACTAAAGTAAGCTAGCTGCAATAAATGTACACCAACAGTATGTACACTTACTATACAGAAATCTAACTAAAATGAACAACACAAAACCTAGCTTTTAAAAAAGCTCTTGGGCCTTTCAGGAAGCAGGAAAATCTGCAATTAAATGAATAAGAAGCAGTCAATAGCTAAGCTGCAACTTACTACACTAACAGAAGTGTAACAACACAGCAGAAAAAAAAAAGAGCTTTTAAAAAAGCACCTGCGCCTTTAAGGAATGAGGAAATCTGCAATATATGCAATTAAATGAATAAGAAGCAGTCAATAGCTAAGCTGCAACTTACTAAACTAACAGAAGTGTAACAACACAGCAGAAAAAAAAAAGAGCTTTTAAAAAAGCTCCTGCGCCTTTAAGGAATGAGGAAATCTGGAATATCTGCAATTAAATGAATAAGAAGCAGTCAATAGCTAAGCTGCAACTTACTAAACTAACAGAAGTTGAACAACACAGCAGAAAAAAAAAAGAGCTTTTAATAAAGCTCCTGCGCCTTTAAGGAATGAGGAAATCTGGAATATCTGCAATTAAATGAATAAGAAGCAGTCAATAGCTAAGCTGCAACTTACTAAACTAACAGAAGTTGAACAACACAGCAGAAAAAAAAAGAGCTTTTAAAAAAGCTCCTGCGCCTTTAAGGAATGAGGAAATCTGGAATATCTGCAATTAAATGAATAAGAAGCAGTCAATAGCTAAGCTGCAACTTACTGAACTAACAGAATTTGACCAACACAGCAGAAAAATAAAGGGGCTTTTAAAAAATCTATAGGGCCTTTCAGAAATCTGGAATATCTGCAATTAAAGCAATAGGAAGCAGTCAATAGCTAAGCCTGCAACTTACTACACTAACAGAAGTTGAACAGAGCACAAAACAAAAATTAGCTTTTAAAAAAGCTCTTGGGTGTATTGCTTTGCAAAAAGCAGTTTAGGATTATGAGCTGGAAAATATCCACTGGAATCAGTAAGTACTGTAGCAAATAGCAACCATAAAGGACAATGCTGATGATGATGATGCAAGATGCAAAATACCAGCAACACAGAAACAGTCTCCACACTCTCTAGCCAAGTTCTGGATCTGCAATGAAATGCTGCTGGGAGTGACCTTATATAATGCCCATACAGGCAGGTTCCTATTGGTTGCTAACCTATGACGAGTGTGGAAGGAGAACTCTGATTGGCTCTGATGCAGAAGGGCGGAGTAAATAATCGCGCAATATCCCTATTGCCGAATATTCGCATTGCGAATATTCGGCAATATAAAAAATTCGCGTCAACTACTCGGACCAAGGTCTCTAATAATAACAGCAATGCTTTTAGACGTCGAAGGAGATCACTAGGATGTGATCTATTTTAATAATGAAACTGAAATAATCGTTCTGAGGCGGAAGAAAAGATAATCGCGCGATATCGCTACTCTCGCGTAATCGCATTGCGAATTTTTCGGCAATAAACAATGATCGCGCGATAAGCCTAGTGACGCACATTCGCAATGCGAATATTCGGTAATATAAAAGGATCGCTGCAGCTACTCGGCCCAAGGTCTCTAATCATACCAGCAATGCTTTTAAACGTCGACGGGGATGTCTAGGATGTGATCTGTTCTAAAAAAAATATTGGAAAAATTCGAATATTCGAAATAGCGAATATTCACCGCGAAATTCGGAATATATCGCGAATACTCGAATATGCCATATTCGAGCCGAATATTCGCAATACGAATATTCGTGAGCAACACTAGTAAGCAAACCCATTAAAAATGTATAACTAATATATATATATATATACAGCTTTGATAAATTAGCTTTCAGCATCGGGAGATTGGCGCTGGTAGTTTATGTTTCATAGAGCAATGCTTCCCCTTAAACTATCCAAAACATCAGAACCCCCTCATGCTAACCATCCCAGTAATTCTCATTGGTAACTTTTCCTCTTACCCTAAGAGAAGGTTCACACTGGGGCGACTCGTCAGGCGACTCAGCTGCCTGACAAGTCGCGTCTCATTCTATTCAATAGAACCATACTAATAGGAGCGACGCAAGTTCTTGTGCGACTCGGGGTGACTTGCATTGACTTACAGAAGTCATTTTGCAAGTCGCCTCTGAAGTCGTCTTCAGGAAGCCTTGCCGAGTCGTCCCCAAAGTCGTGCCATACCGTGTACAATTTTACTTTAGAATTACCAAAACTATATAATATGAGGTCAAACCTAAACACTTTCAATTTTTATGCATTCAGGTAGGACCTTCTACTACATAATAGAGCTGCATGATTCTGGGAAAAATGAGAATCACGATTCTTTTGCTTAGGCCTCGTACACATGAACGAGAAACTCGTCGTAAAAGAAACATCGTTTTCCTCGACGAGTGCCTTGTCAGGCCCCGTACACACGGCAGAAAACCTCAACGGGCGGAACACATCGTTCTGCCCGTCGAGGTTCTCTGCCGGCCGTCAGAATCGGCGACCCGCCCGTTCTCTATTTGCTTGACGGGTTTCCCGACGGGCGGGGCTCGCCGAGAGCGTACACACGGCCGAGGTTCTCGGCAGAATGCGGCTCCCAGTGAGGTTCTCGCTGGATTCTGCCGAGAACCTCGGCCGTGTGTACGGGGCTTTAGGCTTGTCGAGAATCTTGTCAAGCTTTCTTTGCGTACACACTGTCAAGACCAAATCTCGTTGTTCTCAAACGCAGTGACTTCAACACGTACGACGGCACTATAAAGGGGAAGTTCGATTTCACTGGCGCCACCCTGCTTTTGCTAATCTCATGTTACTGCGTGTTAAGTAAAAGTTTAGTAAGAGACGATTTGCGCTTTTGAGTCTGTTACAGCGTGACAAATGTGCTATCTCCATTACAAACGCTACTTTTACCGAAGGTGCGCTCCCGTCTCATACTTTATTCTGAGCATGTGCGGGTTTCTAAGCATACACACGAATGTGTTTCTCATCGTAAACCAGCCCGACGAGAAACACGATGAGGAAATTGAGACTCCCGACGCGAAAAAACTCGTCGAGATCCACGACAGTTTTGTCGACGAAAAACATAGGCCTCGTACACACGACCGTTTTCCTCGGCAAAAAAGCTCTGCCACCAAGTTTCTTGATGGATTTTGTCGAGAAAACAGTCGTGTGTACGAGGCCTGAGAATAAAGATCACGATTCTCTCGGTCTTCCCTATGTCACCATGCACCACCCACAGATCCACAACTTGCCGCTGCACTGTTCCTGTCACTTACGAAATTCAAAACAATACATACAAAGCACTTTAACACGCTAATCCCCTGAATACATTAAAAACATTACCACCTCTAAATACTTTAACACCACTCGCCACTGCACTGCGCCTGCACACCTGTCACCTACAAAATTCAAAGGCACTGATCCAAAGCACTGCATGCTACACTAAAATAAATTAAATACATTAACAAATTCAAAAGCAAAAAAAAATTTGCTTGGTGATAGGCACTGTATTTAATTTATTTTAGTGTAGCATGCAGTGTATGGCGGCTCGTGCAGGCTCAGTTGCCAGTGTACGGCGCACGCTCACTCCCGCTGCAGCAGGAGCGTGCCCGTGGGTCAGGAGGACTCAATGTTCTCCAGCGGCCCGCGATAACCTTGTACACAGGCAGAGCGAGGAAATGCCTATGTAAACAAGGCATCTCCTCATTCTGACAGGTGACATGACAGGGCGACGATGCTGCAAATCCTCTGAAACCTTAAGTTCCATTATGTCACCTTTCTATCCAAAGGGGGAATTTCTCGCGCTAATGGTGAGTGAATTAATTAATATAGGTGATATGAATCAATAACTAAAGGTTAATGAACAAGTTACTTAATTGAATAATTAAAGTAAAAATTAATTAATTGTGAATAAATAAATGAACAAAATAAATGAACACAGGTATCCAGCGGCAACCTTATACATGTGATATACATGAAAAGCAAAAAAGAAGAAAAAAGAAAAAAGTTGCGCTCAGAGGCACAATATGACGTTGTGAAAAAATTATAATAAACATAACAGTGTAAGTGAATAAACAAAATTAGGTCAAAAATATGAGTAAACATCTAATTAATACAACCAAATCGTAATTAGTCCATTAGAACTGGTATCACAAGGTGTAATTAGATGGTAAATTAATGATTGTCCAAATTTCCCAAAGACAATGATGATCATAGATTGCAGTATCAGGAGGAGCTCCCTATCGATCTCGCAGGATTCTGCAGACACATCAGAGGGAATATAGATAAAGGTGTGCTCTTACCAGATCCTGGTGTAATTCAGACATATCGATCCACTGGCATCAAAAGGGGGAGAGAGATCTCATCATCCGCTTACGATACTTCCTCATAGGACTGATAGATTTCGCTGGATCCAGTACTTCCCACAGACTCCTCGTTTCCAATACTCCCACAAGTATAAAACTCCTCGTCCAGTACGGAGAACCGAGGGGGGGAAAAAAATGAGGGCTCGCAATGGTGAAATACTTCCAGGAAGTTTATTAAAATGTATGCGGCAAATTATACATTTGAATTCGCGGCTAAAAAGTTAAAAACAAAACAGCAACAGAAATTAGTTACGTACACCCGCGCATCCGGGGTCACGTAAAACGCGCGGTGACGTTAGTGCGTGGCTCCGCCCTGACCGGTTTCGTCACAAAATGACGTTGTCAAAGGGCACGGGCGACGCACTGAACGTTCACCTTATATTCGATCGGAGACGCAACCAAGCCTCTCTTTCACATTGCAGTCTCCAATGAAAGGAGACCGCAAAACCGGAAGAAGTAGGAGTAGAGGTGGCCGGGAATCCGGAAGTGCCCTACCAACGAGGACAGACTAACACAGATAGGCAAGGTCTGTGTAAACATAGTCTGATCCAACCCGAAAGGCGGAACTCACTGGTCTCCCGACCTCCAGTCCTCCTCAACATGTAGTACCAACGAAGCCGTTGTCTGTCACAAAACTTACATGTCTTTTAACATCTTTAAGGAGGGGGCAAAAAAAATTAACATTTCTATGTCCCCGAGTGGCAGCCTAATAAAGCCGCCACCCCAAAAAGACAGAATTAAGTCAAATTTCAATACCTCATCGTGACATAGGCAAAAGGAAATTATATATATATATATATGCAAATATACATTCTCATCGTAATGAAGAAAAAAATTCAAAAATTTACATACAGGAATTAAATAAAAATTATATACAATTGTATAAAAATAGCATATACATTTTTACTCCAATAATATCAAAAAGAGGAAAAAGTTAGTATACCCTCTTTTATGCAGCCATCTAGTGGTTTAAACAGAAATAAACCATTCTCTAATAAAGGAAGGAGCTAATGGGAGCACCGTCCACTTCATCCCTCACATCCACCAGAGAAGAAAGAAAGGGGGGGGGGGGTTTACCAAAAAAAAAAAAAAAAAAAAAAAAACAGAAAAAAAAATAAAAATAAAAATTTATAATTTAAAACATAAAAAAATTTTAGACAGTAGGACATTGAAGCCCAAAGCGAATTCATGAGTTGTCTAAAAAAGCATTCACTTCTATGTCCACATTTAAGCCCTGCGGCTTGAGACACTTCAGGCGATAAATCCAGCTCATTTCTAGTTTAGAAATAGCTATCCTCTTAGATCCTCCTCTCCAATGGGATTTGAGGATATCAATGGCAACAATAGAAGTGCCGCTGGGATTCTTAGCGTGCACTTCTCTGTAGTGTCTGGAAACCGAGTGTTTTTTGTATCCCCTTCTTATATTACCAATATGTTCATTAACTCTGACCTGAAAAGCTCTCACTGTGCGTCCCACATATTGAAGCCCACATGGACGGAGGCGCATGTGTGAAGCCTAGCGGGACAGACATGCCGGGCTAGAGCTCCACTCCGTGAAGGAGAATTCCCGCCGATATAGTACCGAAAATCAAGGCGAAAACAAACAGGGATTCGGTACAACTTCCACAGAGGTGAGGGACACTTTTTATTCGAAAAATGGTGCTGGGAAGAGCAAGAAAAAGGGACAAAACAAATCCTGTCAGCGGTGCTCAGCTGGCTAAGAACGCTGCAAAGAAAGCACCTGTCCCCTCAGAGAGCCACACCTCAGTGAAGGCACACCAAAGCACAGCCAAAGCTGCTAAAACTGCTGCACTTATGGCATCCCTCAGAGACTTGGACTCAGACAGTGAGGAGGAAGACAGAAATGTGGGAAAACTATCTACATCACAGGACGCCACAATCCCCTCAGGTATTTTAAAACAATTTGAAAGAATGCTCCATAAAGCCCTGCAAGTCACCTCAGATCAGATTACAGCCAACCTTACCAAGGAAATCAGGGAGCTGGGTAGCCGCACGGAAGCCCTGGAAACTAGAGTAGAAGAAATAGAAATATACACCCAGGAATGCCTGTCAGAAATAGACACTCTCAAAGAAGAAAATTTAATACTGCAAAGCAGATTGGAGGACTTCGAGAACAGGGCCAGGAGGTCTAACCTAAGGTTTAGAGGTATCCCTGAGTCAGTCACAGACCTGCAAGCCACTACTCTGGCATTGTGCCAAGAGCTTCTCCCTGGGATACCGGTAGAAAGGCTAGAAATGGACAGAGTACATAGGGCACTCACCTCTAAAAAAGCTGACGGTCCCCCTAGGGACATAATAGCAAAATTTCACTTCTACAAGACAAAAGAACAAATACTGGAAGCCGCCAGAGGAAAAGAATGTCTTTCATTTCAGGGCCACAAATACCAGATCTTTGCAGATATATCGCAACTGACTATAACTAAAAGGAGGGCTATGAAGCCTCTCCTAATGGAGCTACAAAACCGCAATATAAAATATCAGTGGGGTTTCCCCTTCTCACTGCGATTCACCTATCAGGGGACAAAAATTGTATGCAGAACACCAGACCAGCTTCACCAAGCTCTTTTAGACTTCAAGTTAATCGACAGGCCAACTTCAACAAGTACAACACGCAGGAGAACAGCATCCTCCTCTCCACGCAATGATTCACCATACCAGGAACAAAATAACGGCGTGCAACAATCAAGTAAACGTGGCAGATTCATGGACCAGCCCCAGGAACAAGAAACAGATACTATGGACTGAACTTTCCATACAAGAGCATTCTAACAATGCACTTCTCCCTTTACCCAATAATCGGATTAATCTGGCACCCCAATCTGACTCTACCTCTGCACAGGAGGCCGCAACACCCCACCAAATTTGACCTCATTTTTCTATCTAACCTATAGCAGCTCCCCCCCCCCCCTCCTTTTTTTTTTTTCACGTTCTAGAACTCCCAACTCCAATTACTAAGCATCTACCCACTTTATATGGAATGGGGCAGAAACCCGCTGTCTTGACACATCCCCTTGCATCACTTTCACATAGATGCTCTCCCTAGTACCACTTATTCCTGCCCATAGATTGGAAGCAAAGCAACCCCGCCTGCACACCTCAGGCCCCCATCTAAGCTATGCTCCATTTATTTAGAAGTGCTCTCCCTAGGGCACTGCTAATCAAACACCCTACCCTCATCAAGCTGACACTCTTCAGCAACGCAACTTCAGGCACCCTGAGGGGAGCCTGAAAGTTTTATCTTTTGCCTTTTTGTTTCTTTTTTTTCAGTATGCGGGTCTCCGATGCACGGAAACAACATGCGCCACCTTAGACCCTCCTCTGGACCCGGCAATATTATGCCGGACCTAGACGTGGGCATTTTTTCCCCTGAAGGGAACTTATTCTCCCCTTCACGGGCCAGACTTGGATACTCAGTTAATATAAAGTTGTTTAAGAATTCTATGTCTTGTAATGTTTTCTATCTTTTTTTCAAGGATAATATTTTTGACACCCCCCCCTTTCTTCTCCCTTCCTGTCTGCATGGGCTGGACCGGGACATCGCACCGTGAACGGCCAAGGTAAGATTTTCATGATGGTTTGGCTGCCATGGCTCCGTTAAACTTGTTATCGCTCAACGTACAGGGCCTCAATGTTCCTCAGAAACGTTCCAAGGCATTTAGACACTTTCAGGCTAAGAAAGCACATATAGTTTTTTTGCAAGAAACCCACTTTACCCCTCAATCCACTCCTAAATACTATAATGCATCCTACCCACAAGTATACACAGCATCCGCCTCTACCAAAAAGAGAGGCACCCTTATTGCATTCCACAGATCAACACCCTTTACCTTGAAGTCAGAAATAAAAGACCCAGAGGGACGCTACCTAATCCTAACAGGGCACATAATGGACACGGTAGCGACGGTAGTGTCATACTATGCGCCTAATCAGAACCCATTACCGTTCATGTCACATCTCCTCCAAATCGTTAACACGCACAAGATGGGAGCTCTCTTCATGTGCGGTGATTCTAACCAGGTTATCCTCCCTTTCTTGGATAGAACCCCTTACGCCCCCCCAAAACAGAATACTAAGGGGTCCCTCCCCAACCTATTATCTAAACATAAATTGGTGGACACTTGGAGAGAATCCAACCCAACGAAACGTATATATACATACTACTCAAACCCTCATAGATCTTCTAGCCGTATTGACCATATTTTTACTACCATTGGAATGTTGCCAGAAGTACTTGATTCTAGCATCATTCCTATTCCCTGGTCAGATCACAATGCAGTCTTCACAACTTTCTCATCCACAATTCCTAAGAATCATGACCCTACCTGGTATCTCCCAGAAGTTCTTCTTAAACATCCCGTCCACTGTTCCGCAATTGAGCAAAATTTAAAAGAATATTTAGAATTCAACACTCACCCAGAAACATCTCCCCTCACACTCTGGGAAGCCCACAAGCCTGTGCTTAGAGGTTTTCTTCAAAGACAACTGGGAATTCATAAAAGAGAACGCTTGCAGTTAGGGAGAAAATTGGAAACAGATTACAACGTAGCATTCCTAGCCTTTCAGCAGAATCACTCCCCCAGCACCAAAGCACGCTTAGACGAGACCCGCCTGGAATATGACCTTTTCCTTACGAACTCTGCTATAAAAACTCTAACCAGGTCCAAACACTCCTACTATAAGAACTCCAACAAACCGGGAACACTCTTGGCAAGAGCTTTAAACTCGATAAACAAGTCCCATAACCCAGTAAAACTGAAAATTGCGAAACAAAACCTCACCAGCAACCCCATCAAAATAGTGCAGAAATTTAGCGCCCACCTCAAAAAATTACTTTCGGAATCAAATACCTTTAATAAATCGGAAACTGACTCCTTTTTTTCACAATTACAACTCCCGCAAGTGACAGGAGCCCAAAGAACAGAATCAGAGAAACCAATAACACACGATGACGTCATGGGAGCTATAAAAGAACTTAAGTTAAATAAAAGACCAGGTCCCGACGGGTTTTCAGCCAGATACTACAAAACCTTCACTAGCATAATCTCCCCCACTTTAGCAGATGCATACAACGACCTCTTAAAATCAAACTCCTTCAGGCAGGAATCACTAACAGCCACGATCTGCATGATCCCAAAACCACACTCTGACTCCACCCTTAGCGAAAATTTCCGCCCTATATCCATGTTGAACACGGATATTAAACTCTTAGGTAAAATTCTAGCCAGCCGCCTAAACAAGATTATAGGATCATTGATTCACCGGGACCAGGTGGGTTTCATGCCCACTAGACAGGCAGGGGATAATATTCGGAGGGCATGCTTGCTTGCTCATTCAGCCAAGGAGAGGAAAATCCCAGCCTGCTTCATATCTCTGGACATCAAACAGGCCTTTGATTCCGTCTCGTGGTCCTACATGGAATATACCTTACAGAATTGGGGCTTCGGTCAAAATTTTAGAAATTGGGTTATGGCACTGTACAACAATCCAAAAGCTTACGTCAAATACGCAGGTTACAAATCTGATACGTTTGCAGTCCAGAGAGGAACAAGACAAGGCTGTCCCCTATCTCCTTTGCTGTTCGCCCTCCTGATAGAACCCCTAGCCCAAAGAATTAGATTGGACCCTAAGATATTAGGCATAGAATTGGGTGGGTTTAAACATAAATTATGCCTCTACGCGGATGACATTTTACTTTTCTTATCCTCCCCCCAAGTGTCCGGCCCTAACCTCATCCCAATTCTGAATCATTTCGCAACTATATCAGGTTTAGCAATTAATCCTAAAAAATGTCTTGCCCTAAACATTTCATTATCGGACACAGAATTAACAGCTACCAAATCTGGACTCCCCTTTAACTGGCCCGGGAAAAGCATCCCCTATTTAGGAATCCACCTAACAGCAGAAATAGCAGACCTATTCTCGTATAATTACCCCATACTGTTAAAACATATATCAAGTCTACTGAAATCTTGGACGCAACTTCCCCTGTCGTGGTTTGGGAAATTAAACGCAGTAAAAATGACAATATTGCCGAAGCTCCTATACCTTTTTAGAGTACTCCCTATACCAATTCCGGCATACTACATGAGAATAATCCAAAAACGGATCTCTTCCTTTATTTGGGGTCCCTCCCGACCCAGAATCAAACCACAAGTCTTGGAACTCCCCAAAACCAACGGCGGGATTGGGTACCCCAACTTCACAAAATATTACCAAGCGGCCCAATTGGCGACTCTGACAAAATATCACGCTAAATGTGAAATTCCCCTTTGGGTTTCAATTGAAGCTTTAGATTGTGATCCCATCTCGATATCCAACTTACTGTGGATCCCCCCCAAATCTCGTAAAAATATTAGCAACCCTATCACCAAACACTCACTTACCCTCTGGGACAAGATCAGGGTAAAGAAAAAACTACAATCTCCACATTGCCCTCTGCTGTCTTTTATTAAAAACCCAGATTTCTACCCCGCCTGGGTCTTCCCTAACACATTCAAAGAATGGGTAAAGAGAGACTGTACTCAAAAGTTCCAGTTTTTTAACTCCAACTCCATTGTCCCCTTCCCGTCACTCTGTGATTCACATGGTATACCACATGGTGAACTTTTTAGATACCTGCAAATAAAAAATTTCTTTCTCCCACCAGTAAATACACCAATTTCACCCATCATATACTCCAGTTTTGAAAACATATGTAAGGACAATCCACACGCCAGAAGTGTGATTTCCACCCTATACGCCCAGCTGCAAACACAATCTGACTCTTGGAAACTACCATACATTAGTAAATGGGAGGAGGACCTTGGTGCAGAATTGAGCCCCGCAGAATTGAATCAAATTTGGCTCAATACCAAAACTGCTTCAATTAATGTATCAGCCTCTGAGACAAACTATAAAGTGCTTTCAAGATGGTACTTGGTGCCGGCAAAAATAGCTAAATTTTCACAAAATCATTCAGACCTGTGTTTCAGAGGCTGTACAGAGAGCGGAACATACTTTCACACTTGGTGGTCATGTCCAAAAGCCCAATCATTTTGGTCCGAAATTTTTCAAATAGCACATACTTTAACTAATAAAAAAATACCATTAGACCCCAAACTGGCATTGCTCAACCTAAAACCCAGTATCTTGTCGCATATACAATTTAACCTGATTAAGCAGCTTCTTACGGCAGCAAAGCAGACCATAGCGAAGGCATGGAAAACCTCGAGCATTCCAGTGAACGAAACAATCAACAGAATGAGTAACGCGATGTTATATGCCAAAATGACGGCAATAGAAAATGACATGATCACAAGGTTTGAACAAATTTGGACGCCCTGGATTACATACACAACACTGAAAGCTTTTAATAAAGATGTATTGTTGCCATGGTAGCCCACCCATCGAAACGGCAATTGAACCATCTTGGCGGTTGGTGGGGTTTCCCGGTCCGGTCCTGCAGACACCCCTCCCCCAATCCCCTCCCTTCATGCTTTATTTCTCTTTTCTTTTTTTTTTCTTTTTATTCTTGATGTTACAATTTTTACTCTATTAAGGAGTTTTTCTTTTTCTTGTAAGTTGGTATGAACTGTTAGTAACTCATGGGCAGATATTTTATATAGATGCCTCAGTTAACTTTATCGTATAATCTACTAGACATTAAGGTACGAACTGAACATAAAAGGAAACATCTCCTTTGATCCGTTCATTATTACACTGTACCAATCTTATATGGCAAAACCGTAAAGTGCGCCCTAACGATTTTCACAAGAGGAATGTTATTTCATGTTAGAACTCCTCTCAACACTGCTAAGTTTCTTTATTTCTACAATTGCATATTTGTACTCTCTTTGTTTTTCTTTTGTTTAATATTCCTTATATTTTTTGTATACCGCCTATTTCATATTCCAATAAAGATATATTTGACAAGGAAGCCCACATGGACAGGTCAGCAAGTAAACGACATGGGTCATGGAGCATGTAATAAAGGATCGAATATTGAAAGTTTGAGAAGTACTATGGGAGACAAAACTCAAAGTTTTCCGTTCCTTCACTGCATTAACCTTACACACAGCACATTTATTGCACTTGTGGTAACCTATAATGCTTTGAAAAAACATTGGTTTATTCCGAGGGGGGTCAACCACTCCTGGGGCCAGGGAATCTCTTAATGAAGGGACTCCTCTGAAAACCACTTGAGGCAGTTCGGGAAGTGCAGGACCAAGGATTGGGTCCTCTTTGATCAGGTGCCAGTGTTTTCGAACCAATTTTTTGATAACATAATGTTGATTAGAATAATTGGTGATAAAAGGAGAAATAAATTGATTTTTTGAACTCCCAGTGGGGACACATTTGTCCTGTAGAAGTGAACCTCTATCAACCGATTCAATTTCAAATCTTAGTTTAAGGAGGTCATCTTCCAAGTAACCTTTATCTAGGAACCTTGATGTCAACATTTTGGCCTGCTCTCCAAAGTCTTCTATTTTACTACAATTACGCCTAAGGCGCAAAAATTGGCTCTTAGGGACTGAATCCAGCCAAGCTTTATGGTGACAACTATCGCGGGGGATGAAAGAGTTGCGGTCTGTTGACTTGAAAAAAGTGGAGGTCACAAATTGACCCTCCTCCACTCTTATTTCAAGATCCAGGAAGTTTATCTTCCTCTGATCCGCCTCATATTTGAACTCAATCCCCCTGTCGTTGATATTGAGAGAGTTCATAAAGTCATCCAGAGACTCCCTGGATCCTCTCCATAGGAGGAGGACGTCATCTATATATCTTGCCCACAGAACCAGTTCGGGTCTGCGGTCCATATAGACGACGTCCTCCTCCCATTTCCCCATAAAGAGGTTGGCCAGGCTGGGGGCAAATTTAGCCCCCATCGCGACCCCCCTCTTTTGTAGGAAAAAGTTACCACTAAACCAAAAGAAGTTGTGTGTGGTTGCAAATTGGAGGAGATCCATGATAAATCCCTGCTGAACAGCAGATAAATCCGAATCTCTTTCCAAAAAATGTTTGACAGAGGAGATCCCCCAATCATGGGGTATGATGGTATATAAGGACGTCACGTCCGCGGTAACCAACCATAAACCCTCCTCATGAGGGGTACCATTCATAATGTTGATGACATGTTTGCTATCTCGGATAAAGGCTGGTAAGGCCCTAACAAGTGGTTGTAGGTAACAGTCTATATACTTCCCTGCCCTAGAAGAAATAGAGTTAATTCCACTAATTATAGGTCTCCCTGGCGGGTGAACTGGATCTTTGTGGATCTTGGGCAGGTAGTAGATCACTGGAATCCTAGAGGAGGCTGGGATGAGAAAAGCTTTCTCCTTTTTATTCAGAACTCCTGATTTGAATCCTTCCTTCACTATTTTTAACAGAACTCTCCTAAAGGATGACCGGGGATCCCTAGTGAGCGGAGAGTAAGTATCCCTATCCCCTACCAGAAGGTCAAGTTCTTTCAGGTAGTCAGTCTTATTAAGTATCACTATTCCGCCCCCTTTATCAGCGGGGCGGATAACGATACGTTTCTCTTCGCAGAGTTGGTCAAATCCCATTTTTAAAGAATTACTAAGTCTGGCCTTTCTAATATTGATTTTCTCAAGATCTCTCAGTAATACATCCCTAAAGACTTTAATATTAGGCGCCAAACCTCCCGGAGGGTTAAACAGGGAGGCGTTGGACAAGTTAGAGTGTTGGACGTCTGTGTCTACATTTGTAAGTTCTCTAGTAGGTTTAGAGAGAAAAAATCTTTTCATACTCAATTTTCTAGAGAATTTATGTATATCCATGTGAGTGTCAAATTTATTTAATGATTGGGGAGGGGCAAACTTTAATCCTTTGTCAAGAAGGGTAATCTCCTCTGACGTCAGCGTGACAGTGCTGAGATTAAAGATCCCCTGACCTACTATACTCTTTTTCTTTTTGTTCTTTGATTTCCTCCCCCCTCTGGTTCCTCTCTTCTGTCTCCTGATCTTTGTTGGTTTTGGTTGGACCTGGGAAAATCCTTATATTGATTGGGTTCCCTATCTCTCCATTGATCCTGCTGATAGTGGTAATTATATGGATTGATTGATCTCGGGGGACAGAAGGGAGAAGGGGGGGGGGGTTGAGGATAATAGTAGGGCGGCCTCTCGTCTCTATTCCATCCAATAGGGGTGGCCACCTGTTGATATGGTCCCCCAAATGGGCGAAAGTCCTGTAGAGGTTGGAAGCGATTACTCACTGGAATAGGGTAATCATATCGTCCCTCATCTTGGGGTCTCCACGACGATCTCCCAGGATCGTTAGTTTCACGGTAGGAGGATTCGGAGTTACGATTTTTTGACTTATTTCTCCAATTAGGCGATTTGGTAGGGGGCCCTTTATTATGTGTGTCCCTCACTTTTTGAGGGTGGGATGGTTGAGAACGTCTCTCCTTCCCAGGGGATTTATAAGAGACTTTTCTAGGGCGTAGAATTGGTCTATTTGGTGTATGTGGAGGTGGTCTCAGGTCAGTTGAATTACCCAAATTTTGATTGGCCACAGGAACTGTATCCATCTCTGTATTATCCCCCCCATTTTCTTGGATTTTACTCTGCCATTCAAATACTAGGCCAGATTTGTAATCTCCTACATCTCTATTAAACTTTTTCTTTTTCTTATTTTTTTGTTCAAACTCTTCTTTTTCCAACAGTTTTTTAAGGGCCATAGATCGCTCTTTGTATTCCTCACTGTTAGAAAGGGGACATAATTTCTCCTTAATGAGTTTGATTTCAGTGTCTAAACGGGTCAATTTGCACTTCTTGCGTTGAGCTAAAAACTGCAAAAATTTGACACCAGCATCATTAAAATATTGATACCATTCAGTTAGCTGGGACTCGCCTTTTTGGGGACTAACGTCCCATCTCAGACTTCTCGGGACCATGGAGTCGGCTGTATATTGATCTAGTAATGCAATATCCCATTGTGTATGCAATTCAGCCACCATGAGGTTTTTAAGTCTCATGAACATACCCCCAGGTCACTGTCTGATTCCTTATTAATCTCAAATACCCCCTCTTTAGCAATCATGCGTGAGGAGCGGTATTCAAAGACATCCATATCACAGGATGAACCAATTAGAGCTGCAAGAAATAATATATATCAAAGTAAGCGTGTTCTATCCAAAGGGGGAATTTCTCGCGCTAATGGTGAGTGAATTAATTAATATAGGTGATATGAATCAATAACTAAAGGTTAATGAACAAGTTACTTAATTGAATAATTAAAGTAAAAATTAATTAATTGTGAATAAATAAATGAACAAAATAAATGAACACAGGTATCCAGCGGCAACCTTATACATGTGATATACATGAAAAGCAAAAAAGAAGAAAAAAGAAAAAAGTTGCGCTCAGAGGCACAATATGACGTTGTGAAAAAATTATAATAAACATAACAGTGTAAGTGAATAAACAAAATTAGGTCAAAAATATGAGTAAACATCTAATTAATACAACCAAATCGTAATTAGTCCATTAGAACTGGTATCACAAGGTGTAATTAGATGGTAAATTAATGATTGTCCAAATTTCCCAAAGACAATGATGATCATAGATTGCAGTATCAGGAGGAGCTCCCTATCGATCTCGCAGGATTCTGCAGACACATCAGAGGGAATATAGATAAAGGTGTGCTCTTACCAGATCCTGGTGTAATTCAGACATATCGATCCACTGGCATCAAAAGGGGGAGAGAGATCTCATCATCCGCTTACGATACTTCCTCATAGGACTGATAGATTTCGCTGGATCCAGTACTTCCCACAGACTCCTCGTTTCCAATACTCCCACAAGTATAAAACTCCTCGTCCAGTACGGAGAACCGAGGGGGGGAAAAAAATGAGGGCTCGCAATGGTGAAATACTTCCAGGAAGTTTATTAAAATGTATGCGGCAAATTATACATTTGAATTCGCGGCTAAAAAGTTAAAAACAAAACAGCAACAGAAATTAGTTACGTACACCCGCGCATCCGGGGTCACGTAAAACGCGGTGACGTTAGTGCGTGGCTCCGCCCTGACCGGTTTCGTCACAAAATGACGTTGTCAAAGGGCACGGGCGACGCACTGAACGTTCACCTTATATTCGATCGGAGACGCAACCAAGCCTCTCTTTCACATTGCAGTCTCCAATGAAAGGAGACCGCAAAACCGGAAGAAGTAGGAGTAGAGGTGGCCGGGAATCCGGAAGTGCCCTACCAACGAGGACAGACTAACACAGATAGGCAAGGTCTGTGTAAACATAGTCTGATCCAACCCGAAAGGCGGAACTCACTGGTCTCCCGACCTCCAGTCCTCCTCAACATGTAGTACCAACGAAGCCGTTGTCTGTCACAAAACTTACATGTCTTTTAACATCTTTAAGGAGGGGGCAAAAAAAATTAACATTTCTATGTCCCCGAGTGGCAGCCTAATAAAGCCGCCACCCCAAAAAGACAGAATTAAGTCAAATTTCAATACCTCATCGTGACATAGGCAAAAGGAAATTATATATATATATATATATGCAAATATACATTCTCATCGTAATGAAGAAAAAAATTCAAAAATTTACATACAGGAATTAAATAAAAATTATATACAATTGTATAAAAATAGCATATACATTTTTACTCCAATAATATCAAAAAGAGGAAAAAGTTAGTATACCCTCTTTTATGCAGCCATCTAGTGGTTTAAATCATTAATTTACCATCTAATTACACCTTGTGATACCAGTTCTAATGGACTAATTACGATTTGGTTGTATTAATTAGATGTTTACTCATATTTTTGACCTAATTTTGTTTATTCACTTACACTGTTATGTTTATTATAATTTTTTCACAACGTCATATTGTGCCTCTGAGCGCAACTTTTTTCTTTTTTCTTCATTATGTCACCTGTTGTGATAGTAAATAGAGACGCACATAATAGAAACAAAGCAAATCAGATATGTTTACTGAGATGACAAACACAAAAAACAACGCATAAGTACTAGAGGTCGACCGATATATCGCCCGATTTTTGGCACTTTTTAGTTCATCGGCATCGGCCGATTGTTTTTAAAAAAAGCTGATTTTCTTCAGTGCGACTTGCAAATAACTTCTGTATCATAGAAGTCAATGCAAGTTGCCTGTAGAAGTTCTCAGTTTAACCATTTAAAGCCTAAGGCCCGGATTCACAAAGACTTACGGCGGCGTATCTCCAGATACGCCGTCGTAATTTCAAATGTGCGCCCACGCATCTTTGCGCCGATTCACAAAGCGAGATACGCCGAAAAACATGGCTTCAGTTGTCCGACGTATCTTGCCTACGCTGGCGTATCATGGGCGCATAGTTACGCTGGACGCATTCGGCGTTCCCATGTCAAATATGCAAATGAGCAAGATACGCCGATTCATGCGCCCGGCTGCTTCATATACACGCTTTGCGTAAGGCTTACGTCCGGTGTAAAGTTACCCCTGCTTATATGAGGCGCAGCTAATGCTAAGGTATGGGCCAGTGAACGACGCCGTCGAATTTTACGTCGTTTACACCGTTTACGTAGTACGTGAATAGGGCTGGGCGTAGGTTACGTTCACGTCGTAAACATTGCACGCCGACGTCACTTAGGCATTCTATCCGACGTGATTCTGAACAAGCGCACTGGGATACGTCCACGGACGTTCATTCGGCCCATCATTTGCATGGGTTCACAGATCATTATACTAAAACACGCCCACTGCCTAGCTACTTTGTATTAGGTGGGCTTATGCCGGCCCATTTACGATACGCCGCCGTAACTTAGGGAGCAAGTGCTTTGTGAATACAGCACTTGCCTCTCTAAGTTGCGGCGGCGTAGCGTAAATAAGATACGCTACGCCCGCACAAAGATACGCCCGGGTATGTGAATCCGGGCCTAAATCTTTTCTGACACTTGTTGCTTACAATTAAAAAGCCTGTATTTTCTGCTAGAAAAAAACCCCAAAATATAACATATTTTTTTTTAGCAGAGACCCTAGGGAATAAAATAGCGGTTGTTTTAATAATTATTTTAATATTTAATATTTTATGTCACACGGTATTTGAGCAGCGGTCTTTCAAACGTAATTTTTGGGGAAAAAATCCACTTTAATTAATTTTTTATTAAAAACAGTAAAATGAGCCTGTTTTATTTTTTTCCTTTGTCCAAAAGTTTTGATTACCTGTTTTTGTGCCTGTCCTGATTCCCTTACCGAAAAATGGCTGGGGCAGCACCCGAGAGCCGAGGGAGAGATCGGCTTCGGGTGCCGACAGTATTTGTAGCTGCTAACTTTTAATATTTTTAACCTCCCTGGTGGTATGTTTCCTTCTGGTATTAGGTGCTGAATGCGGTACAATTATTTTGCATGGAAAGTTTGCATTTTATATGGTAAAGGGACACTTTTTGGTTGCTTTGGACAATCTCCAGTTTTCAGGCAGAAAGAACAGTTTTTATTATATAAAACTGCATGCAGGACACTGGGCAGACCACTAGGGACAAAGGAGGTGTGTAATTATTTCATACAGTATCTGTAATCTGTAAGATTACAGTATACTGTATGTGTATTGTGTGTTTCACTTTTTGAATTTGGCGCCGAACTCCGTCCCCGTGCGTCGTAACGTCGCAGGGAACGGAGCTCGGCACTCGGCACTGTGAATCGAGCGAGGAGACACAGCGGAGGAGCTCGCTCACACAGCGGGGACACATCGCAGGATCCAGGGACAAGGTAAGTAACTCTCCCTGTATTCTGCAATGTGATCCAGGCTCGGAGATACCGCTTTTGGTATGAAAAATTCACCCCGAGCCTGACTCGGGAATACCGCTAAGGAGGTTAACGTTATACCTACCAGTAACTTTCATGCTAATCCTCTCTGTAACTCTAATTCCTTTATTATCTGTAAACCCTTATACCTACCTTTATTGTGCCTCTAACTGTATACTTTTAACTCTAATTCTCACACTAACACTCCCTGTAACCTTTAGGCCCCTTTCACATGGGGCAGATTACATTCCAATCAGCAGGGGATCAGCTCCAGAATCCCCTGCTGATAAGAGCAGAGTGGGCGGATGACTGGAGTAAACAAACTCCCAGGTCCGTTTGCACCCAACAACCCTCCAATCCGAACAGCTTAAATGTAAGAGTACAGATCCCATTCCACTCCAGACCTGGAAGTACACAAGTCAGTTTGCACCTGCCTGTCCACAGGAATGCATGGACCTTCCAATCAGGTTTTGTGATTGGATCACCAGTGTGAAAGGGGCCAAGTCCTCATAAAAATCTACTGGAACACCATGCTTATTCTGTAACTGTCACGCTACCCTTTTCTGTGACCTTAACACTAACCCTACTGGGAGTTGTCTTAATCCTTTGTTGGCATACTCACGTCTTTTGAGCCAAAAGATACCAGCACTGAAGTCTTGTTGGAAATGATACCTGTGAAACTATAACTATAACATACATTGGGTGATCAGGGGTGACACTGGTACAATCTTATATATAGCGAGATTGCATATTGCATGGATACAGGGATATAATTGTAAAAAGTCAGCTGTAAAGACAGAAAAAAACCACTTTCTGCACCATGCATATTTTTTTCCTTCAGATCATATCAATTATAATCCATAACGGTGTATTGTTTCTTTTTTGTGCAAACAATGTAACTACTAGCAAAATTGCATATATTTAGCAAAGTTCACAAATTGCTGGTTTTCAGTACATGAATGTTTCATCCGTTTTGTACATTCATCAGTTTGTAAAAACGTGTTTAAACTTGAATGTTGACAAGTGAGATAATTAGTCCATAGGGTTCTGTTACTAATTCATAAATATTTGTTCAAAGCAGGCAGTGGGGAAATCATGTATTGTTAAATCTGCCCTTGCTGATGATTAAAAAAAAAAAAAAATAAAAGAGTTAAAGCGGAGGTTCACCCAAATAACATGTATATAAGATCATATTCTTTATACTTCCAACATGTACAGTATGCCCTTTTTTTTGGTTGTACATACCTTATTATGGCTATTTTCCACCCGGCTTCGGGGTACTCACTCCCGCGGGAGTAGGCGTTTCTATGCAGAGGTGCAATGTCACCTGGGACTTCTCCCAGATGATTGACGTCCTTGAGAAAAAGTTCCCCCCACGCCCCCCTATTGCGTGGGCACGTCACGAGAGTCACAGAGATTCCGAAAGTAGCCGAACTGCGAGTCAGCTCTACACGGCGCCAGCGCACCAACTAGGAGCCGTATAGAGCTGACTCGCAGTTCGGCTACTTTCGGAAACTCTGTGACTCTCATGACGCGCCTGCGCAATAGGGGGGCGCGGGGTGGAACTTTTTCTCAAGGACGAGTCAATCATCTGGGCGAAGTCACAGATGACATTGCGCCTCTGCATAGAAACGCCTACTCCTACGGGAGTGAGCACCCGGAAGTCGGGTGGAAAATAGCCATAATAAGGTATGTACAGCCAAAAAAAAGGGCAAACTGTACATGTAGGAAGTATAAAGAATATGATCTTATATACATGTTATTTGGGTGAACCTCCGCTTTAAGTGAAACTCTAGCTGAAACTATTTTTTTTATAGTGAACCTATAATGACAAACTGCAATAATGCTATTGACAGACTGCATCATGTATATCAATTATGATTTTCCCCATATTATTATTGTTACTTCTGGAGACCTCCTGGAGCCTGGAGGACTCCTCCATCTTTAAGGGCAGCACTGAGGTCACTAGTGAGTAATGTAAAGTACCAGTCAGCAGACTGCCTTCTAGGTAGTCAACCCATTATGTTGGATGACTGTCTACCACACCTTTGATTTTCAATTCTGTAATCAATTCATCCCCCTTCAAACAAGTTATTTCATAGCACCATTGAAAGCAAGAAACTCATCCACTGCTCTGAGCTTTAAAACTTTACTGTGTCTTGAAACTTATTTGAGAAATATATAGAGTAACATCTTGATCTGAAGGCATGTTCTCAAACATGGTATGGCAAAATGAAATCAATTTCCCAACATCATTCTATTCATAGGTCTCTGGGACTCTTTATTTGATGCACATATTGGGATGTAATGTCTAGAGATGTGCACAATGAAAAAAATCTGTTTTGTTTTGTTAAAGTGGATGTAAACCCAAAAAAAATGTACAATGTAGAGTATAAGATTTCCTGTGCCCAGTCTTGCCACACAGAGTTAATCCAGCGCTGAGTAATCCTCTTGTAATGTTTAGTGAAAATGAACAGAATTCCAGATAAAAACCTGCCTAAATAAAAAGTCAGTTTTCTCTCTTCTTGCTTTGAGTGACAGGTTATTTACATATCTAGCTTGGACATGTTTACCTTATGTTATGTTATGTTATGTTTATCATAACATGAGGTATAAAAAGTGAGAAATCCACCCCTCCCCCACATAACACATTCTGGTAATATACAATGAACTTTGGATCACCTCTTGTTATGATAAACATGTCCAAGCTAGATTTGTAAATAACCTGTTACTGAAAGCAAAAACAGAGAAACTGACTTTATAATTTGGCAAGTTTTTATCTGGAATTCTGTTAATTTGCAATGAACATTAAAAGAGGATTACTCAGCGCTGGATTAACTCTGTGTGGCAAGACTGGGCACAGATGATAGGAAATCGTATACTCTACATTGTGATATAAAAATAAAAAAAACTTTAAGTTAATCATTTTGTTTCATCATATTCATGTTATGTTAGAATGATTCGTTTTCAGAATTAGTTTTGTACATTCGAATTTGTTTTGTATATTCGGATACGTTTTGTGAATTCGTTATTTCGGAAAATGTACTTTATTTATTTGAAAAAAAAATATTTCAAGAGATTACTTATGCACTCTCTTTGGATTGGATGGAGGTGGATCCATCAGAATCTCCAAATCATAACATAATAAATGAAATTAAACGAAATTAATGATTCTGATGTATCAACCTCAATCCAACCCAAACACAATAAGTAGAAATCATAATCTTATTTCACTTTTCAATGGGCTTCCTTTTCATATGTAGTGCATTTTTTATTATAATGAAAATTGTTGTGCAACATAAAAATGAAATGGATCTGAATCAAGCCTGATCAAGTCTGATCATTCGTTATGTCGTTAGATTTCTCTGATGCTTCAAACATTAACATAAGGTCTGAATGAAACAATTTTATGCGAATAAATTTCATTTTGGATTATTTGAAATATATTACTATTGTGATTCAGAGATTTGAATACATCCAAATCTCAAAATAACACAAATTTCGTCCTAATTTTGATCCCTAATGAAACAAATGTCTACTCTAGAAGCATCCTCATTAGACATGTGCACAACAAAAAATTATATACCGTATATTTTTTTGTTTTGTTTCGTCTCGTTCCATAGATTCGTAAAGATTCGTAATTTCGTAAGACGCAAGTTTTCCTATTCGGACCCATTCGTATTTTCGTAACAGTTTTATTTTCGTTTATACTGAATGATTCGTAATTCTGTCTAATTTATTTTCGTTGATTCGAAATTCATAATTTTGTTAGACAATAATAATTTTCGTTTAATGGATTCGGAATTTTGTACTTTCGTATAAACATTGCGGAGCGATCATTCGCAATCTCGTATCTTAGTTTGATTTTCAACACGCGGCTATCCAATATTAAAATAGACTTTCTCTTAAGCCCTGTACACAAGGTCGGACTTTTTGCCAACAAACTTTTAAAATGAGCGTTTTCCCAAAAAATCCGACCGTGTGTACGCGGTTTCAAAAGTCCGGCCAACTCCCTTCAGACAAAAATCCACTGAAAAGTTTGTTTGTTTGAAGTGCGATCGTGTGTACAAGGCTTTACACTGTCCAATGTGACTCAGCACAAAAGAGATAAGCTGATTGGCTAAGATATTAAGTAAGATACATCACTCACTAACTACATTGCCCAGTGCCCATTCAAAAGAATGATACACAAATTTACAAACAGACAAAGAAACATATTTACAAAACACACAAATGAAAATACGAACATACGAATGAAAATATGCACAGACAAAGGGCCAGATTCATAGAGCGATTACGCCTGTCTATCTCGCGTTAGACTTGAGTACTTTCGAATTACGCGCGTTTTTTCACTACTCTGAACTCTCAAACCATGAAAATACGGGTGCGGGCTTCAATTCGACTGGATTACGTGTTAGTACGCCTTCGGATCTACGCTGCAATGAAATTGCGGCCACTGGGTGGACTTCCTGTAGTTTTCCGCGTCGGGGTATGCTAATGAGCTTTTGCCGGCGATCCCAGAAATTACGATCTTCAATCGCAATCTCTTACGGCATCTTTAGTCATCTTTTTGCTGCGTAAAACTATACCAGCTTTTAGCTGGTCTAATATTAGACAGCCCATGTTAAGTATGGCCGTTGTTCCCGCGTCGAATATCAACGTTTTCCGACGTCTTTTTTTTTTTACGTAAAACGTCCGGGAATAGGAATGTTCGTAAACGACGCTACTCAAACAACGAATAACGTATCGACGTTATTTCGCGCAATGCACGGCGGGAAATTTCTGAACGAAGCATGCGCAGTTCGATCGCCACGGGGACGCGCCTAATTTAAATGCTTCACGCCCCCTAATCGCGTATTTCGGTTACGCGGCGAGAAATAGACTACGCCGCCGTATCGTACGGGCAAAAATCTACCCGAATTTGTTGTAGAGCCTGGTAAAATACGGCTGCGTAGCGTATCTCGGATACGCTGCGCAAATGTACGTGTACCTGAATCTGGCCCAAAGTATTTAAAATACAGAATGCAAATCGTTCGTTATAGATGTCATTTTCGTTCTTTTGCTTTTTCGGTATTTCGTATTTTAGTAAGATTGTCCAATCATACGTTCATATTTTCGCTTGTTCGTTATTTTGCTTATTCGTAATTTTCATATTTTGCTTCTTTCGGCTTTTCGGATGTTTGAATTGATCCGAATGTACAAATACTAACAAGTTTGTACGAAAATCCATTCGTTATAAACGGGAACGCACATGTCTAATCCTCATAACACAGTCCTTCACCATCTTCTTCTTCCACCTTTTGTATACCCATAGGCTGGGGAACGTCTTCCCCCTGCAGTATCTAAGAAGTGAGAGATGGGACTATCTTCCTTTCAAGGCCTGGTTTTCCCAAAGCGCCAGATACCTGGCCTTCTCTCAGTTCACAAAAAAAGATATTGGGGAACGTGAGACAGTGCAGATAAGGGCAACCAAACTGATAAGAGGCATGAAGGACCTCAGCTTTGAGGAAACATTAGCAGAGCTGAATTCTTCTCTCTTTTGAGAAGATGTGATAAAGGGGGAAATGATCAACATGTATAAATACCCATATAGTGTACTTGGTGTAGAGCTATTCAACTTAAGGTCATCACAAAGGACAAACGGACACTCTATGTCAGGCATGTCCAAAGTCCGGCCTGCATTCCGGCTTCGAACAGCCCGTCTGGTAATTGGGACATGTATATCTTTTGTGGCCCCCAACGAATCCCTGAGCACCGGGAGTTTTTCATTCCAACTATGTAACTGCCTCAATTGGAACCCATCTCCACCGAACAGCCAGTGCTTTTTTAGATTGGAGAAATGTTTCCTTAGGACCTAAGTTACTCAGTACAATGGAAGAAAAGGGGCCAAAGTGCTATAAGCACCCCTTACATGACACGTCCTTCTGGGCAGAGTAGAAAAGCCAAGGATGGGAAAGTGGAGCTAGCATAATCCATTTATATAGTTCTTAACCACTTGTCATCTGCCCACCGTCAAATGACGGCGGGCAGACGACTCCATTGTTCTGACATCACGTCATATGACGTGATGTCCCTTTAAAGCCGCGGGCGAGCGTGCGCACCCGCCGCTCCGCGGGGATCCCGTGCGAGTGCCCGGCGGCAACGATCGCCGCCGGGCACACGTGATTGCTCAGTAACTGAGCTGGGACGTGCAGCTCTGTGTGTAAACACAGAGCTGCACGTCCCTGTCAGGGAGAGAGGAGAGCGGTTGTGTCCCTTGTACATAGGGACACAATCGGTCACCTCCCCAAGTCATCCCCCCTCCCCCTACAGTTAGAACACTCATAGGACACACATTTAACCCCTTCCCCGCCCCCTAGTGGTTAACCCCTTCACTGCCAGTCACATTTATACAATAATCAATGCATATTTATAGCATTTTTCACTGTATAAATGTAAATGGTCCCAAAAATGTCAGAAAAGTGTCCGAAATGTCCGCCATAACGTCGCAGTCCCAATAAAAAAATCGCAGATCGCCGCCATTAATAGTAAAAAAAAAAAAAAAAAAAAAATGCCATAAACTATCCCCTATTTTGTAAACGCTATAAATTTTGCGCAAACCAATCGATAAACGCTTATTGCATTTTTTTTTTTTTTACCAAAAATATGTAGAAGAATACGTATCGGCCTAAACTGAGGGAAAAAATATTTTTTTTATATATTTTTTGGGGTTATTTATTATAGCAAAAAGGAAAAAATATTGCATTTTTTTAAAAATTGACGCTCTATTTTTGTTTATAGCGCAAAAAATAAAAACCGCAGAGGTGATCAAATACCACCAAAAGAAAGCTCTATTTGTGGGAAAAAAAGTACGCCAATTTTGTTTGGGAGCCACGTCGCACGACCGCGCAATTGTCAGTTAAAGTGACGCAGTGCCGGAAGCTTATATTTTGCCTGGGCAGGAAGGGGGTGTAGGTGCACAGTAGGCAAGTGGTTAAGGAGTTGTTGAGAAGTAGCTGCATCAAAAGAGAGACTAGAGCACGTGCCCTGGATGCCAAGTGCTAGGGACCCCTGTGTCCTATTCCTAGACGTACAAGGAGGAACACTGTGTTCATTAGTCATGTTTTAATACATCAGTTCAGACATGAATTATTCGGTATTAGGTGACTGTAATTTTTCATTACAGATTTGAGTTTTCTTTGCGCTTTATTTTTACTTAGACAAGTTAGAATTTTCGGATGTGCCAAGATGAATTATGTTGTTATTAAATAAAACGTCAACATTGATTTAAAGATTTGAAGATGTGAAAAGCCTCCTGTCTGCAAAGTATTATTGTGCTGACATCTTGAGATTGCTGTTTTGACCACACACTTTGGAAGAGGCATTCATTGTTCTGACAATCCTATGGGGAAAATATGGTGATGCCCTTGTATATAGCTTTTGTAGACTTTAACCTTTTTGCTACCACTGCTGTAAATTTTACATCAAGATCATCCTCAATGCAATTTTTATGTCATGAAATGTAAGGTTTGTAGATAAAATAATGCTTAAAAAAAACAGCCTCCATGTTTCTCATATGACAGGTTTCCTTTAAAGAGGATCTTTTGTTTTTCTTACTGTAATACAGTACACATACATCTATTAAACTTAGAGCTCAAGGTAAATAATGTAATCAATATTGGCTAATGTATTATATTATAGTTCTGTGAAAAGTTTGTAATTTTATATGTACATGGAGATATGCATTTTTACTCATAACTGATTTCTCTTTGGAACTGTAGGCATGCATAGAGTGCATCTTGCTGATTCTTAAATATCAATGCACATCTACCAGACAGGGTCTGTCTGATTTTAAACTATAGATTGTCTGCATTCTCTAAAGACTTGAACTTCCACTAGCAAGATACCAGGCTGTTTAGGCTGTTGGTTGAGTTTTAATATGATGCACTCTAAGCTTCTTGAATTCCCTTAAACAAATTTACTTGCATGGAGGATAGAAAAACATATCTTAACAGCATACACTATAACACTACAGCACCACAAGCTGTATACACAGGTATAATGCATATATAGTCACAGTACATAAGCAACTTTCTGTTCTTCCAACACCCCTTCTCAACAGCATGTGCTTTGTCAAATTACATTCAGCCTCTTCTGGATATAACAATGATGTTCCTTTGACAAAGGCTTGGTGAGTGCATCAGCAGTCATCTCCTCTGATGGGTAGTATTGAATGTCAATAACGCCTTGCTCTTGATTATCTCTAAGTAGGTAATACTTGATGTCAATGTGTTTGGTGCTAGGGTTGACCCTTTCTGATTGTGTAAGCTTTATGCATTCCTGGTTGTCTTCCAAAATTCTAATTGGTTTTGACATGTCTAACCCAATGTCCACAAAAAGTTGATGAATCCATATCGCTTCTTGACACACGTCTGTAATGTACTCTGCTTCAGTTGAAGATAGAGCAACAGTTACCTGCTTTTGACTAGACCAACTTATGCTTCCTTCTCCATACTGGAAGATGAATTCACTTGTGGATTTGCAGTCTATACAGCCCCCAGCCCAATCAGCATCCACATACCCGACCAATTTTGGATCTGATGTTGCTGGTAATCGTAACTTCACCTGAATTGTTCCTTTGAGGTACTGTATCACTCTTTTTACTGCATCCAGTCACACTGACAGGGAGCTGACACTTTCCTGCATAGTATGCTCACTGTTGCTGGTCTTGTCACAGTGGCAACATTTAGCAGCTTACCGATTGCTCTGCAATACATGTCATTATTGGGTAGCAAGTTTTCTGCTTCATTGCTCTATTGATAGCCTGGTTCCATAGGAGTTTTCACTTCCTTTGCATCTTGCGTATGGAATTGTTTCAAGATTTTGGAAATTTTCTGAGAAGAATTTTCTAAAAAAGAGCAGTAACTGTCTCTGGAAGGCTGCAGAGGAACAGGGCAACAAAATGGTTATCTTTGATGTCCTCTCTGATGGCTTGTAGCTGCTCTATAATTTCTTTCTGGCTTTCTAGTCTCATATTATTCAGCTTTCTTAGCAGAAACTAGACATGTGCACAGAAAAAAAAAATGTTTTTTTTTGTTCTGTTTCGTATCGTTCCGTTTTTTCGTTTTCGTTCGTTTTTCGTAAGACGCCCGTTTTCCTGTTTGTTCCCGTTCGTTTTTCGTATGACGCGATTTTTTCGTATTCCGATCGTTTCGTATTTTCGTTACTGTTTTATTTTCGTACATGCGGGATGGTTCGTTATTCTGTTTAATTCATGTTCGTTACTTGTTAGACAATAATTTTCGTGAATTTTCGTCAATGATTTGCAGTATCTTGAAACCCTTTTCTTTTGCTATTTTCAGTCGTATGTTCATATGACATCTATAACAAAAGATTTGCATTCTGTATTTTAAATTCCTTTTTTCTGTTTGTATTTTGGATTCAAAATACAGCATGCAAATCTTTTGTTATAGATGTCATATGAACAATGAACATAGGACTGAAAACAAACAGAAAAAGGATTGAAACAAAATACAGCATGCAAATCTTTTGTTATAGATGTCATATGAACAATGAACATAGGACTGAAAACAAACAGAAAAAGTATTAAAACAAAATACAAAATGCAAATCTTTTGTTATAGATGTCATATGAACAATGAACATAGGACTGAAAACAAACAGAAAAAGGATTGAAACAAAATACAAAATGCAAATCTTTTGTTATAGATGTCATATGAACAATGAACATAGGACTGAAAACAAACAGAAAAAGGATTGAAACAAAATACAGCATGCAAATCTTTTGTTATAGATGTCATATGAACAATGAACATAGGACTGAAAACAAACAGAAAAAGGATTCAAACAAAATACAGAATGTAAATCTTTTGTTATAGATGTCATTTTTGTTCTTTTGCCGTTTTCGTTTTGTCGTTTTGTCGTATTTGCGGTTGTTCGTTATGCGGCTCATTCGTAATCTCGTAGTTTTCGTATTTTGGTGCTTTCATTTTTTCGTATGTACACATTATCCTGCGGGTACGAAAATGAACATTTTCGTACGAAAATAACATTCGTACGAACGGGAATGCACATGTCTAGCAGAAACAGCTTGCTGTTTAGGCTTGAACGCTCATTCAGTTTTTGTAATGAAGTCCACATACCTTTGGCCATTTTCTCTGTTCTTGTGTTCTTTTTGATATGTTTTGATATTTATATTGTATTTGTGTGTGTGTATATATATATATATATATATATATATATATATATGTATATACTGTATAAAGTGATATGTAGGTGACTAGCTCGGTGGTAGATGCTTTTTTTTTAGTGAAGGTCAGGTCAGTGAGAACTGTGTTTAAGGGCCTGGAACCTCTTTTTTTTTCAAAAGAAAAAAAGTCTTTACAACACAAGGTTTTTCACCTTTTCCAGCTTCCCACAAAACAGTGTTAAATGAAAATGCCGAGCCACCTGACTCTCCTGTCAGCAGCACCCCTGCTTACTCCAATCTCCCAGACCATGAGCTTCTCTGGCTCACTCAGCCTATGCTTGCAGCTACTCTGTTTGACAGCCCTCCTCCTGGCCCTCCTTACTGGATCATATCTCTATCTTAATACAGAGATTCTCTCTCCAAATGGCAGCAACGCCACTGAGTTCTTACCAGACTTGGTTTGAAATGAGTGTGTGCTCCTGGACACACACACACAACCTAAAGAACTCCAGGTAAACCTGGACGCAGGATTGAAGGTTCTGTTCCACCCAAGACTCTTTGGAACCTTCAAAATCCAGACCATGATCCAGGACCACTAAACCTGAAGAATACCTAAAATAGAGATTCCTTTGCTTACAATACACATGCTGGAACTTCTCAGGCCTCGTACACACGAGTAAATCCATTTGTACAAATCGGTCGGACCGACCGATTTGAACAAATCTGTCTGCTTGGATTTTGGTTTGCTCGCGTGTACACACGAGCAAACCAAAATCCCCGCCAGCAGACAGCTCGCTGACGTGTCGGTGACGTGGCAGTGACGTTGACGCCGCCACGTCACCGCACCAGAAAGTAAAACACTTCCGCGCACGCAGACAGATTTGATCGTGTGTATGAGGCCTCAAACTGAACCTTTGAGAATCCTGTGCAATCTCCCTACCAATTTACAAAACTCATACCGTGGCAGGTTATGAAAATTAGAAGTGTAAAGTTAGCCTTGAACTAATCAGGGAATGGGATTAAATCTACCCTTACAGAGCCCTGCTATGAAAGGCACAAATGTTAATTTATTCTAAGGATATATTGCTTACCTCATTACTGGCTCTTACAGGCTACAGTCCTGCACTTAGGCTCTGGACGCCATCTTGCATGGGAGCAGTTGTATGGATTGAGGACCCTTCTAGAACTAGGAATAAGGTCAGTACCCTTCCAGTACCCTTCCAGGCTAAATGATCATTTAACAGTAGGGGGTACATTTTGTCTCATTCCCAGAGTTCGGCTTTAAAGGATAACTGTATCTTTAATAAAGGTAGCCATTTTAACTTCTTCACCATAACTACAGATCTTAGATACATGTAAGCCATCCTTTTAACTCAACCCCTTTCACCCAGCCTGCACTCAGCCCTTGTCAGTTAAAGCGACGCAGTGCCGAATTGCAAAAAGTGGCCCGGTCTTTGGCCAGAGAAATGGTCCAGAGCTTAAGTGGTTAATGAATGCCCATATCATGCACTGCAAATATCTATGTTGCTCTATGGCCACCTGCATCATTGCATCGTCATGACTGACACATGGAGCATAGGAAGAAAAATTCCTACTGATTAAGGAAAGCAAATATTTTTTTTGGGTGTTTCTAATCTGGATCTGTCTACCTATGACATTCTATGGAGAAGAAGGGGACACATGCAGGTCTTTATTATTCTTTTTTTTAGATTCAATTAGTAAAATTTCTTTGTAGAAAATTAAACTGGACTTGAAAATTATTAAAATCACTTTTATTCATGTAACTAGTTCTAGCTATCATGTTCATACATACATTTCTTCCTTGAAGAGTTACGATTTTTGTTAAACTGTCCCGGCCACAACACGCAGTTCTCTTATTAACCAGCAAATCTGAAGATGCAACCTAAGTGAAAAAAAACAGCTCATCCCATTGCCAGGCGTTGACACGTGCTCAAACATAAGCCGTCAATTGCCCTGGCTGGAAGCCTGTAATATTATAAAGTGAAGTGGATTAGAACATAGCGGATGCTAATCACAAGTTTCTGATCCAATTTTCCAAGCAGTTTCATTTTTCTTTTATTTATGGAACCCAAAGAAGACTGTTTTTGACAGATGTGACTTGTGCATAATAAAAGATTGCCCAAGAAATGCAATGAAAATACAATTTGTTAAGCCGCTGACAGGAACAATGCCATGTTCGATGTGTTAATCAAATCAGAAAAATTGCTTTTTGTATCTCAATGCCATCGGAGACTTGTGTTATATGCCATGCATCTCATACAGAGCTTATAAATTTCAGGGCTGGAGGACTATTCAATTAAGAAATTCAACTTCTAAAAAAAAAAAAAAAGACAGAGGAAAGCTACTGTAGAAAGTGAGAAGGTGTAAAAGGAAAGGTTCTTGCTTTTAGGCATTGCAATTTTTTATTTGTATTTTTTTTGTACTTTTACAAGTGAGTTTAAGCCATAACTATGTTTACTATGCTTCCATTTGTAAATGAACCGAAAGCCGCTGAGCAAAAAGCACTTCCCATGTGTTAAAAACATACAAAAAGTAGCGCTAAAACGTGATGATGATACTCTAGTATCAAAATAGATCAAATAACTGATATAAAAACAGCAGAAAACAAGAAAAAGTCCATGTGTGAATGGTGAAAGACTTGATTGCTGTCAGAAACTGAATTCATAAATTCACAGTGAAAAACTCTTGAACGTGATGCACACAAGTGATGAACCTGCAACCAATAAAGCAGAGGCTTTCCAAATGTCTTGAGCCCTAATTAGGGATGCTCTGGGAGTATTCAACTTGATTGAGGACCAGCAACAAGAAGTCACAGCTGAGTATCTTTGTAGAAAAAGTACTGCAGTAAAAGCTACATTTTCTACTTCCATGGGTATTGGGACAATTTGTTTCTATTTATTTCGATAAGCAAGAGTTGGACTTTAAGGGCCAGATCCTCAGAAGAGATACGAGGGTGTTTCTGAGGAGGTGTATCTATGCGACTGATTCTTAGAATCAGTTACGCATAGATTTGGCGTAGATCCGACTGGCGTAAGTCACTTGCACCGTCGCATCTAAGTTGCAATTTTACGCTGGCCGCTAGGTGGCGTTTCCGTCGATTTCTGCGTCGAATATGCAAATGAGCTAGATACACGTATTCCCGAACGTATTTGCGCTTCGTCATCGTAGTTTACGTCGTTTGCGTAAGCGTACCGTTTCCTCTGCTATATGAGAGGTACGTACGCGTATGTACGGCGTACGCCATGTTAAGTATGGATGTCGGGCAGCGTCGTGTTTTTCCGTCGTTTACGTCGTTTGCGTAACTCGTTCTCGAATAGGGCTTCATGTGATGTTCACATCGGTTTCATTGACTTTTTTCTTACGTGATTTGGAGCATGCGCACTGGGCTACGTTTACGGACGGCGCATGTGCAGTTCGTTCGGCACGGGGGCGCGCTTAATTTAAATACAACACGCCCCCTACATTGCCAATTTGAATTACGCAGGGATACGCCGGGCCATTTACACTACGCTGCCGCAGATTATGGAGCAAGTGCTTTGACAATACGGCACTTGCGTCCAAACTTGCGGCGGCGTAGCGTAAATACGATACGCTACGCCCCGCTGTCATTTACGGCCAGATACGAGAATCTGGCCCAGAATGTTTATTTTCTGCTAGTGACTGCTAAAGCAGAAGCCTGATAATTGTTCATTAACTAGTTTTTGCAGTGTGTGCAGTTTAAAATATACCTGACAATGGATACATTTACCAAGCTGGTCCTTTTTTTATAATTGTTTATTTAGGAAGGCATTTAGGAACAAAAGCCGGTCAAATTGACATCAAGTAAATACAAGTTTCAGGTACATAACATACATATGCATGAGAGTAAACAATAAATTATTTATACAAGGAAATATGATGGTATTTAAAGCAAAATCACTATTTCAAAATTAGTAGGTAAAGATTGAGTAAGTTGAAAATAAAATATGCCAATAGGTTTCTAGACTAGTCCCATATAATAAGCAGTAATCAGGAATAGGACTGAAAGGGAAAAGAAACAAAAACAGAAAGAAAAGGAATGAAAAAAAAAAACGAGAAAAATAAGAAAAAAGTGCGGTCATCTTTCATCTACGGCAAATCTTGATCAAAGGAGAGGAATGGCTGTGGGTTTTATTGACTGTCATTGTCATGTGACCGCTGATGAGTTTCTGCAGGACACAAAGTATATTCTGTATATTCTGGAGAGATCAAGGAAGGAAGGAGTCTGTGCTCTTGTTTCTGTAACAGAACACTGTGGAGAGTTTGAAAGGCTTCTTCATCTTTCAGAAAGTTTGACTCATTAACCCTTGCTGCTTCTGGAATGATGTTGGAGGTCTGATCAGGACATCTTATGCTTAAGGCCTGTTTTCTTTGAGTTTCTGGTGAGTTTGAACCCCTGCGGGGGAGTGTGCCTCACGTTTGGTGGAGATTGGAAACCGGTGGAGGGTGTACAATTATTCCATGAAACTTCCTTCAAATCACTTTAAAACTGATCTATGGACTTTCCTTCAACATCTTGATCTATATTGGACTTTTTATGCGCTGTTTTATCATTTTTAACCAGGATATTGTTTTTGGCTTATGTTTTGTGATACTTTGTTTTATTAGTTATTAAAGTGAGTTCCTGTATTGTGTCCAAGTTTTAAAATGTTTGTCAGACTTGTTCTTTTTTTTTAATAATCTTTATTTTCCTTTTTTTTACACATTACAAGAGAAGAGAAGGAAAAATAAAACATAACAGAAAAATATGACTTCACAACAAAGCCAAAACAACCAGGGAGGAAGGGGAAGGAAATCACGGACATGACAAAGGACATGGGGACTGGGGGCAGTAGGAGGGTGATGGGGAAAGCAGGAACCCCGGGGGACATATGGGTGTAGTCCAAGCATGGACAGCCATCTCACGACTCCGGGGGGAACCGCAGACAGCAACGCCCAAACTCCGGGATGCCCCGCCCAACTCGGCCTGACCCGGATATTCGATCCATGTGGGCAGGCCCCTCTACAATTAGAGAAAGGGCACGACATCCCAACGCCTTGCACTGGGGTAGCAACAAACATGGCCCCCATATATATGTGCAACAATAAAGACTGGAGGCACCCAGACGGCCAGGAACCTGAAGACCATCCAAGCAGCCCAATCAAAAGCAAAAAGAATGTCAGACTTGTTCTTAATAAATTCTGTACGTTGCTCCATTAGTTTAATTTCAGAAACTCTTGTATGCCAATATGCTAAGGTTGGTGGGTCTGTTTTTATAAGGTTTGACTGATAGTTGTGTGTCATGCACAAGGTCATGCACAAGGATAGCGTATTCAAAAGAGACCAGCCTGTCAAATCTTTAATGGAAATATTGACACTAGACCAGAAATCGGCTAACACTGGGCAGTCCCAGAAAATTTGTAGGAGAGATCCCTCCATTTGAAGCATTGCCACTCGCCGACATAAAGGGGATATCTGGGGCTAAATTCTATGTAAACTCTGGGTCTTATACCATCTTATAAGTATTTTATACCAATACCAATTTTCTTGATAATTATTAGCTAATGATGCATTTTGAGCAAAAAAAAAAAATCTTCTTTTTGGGGTTTGGGAGAATGTTCTGCGAAGGTCTTTCTCCCATTTAATAAAGAAATTAGGTTATTTTTGATGTTCTCCAGAAATTGACATGGAAATGATTGTGATAATGCATGGCTAATAAGGACAGCTTCTTCACAACGTTTTTCAAATGAGCACTTGTATCGTTTGATATGTGGGAGGTAGGGATCTTAGGAAAGATCCATGTTGTGAACAACAGATATAATCTTCTCTTTCAATAGATTTTTATTGGATTTTAGAAAATTACACATATCTAGTATACATATGCAGTAAGATACATCATGAAATACAGTAGCAATACACAGCAATACAGAGGTCGCAAATAAACAATCTAATACACAGGAATATTCTCATAAGCATAGAATCTAGTTTTAAATGAAGACAATCAAAAGTATCTACAATACAAACTTCAAGTACCATCAAGGAACAATACATGCAGTAAAAGGAAACAGTCAGAATATAGAACACAGTGTCTCCCACAATAAACAAAAAAATGTTCACAGCAGGCATAGGTGCTGCTGCAACCAGAGAACCTCAGAAAAAATAAATAAAAGGGCATTCAAACATATAGACGTTTATCATTTTGGTCGTTCCATATTACCCAAGGATGCCATAATGTATCATGTTTATGCAAAGTATTCATAGAAGTGGCTAACATGCGTTCATACGTCATATGTAAATTGGTCAGATCTATAGCTTCAATAACAGATGGGGGATGAGAGTCTTTCCATTTTCTAGTGATGGATAACCTGGCAGCAAGAAGAAAGTGGGTGACAGAACTGCGTACATGAGTTGGAAAATCATTGATCCCCAGGGTTAGTAAAGCCAAAGCTGGGTCAGGTTTTATCGGGGAGCCAATCAAAGCAGATATGATGTTAAATATGGCTTTCCAATAATTTGCAAGTAGGGGACAACTCCATAAGACATGTAGTAGATCACCCTTAATGTCACAAAGTCTCCAACATTTATCAGAGTTTTGGCTGCTGAACTTGGACAGTACAGCCGGTGTATAGTACCATCGTAAGGTTATCTTAACTGACAATTCCCACAGGGACGTACACTTGGATACTGATTGATTGATTTTACATGCAGTAAGCCATTCATCACAGGAAAATGACTGTCCTAGGTCCTCCTCCCATTGTATATGGGAGGGAGATTTCACAAAGGTTCTCTTAAGTTGGAATAAATTATAAAAATGGGAAATCCCTCCCTTCTTTGTATCACAAGAATTTAAGAAGGACCATGCTGATGTGTGGAGGTAAATAGGGGCAGTATTCAATTTTTGTAAGCAGCGTGTAATTTGAGTATAATGAGAACAGTATGTTGAAGGCAAGTCAAATTCCGATTGCAATGTAAGGAATGATTTGATTCCGTTTTTGTCGTATAAGTCTTGTATATACACAATGCCTTTCTCACTCCAAAGGTCAAAGGGAACTTGGTTCACAATTAAACGCAGCACTCGAAGTGGTATTTTCACGTCAATTTTAGAGTCTAGAATTTCAGCAGACTGAAGAATTTTCAGCCATGTCGTGATAGACACCTTTATCGTCGGGGACAAATGCGTAGGGATTTTGATGCCCATATGTGCTCCAAACAGCCATAAATAAGTCTGACCCTCTTTGACATAAGTGGATTCGATCATTCCCCACATTGTTGTTGGAGAAGAACGAAACCATTCTTTAGCTTGTGTCATAATGGATGCATAAAAGTAATCCTGGAAGTCGATATAGCCCACTCCACCCCACATCCTATGTTTGATAAGTTTATGGTGGGCACACCTGGATTTTTTGCCATTCCATATGTATCTAGACAATAAAGATTGAAGAGATTTAAAAAATTTAATAGGGACTGGGATGGGCACACTTCTAAATACATATAAAATTTGCGGCAGATGGATCATTTTAAACGCAGAGAGTCTACCCCACCAAGAGAATTCATTCCTTCCTAGTTTGAGCAAATCCAATTGTAATTTATTTTTTAGGGGAACATAGTTATGTACAAATAGGGATTTAGTTGTTCTCGTAAGGTTTATACCAAGGTATGAAATGTTGTTCTCCGCCCATACATAGGGGAATGTGTTTTGGAGAATGTTGTTTGATATAGCGTCAATTCCAATGTCTAGCACATAGGATTTTGTGGTATTTACTTTATAATAGGAGATCCTTCCAAACCATGACAGTATATTTTGTACTTCCACTAGAGATGTACATGGGTCAGTCAACATTAATATAATATCATCAGCAAATAGACTGATCTTATGGACTTGAGGACCAATAGTAATGCCCGAAATTTTAGGATGAGACCTGATATGTTCCGCCAAAGGTTCTATCATTAAGTTAAAAATCAGGGGCGACAGAGGGCAACCCTGACGAGTTCCATTAGTGATATCAAAAGGTCGGGATAGTAGATTAGAAGTAAAAACTCTTGCATTTGGGAATGAATATAAGGCAAGTATAGCTTTAAGAATAAGTCCCTGGAATCCAAATTTCTGTAGAGCTAATGATAAATAGGACCAGTTCACTCTATCGAACGCCTTCTCTGCGTCCAATGATAGGAGCAGAGAAGGCGTTCCAGTCATATTAATATTGTGAATAACATTAATTAGTCTTCTAGTCGCATCAGATGTTTGACGTCCCTTGATGAATCCAGTTTGGTCTATATTTATAAGGTTAGGGAGAATATCAATCAGTCTATTAGCAATTATTTTAGCATATATCTTAAGATCAATGTTGAGTAGAGAAATGGGTCGAAAATTTGGGGGGGAGGTAGGATCTTTGCC
The DNA here is from genome assembly GCA_029574335.1 of Rana kukunoris. Lineage (NCBI taxonomy): Eukaryota > Metazoa > Chordata > Amphibia > Anura > Ranidae > Rana > Rana kukunoris. The sequence goes on from CM056058.1 coordinate 138,184,753, forward strand.
AGGTTTGGGAAGCGTGATAATCAATGCGGAGAGCATTTCCTTCGGAAATGACGACGAGGATGCAACATGGTTATAAAGGTCTCTCATATGGGGTACCAACAATTCCTTAAACAGTTTAATATATTCTCCAGAGAAACCATCAGGGCCTGGTGCCTTGGCGCTGGGCATAGAGTTAATGGAATGTATAATTTCAATGTCGGTGAAAGGGGTATTCAGTAGGTCAAGTTGATCATCTGATAATTTAGGCAATTTTAAAGGAGAGAGGAAGGAATGAATCTCGTCAATGGAAGGCTGTTGAATAGTGCCGTCATTGTTAAGGTTATACAAATCACTATAGTATGAGCTAAATAAATCAGCCATTTTTTGCGGATTTATAATTTTTTCTCGAGTGACGGGGTCAATAAGGTGCGAGATTTTAGTCTTTTGTCTGTGTCCTTTAATACGAGATGCCATAACTTTACCTGCCTTATTATTGGTGACGTAGGAGCGCGCCTTTAACTTCCTAAGTTTGAGGTCATAAGATTGCAGGAGCATAGAGCGTAATTCGTGTCTTAAGTCATAAAGTTGGGATTGGAGAGTCGGAGAGGGGTTAGCCCTATTTTTTGAATCAATGTCATTCAATTCCTTCGTTAGTTTATCTAGTTTTGCAGTCCGTTTCTTTTTGTATTGCGATCCAAGTTGGATCAAAAGACCACGTACATAGGACTTATGTGCATTCCACAATACCGTCGGGTCGGATACAGAGCCCACATTGTTAGAGAAAAATTCAACTAATTTTTCAGAAATATATCGAATATTATCCGGTAGTTGTAGAAGGTAGTTATTTATACGCCATAAGTGTGATTTTTGATGAGAATTTGCATTTTTCAATTTTATGCTGATGGGTGCATGATCCGACCAGGTGATATCATGGATGCGGGTGTCAATTACATTTTGTAGCAGCCATTTATCAGAGATAAACAGATCAATCCGAGAGTAAGTGTTATGACGCGGGGAATGGAACGTGTAGTCCCTTTCAGCCGCGTGATAACACCTCCATACATCATAAAGATCATTATCCATAAGAAAGGACGCAAGGGGAGAAGCAAATCTTTTGGCACTGGAAGAAGAGTCCATAATAATATCTGGGACCAAATTAAAGTCCCCACATATTAAGAGATGACCTTGCTGAATTTCATTAATTTTCTTCAGAACAGCTTTGTGGAATTTCATCTGTCGAATGTTGGGTGCATATACATTCACAAGCGTGTAGATAACATTATCCAGGGAACAGACCAAAATGATAAACCTGCCCTCAGGATCCAAGGTGCAACCTAACTCTTGGAAGGACAAAGAATCTCGTATAGCTATCATAACTCCCCTCTGTTTACGGGAGTAACTAGCCTTAAATATATAAGGGAAAGATTTATGTAAGCATACAGGCGAATTTTCTAAAGAAAAATGGGTTTCCTGTACACATAAAACATCACAACTATTAGTCAATGCCGTTTTCCACATGGATGCTCTTTTGGCTGGATGGTTTAAGCCATTGGCATTGACTGATAGAAAATTAATGGACATTCTAGCGTGATGTGAGTTGGTTAAGCTATTTGAATACACTCACAAATCTAGATGTCTTGTGGGAAATATGATTTTTTTTTTGTTTTTTTCTCTTTTGTCCTTACTTCCCAGAAGATATAGGGGAGTGCAATATCAGACAAGGCCGATAAAAGCGTCCCAATCAGGTACTTGACAAACAACTAAGCCAAACAACAAATAAACAAACAAAAAAAAAAAAAAAAAAACTTAAAGCAAAATCAAGACAAATAAATAATTACAAATATTCAGGGATTGTAGGGACAGTCCCTAGTTGTGTAGAACAGAATATTTGTATGAGTAAAACAACTAAAAGAAAACAAATAGCAAGAGTCGGGTACAATATTAAACCGACTGTGTAGGGGTATTAGTTCAAAAATATTCAAATATTAGATCACTACAGAACAGAACACCAGGGGAATTTGTTGACACGTAAACAAGAAAGGAATTTGCAAAAACAAGGGAAAAGTTTCAAGACATTCATTTCCCTTTAGGAGGGTGGTAACCTTCGCGTGAGTTGCGCCCGAAGCGTGATTTTTCCATAGCTTTCCTTTCTCCAGCGGAGACATCCGGATTTATACCCCAGGAGTTCAGAAGTTGCAGTCCTTCCTGAGGCCTTGAAACTGTGACAGTCATACCGTTGTTGGTGATAAGCAATGTAGCAGGGTGTTTCCATTTATATGGTATTTTATGATCGATCAAGGCTTTTGTGATTGATCTCAGTTGCCTCCTCAGGTTTAATGTATATTGTGACAAGTCAGCGTATAGATGAATATCGTTATACGGGTCAGGCAGCGTTGATAGTATTCTAGCCTGTGTCAGAAGCTTTTCTTTGGTAGGGAAGAAATGAACCCTCATAAGAACATCCCTTGGGATAGATGCATCCATATATTTCGGTTTGGGTATACGGTGTATGCGATCAATCATGCGCTCTATTTGAGAAGTCTCAGGCATAAGTTTAACTATCAAGTCATCCACATATTTAAGCAGATCACTCGGAGACACAGACTCAGGTATCCCCCTCAGCTTAATATTATTTCTTCTCGAACGGTCCTCGAGGTCCGCGAGCTTGGCTTTGACCCACAAAGTATCATCAGCCTGGTCCTTGTACGCACCAACAAGATCATCAATGGTACCAGATTGATCCTCCATTTTGTTTTCAACAGTAAGGACTCTGTCTCCCAGACCTTTCAGTTCAATTGATATGTTATTCATCATTACTGAAAAGCTTGTCATGAGGGATGTTTGCAGTGTCAAGAGCATATCTTTCATTGTGGTATCTAGTACTGGCATCCCTGAGGTAGGATAGTTAGCTATAGATGCAGCGTTATGACCCATTTGGACATGAGGTAAAACAGCCATATTGGGAAGGGATATCTGCAATGCGTCATCAATTCTCCTCTTAGATTTAGCCGGGCTAATCGATGATGGACTATGTGGAGGGGAATTCAAATCCTGAGTGTCTGGTTGTACAGAGCCCCATAGATCAGGGTTGTCATCAGGAAGGTCTGTGTATGAGGAAGGCTGTGACGCAGTTGTGTTGCCATTCCTGTCATGAGGCAGTTTCCCCACAGAGGCTGACATGGCGCAGGGATTTATAAGCTTTTCAGCTGATTTTTTGTCCTTACGTTTTCGAGTCAGCATCGGATGTGTTCCGCCACGGGAATTCGATACTTTATATCCGATCTTGTATCGAAAATCGATCGTTTCGCCGCTGTTTTCCCCGGTGTTCTGTCGGAGCTCCGTGCTCAAGCGGCCATTCAGATCGCGTGCAAGCCACGCCCCCACTCAACAACAGATATAATCTTGATCAGGAATAAAAGAGACTTTAATTCTCGCTTCAGTCATTGGTTTATTTTGATAGAAAAAGTGGCAAACTGGAAATAAACCTTTGGCAGATAAGGTGTTAAGTTGAGAGTCTGAAGATAAAAATTTAAATTGGGATGAGCCAATAATAGGCAATAGTGGACTAGGGTGTGGGGAAAGAAGTTGTCTTGAGAATGACTTTCATGGTGGATCCAATTAAGGAATGGGAAGAAATTATTTGTTTACTTGCGGTTGGAAGTGGTGACCAGGCCAAACCTTCAAGAGCTAGGGAAAATAAAGCCTGTTCTAGGTCTAGCCAGGGTTTATGATCTTTTTGGGTACACCAGTCTAACAGTCTCATTAGATGAACAGCAGTATGACATTTGACTGGATCAGGAAACCTAATACCACCCCTCGATTTGGGAAGTGTTAAGACAGATATATTTATTCCAGCCTTTTTTTCCTACCCATAAGTAACTTAGAACATAGGTACTGTATGTATGTCTTATAGATAATTTTTTGGAAGGTTGACTGGTAAAGTTTGTAAAAAATATAATACACGAGGAAGGACATTCATTTTTAGAATGCTATTTCGTCCGAACCAGGTGAATATCTCCTTATTCCAGTTTTGTAGGTCTTTTCAGATTTTTTTGGGATAGACAAAATTTTGCTCAAAATTAGATGGGATTAGAGTGCCTAAGTATTTAACATGAGAGGAGGAGCAACAGAAAGGGAAATTTTGTTGTAAACGTTTGAATTGTGGTGGGAAAGGGTAATGTTGAGGGCATCCGATTTTGATATATTTATCTTACAATTAGATAGGTATCCATAGGTTTCTAAAGTGTGGGAAAGGTGGTTTGAGGGGACGAAACAAAGAAAATAAGGTCATCTGCATATGTACGACCTTATGGATGATATTACCTGTTTTAAGGCTGGTGACTGCCGGATTTACCCTAATAAAGCATAGAAAAGGCTCTAATAATAATATAGAAATTAAAGGGGATAAAGTGCATTCCTGACATTTTCAATTGCTGATTGAGAAAGGTTTACAAAATGAATCATTAATGCGAACAGTGGCCGTAGGGTGCGAGTCTAAGGTACTGGTCGAAGACATCTTATTAGACCCTGAACGTATGTGATTCGTAGTAGCGAAGATGAAGTTCCAATTAACTCTGTCAAAAGCTTTTTCGGCATCTGTGAGCAGTACAAAGAGGGTGTTCTTTTTTTTTTTTTAAGCAAACTGTATGGCATTAAAGACTTGCTGGTGATTGTCCCTTGCTTCTCTTTCTGGTATAAAATCTGATTGGTCTGGATGTATGAAGAGATTCAAGATTTTATTAAAAAAAATAAGTCAACATTCAATAACGAAATGGGTCTATAGCTTTGGCAGAGAAGAGGATTTTTATTTTCTTTAGGATTTACTGTGATCGTGGCCTGGAGAGTGTCATGTGAGAAACGTTCATCTGGGATTGAAAGCCATTACAAATTGAGGACCTAGAGTATCCTGGAAGTTTCTATAGTGGGTAAGAGAAAACCATCTGGACTTGGGGCTTTTCCCAACTTCATGCTTTTGAGGTCTAGGCTAAATTCTTCAATAGAAAGTAGGGGCCAGATTCAGAAAGAATTAGATTCCCGCAGAGTATCAGAGATACTCTACGCCGCCGTACTTTACCTGGCTCTAGGAGGAATTCAGAGAGATTTTGGCCCGTAAGGTACGGCGGCGTAGTGTATTTCTCCCGGCGGAATCAAACTACGCGATTAGGGTGCGTGAGGCATTTTAATTAAGCGCGTCCCCGCGGCGTTCGAACTGCGCATGCTCCGTTCAGAAATTTCCTGCCGTGCATTGCACGAAATCACGTCGTTACGTCATTTTTTTTTGAGTAGCGTCGTTTACGGACATTCCTATTCCCGGAAGACTTACACAAGAAAGAAAAAATTTAAAGTCGACGCGGGAACGACGGCCATAGCTAATAGCTGGTTTAACTTTACGTAGCGACAAAATGACGTACGCGATTGCGAACGACGCTCGTAAATTCGTGGATCAAAGGAAAAAGCTCATTTGCATACCCCGACGCTGAAAACTACGCAAACTCCACCCAGCGGCCGCAAAAAGATTGCAGCGTAGATCCGAAGGCGTACGAAGACGTAAGCCTGTCAGATCGAAGCCCAACGCCGCCGTATCATGGTTTGAGGATTCAAACTAGTGATACGGCGCGCGTAATTTGAAAGTACTCCTGTCTAACACCAGTTAGACAGGCGTAATGGCTCTCTGAATCTGGCCCTAGATGTTTAACCACTTCCATACCAGGCACTTACGCACCTTCCCGCCCAAGCCAATTTTCAGCTTTCAGCACTGTCGCAATTTGAATGACAATTGCGCGGTCATGCTACACTGCACCCAAACAAAATTGGCGTCCTTTTTCCCCACAAATAGAGCTTTCTTTTGGTGGTATTTGATCACCTCTGCGTTTTTTTTTTTTTGCGCAACAACTAAAAATAGAGCGAAGATTTTGAAAAAAAAAAAAGTTTTTATTTTTTTCTGTTAATTTTTTTGTAAATGAGTATGTTTTCTCTTTCAATTACGGGCACTGATATGGTGGCACTGATGGGCACCGATGAGGTGGCACTGATGGGCACCGATGAGGTAGTTCTGATGGGCACCGATTAGGTAGCACTGATGGGCACTGATAGGCGGCGCTGGTATGGGGCACTCATGGGCGGCACTGATGGGCACTCATGGGCGGCACTGATGGGCACTCATAGGCAGCACTGGGCACTCATAGGCAGCACAGATGGGCACTCATAGGCGGCACAGGTGGGCACTGATAGGCGGCACAGGTGGGCACTGATAGGCGGCACAGGTGGGCACTGATAGGCGGCACAGGTGGGCACTGATAGGCGGCACAGGTGGGCACTGATAGGCGGCACAGGTGGGCACTGATAGGTGGGCACTGGGCATGGATTGGCACTGTGGGGTGGCACTGACAGACACTGGGGTGGCACTGATGATCACTGAGGGGTGGCACTGATGGATCAATGTTGCCAATCAGTGCCCATGTGTGGGCACTGATTGGCATCTTTTTTTTTACTCCCCCCTTCTTTTTTTTTTGCTGACTTATTTTTTTTTTGACATTTTTTTTTTTTTTTTGACATTTTTTTTGTATTTTTTTAGTTCCCTGGTGGTCTAGTGTGGCGATCCGAGGGGGGGCTGCGCTGATAAACAATCAGCGCGAACCCCCCCTGTCAGGAGAGCCGCTGATCGGCTCTCCTCTACACGCGTCTGTCAGACGCGAGTGAGGAAGAGCCGTCGGCGGCTCTTCCTGTTTACATCGTGATCAGCCGTGATTGGACACGGCTGATCACGTGGTAACGAGGCTCCGCCGGAGACTCGTTACCGAGATCGGAGGTGCAGGGTGTCAGACTGACACCCCGCATCACCGATCGCCGCGCTGCGCGCCCGCACGGGCGCGTGCGGCATGAAATCGTGCAGGCCGTTTGAGAACGGCCTGTCACGATTTCATAACCACTTCCCGGCCGTAAATTGGCTATTGGCCGGGCGGGAAGTGGTTAAGGTCTTCAATAGTTTCCTTGGATAAATATGCAATACCTGAGTCTTTATTATAACTAGATATGGTGGATTGTATTTGAGGAGTAGAGTTTTCATTATTTTTCAGGAGTAAGTTATATAAATTTGAATAATAGGATCAGAATGTGGAAGCTATTGAAGGGGAATCATTTTAAAAGTGTTCATGTTGCAATTTGTACTTGTGGTATGTACTTCCTAGTTCATATACTGTATACTGTAGGGGTCTAGCTAATAGTTTACTTGGTTTGTTACCATACTCATAAAAAGTGTGTCTGCATCTGATTAATTTTGCTTTAGCCCTATCAGAGAGCAGCTCATTAAGTTGGTCTCTTAGGGAATTCAAATTTTCTTTAATGTCCTGTGCAAGGGTTTGCTTGTGAATACTTTCAAGCATTCTGATGCGTGTAATCAAAGAATCAATTTGTCCAGATATTATTTTTTTCCTCTGAATACTTTGTTTTATTAGAGTTCCCCTTATGAAGCATTTATATGTTTCCCAGCACGTAAAAAGGGGAAGAGGCAGTGGTAGAGTTTGGTTCTAGGACTAATATTTAGGCACCTTTAAAGGCCTTCTTGAGCACCCTGACAGCTCCTAATCTTTGGGTTCTCTGATGTGTGAATTTAATCGCTTCCTGGGAAATGCTGGCCTGTGCCTACCTACCTCACTCACTTTCCTATTATGCCATTTCTATAATGAATGGCCTTAATGGCTGATGATGGTTTGGGTGGCAGAAGGGGTGGCCACTCTTGACACTTTTAGGAGGCCTTGAAAAGTCTTTGTATGAGGTCTGGTTGAGAAGACTTTTACGGATATGTACAAGCACTGCCAGCTTCCTACGAATTTCTAGTGGAGCTAGTTTGTAAAACGATATACTGAGAGTTGTACTTTAAAGGGAACCTGCAGGCAAGTCTTTTAAAGTAAAATTACATAATAGATGATAGTTATCCCTGAAAAGATGTATATCTTATGTAAATCTATGACCTCATGGCTGAGGAATAACATCTGTTACTTTATGCAATGTCATTAGCCGAGCAAGCCCCCCACTGTCAAGACGCTTCCCCTCCCAAGTGGCTCATTGCAGAGTTTATGCAAGCTGCTTTCTCTGATGCGGGGGGGGGGGGGGGGGGGGGAATGTAAATATTGTTATGTTATAGGAGCACGCACGTATTCATTTACCCAACATGTTCGATATTTTGCAGGTATTTTAATCTAATAAAGGGGCCTAAATGCAATGTCTTTGATGGGTAGGCAATGATTTACAGTAGCTCCTTTCTCTTGCTATCCAATTTCAAACAAATATAGAGGCAGCCATAGTACAATTATTAGTTCTGGTACATTCTGTGAGAAAGGGACCTTCTGATGGCTTACATTTGTAGGTGTTTTTACGGTTTTATGTCTGGTCACAGGTTTGCGATAATTGCTGTCCTTTGCAAAGTCTTCATTTAAAAAGGAACAGTGGCTTTGTCTTCAACAGTGAACAGTTTTGAACGTTACATAAATGAGGCCTCTTGCTGCTGTTTGATGAGGCTGTCCATGACCCGCACTGTATGCTCAGGGGATTTAACGAGAATCTGTAGCGGTTCTGTACATAGCTCCTTTAAAATGGTCAAGACAAAATAGCTCAACATTTTAAAAATATGTTTTCTTTTTTTAAGTGAGCTAAATATAGAGCATGGGAGGACTGACCATTAGGGCACTCGGGCATGGACCAAGGGCCCCATGCCACTAGGGGGCTCCATCAGGGTGGCCAGCCTCAGTAAAACCAGGGACAGCATGTAAAAATCAGTGTATTTTTACATCTGTCCCTGAAATGTCCTTTGCCGTCATCACTTTGCTGTGAAAATCACAAGGCTATTGCTGTCCCGCTTCTGTACTGCCTCCTCAGTCAATGGGAACACTTTGTACACGCCCTTCCCCTCCCGCGGCTTATTTGATTTTAGAGCAGGAGATTGCCGACAGCTGGAGGAGAGGAGAGGGAGGAGGAGACAGCCTGCAGTGTGGGAAGGGCTGCAGTCTGCCTGAAGGTAAGCTTGCTGAGCGGAACTGAGTTTTTTTTGTCAGTGGCTTAGCCTGGTGAGCAGGGAAGAGGGGGGAGGATGTGTTTTTCCTCTAGAATGGTGCCTCCTGTCTCTGAAGATGTTAAATCAATTTTCTCTGTGTGAGAAGTGCCACTCTTAGGCCCCCTTTCACACTGGAGTGGGAGGTGCGGTGGCGGTAAAGTGCCGATATTTTTAGCGGCGCTTTACCGCAAATATTGCGACGCTATTCTGCCACTAGCATGGCGGTTTTACCCCCGTTAGTTTAAAAGGTTTAAAAAACACCACAGAGGCGCTTTGCCTGCGTTATATCCGCGGTGTCCTATTGCTTTCAATGGGCAGGAGCGGTGGAGGAGTGGTATACACACTGCTCCTTCACCGCTCCAAAGATGTGTCTGGCAGAACTTTTTTTTCCTCAGGCTTTCACACTGGAGAAACAGCAGCCGCTAGTTCAGGTCAATTTGCAGGCACTATTTTTAGCGTAATAGCGCCTGAAAGGGGTGTACACACGTGCAAACCAAAATCCCCGCCAGCAGACAGCGCGCTGACGTGTCGGTGACGTGGCGGTGACGTTGACGCCGCCACGTCACCGCACCAGGAAGTAAAACACTTCCGCGCATGTGTCGAAATCATTCGGCGCGTGTGCGAGAAGACATGTCTGCTGGTTAGCATACTAACCAGCAGACATGTCGGGCGGACGGGTTCCCAGCCGACAGATTTCAAAGCATGCTTTGAAATCTGTCGGGTGGCCAAATCCATCTGTTTGCTCGTACACACGATCAAATCTGTCTGCTGAAACGGTCTAGCAGACCGTTTCCAGCAGACAGATTTGATCGTGTGTACGAGGCCTAATACTCACTTGTGCAGTTCAGAGAATACAACAAGGGGATTTTTTTTTTCCAATTTAAAGGCCTTTTCCTGCTAGCTGCCTGCCACACCAAGGTGCAAATGTGTGTGTAAGGGGACACTGATAGAAGGTGATACACTGGGGGGGGCTCTGCCATAAGGAAGGACTATGCGGACTGTGATAGGGAGAATGTTGGGACTTTGATGTAAGGGAGGACTCTGATGTGAGCGTGGTGCTCATCCTGACTGCTTTAGTCTATGGGCCAGATTCACGAACACTTGCGCTGGAGTATTTGGATATGCGCCGCGTAACTGTGCTGATGCGCCGACGTTTCTATGTGCCCGTACCCACCAAACTAGATGCGCCCAATAACGGGTCATTTGCGACCGGCGGAACGTTCCGACGCCAGAGTATCGTCAGCGTTTATTTTCGCTGGGCGCATCAGTCGCGCCCATTGATTTCCCCTGCAAATATGCAAATGAGGGAGATTTCCCAATTCACGAACGGATTAGCACCATACGCTGGCTACATGCGCCGCGCGTATCTGGTCCGTCCGGCGCAAAGTTATTTCTACAAAAGGCTGCTTTATCTTTACTCCAGACGGTCACAGGTCAGCAGGAGAGCAGCTACAGCAGCGTTACCGACGATAGGAGCTAGCTGAGCACCCCCACTTGCAAGGACAACACCTCTGTGTGCCAACATGCCAGGGGCAATTGTGGTCCTAGAACTACTGATGGGTCCCCTGGAACCAAGAAGGCGGCCACGTGAGAGGATATACCGCACTCGTATGAACCTCTTTGGCATGGGGGATGAGGAGGTGTATCGCCTCTTCAGATTCAGCCCAGATGCAATACTTGAACTAACCACAACACTGCAGGATGACATCACCAGCAAGACACACCGCTCACAAGCAGTGCAGCCACTGGTGAAGGTCCTGGCAACACTCCATTTCCTTGCCAGTGGATCATTCCAGCGTACAAGTGGAGTGGTGGCTGGGATGTCACAGTCCTCCATAAGCAGATGTGTGCACCAGGTTGTCCCTGCAATCCTCAGACGCATGTCCAACCAGTTCATCAGACCCACCACTGAGGAGCTGCGGCAGAAGGCAATGACAGATTTCTACAACATTGCCAGATTCCCACGCACTGTGGGGGCCATTGATTGCACACATGTGGCCCTACAGCCCCCCAGTGCCACAGAGCACATATACCGCAATCGGAAGCATTGGCATTCCATCAACGTACAGGTGATAGCTGATGCCCAACGCCTCATATGGCACGTCCGTGCCAAACACCCCGGGTCCAGCCATGACAGCTTCATATACCGTCAGAGTCCCATCCCAGCAGAATTTAACCAGAACATGTATGGGGACAGCTGGCTGGTTGGTGAGTGACATGGGAGTCAGGCATGACTATCCCCTCCCGTGATGCACAACAGAAATCGCACATGCATGACTAACATTCTCCTGTCTTTTACCTTACAGGTGACTCTGCATATGCACTGGGACCCCATCTAATGACTCCTTTCCGGAACCCCCAAACCAGAGGAGAGAGAAAATACAATGAAGCACACATCAAAACCCGTGCAGTGATGGAGCAAACATTTGGGCTCCTGAAGTCCCGTTTCCGCTGCTTGGATAAGTCTGGGGGGGCCCTATTGTATTCCCCTACCTTTGTTTGTCAGATCATCGGTGCATGTTGCATACTACATAACTTTGCTATAAAAAAAGGCCTGCAGATTGACATACGTGATGACCTGACCCCCGACCCACACAGTCCCCACCTGCCAGAGGACACCCAGTCTGCTGATGGAAGAGCAGTCAGGAGGGTCCTCGCCGTAGGCATCTTTGGACACTAAACCAAAACATTAATCACACAGACAGTGCACGCGTGTACACCACTGATGTCCCTAGATCACACACACCACATGCACATCGCATTGGATTAGCCCAAGTCCAGCATGTAGGAGTTGGGAGCAGTAACGCCGCGTCAAGGCCCCAATGATGTCACTGTCCATTCATACACCTTTCACACGTCATTCATTCAGCCGTGGGGTTCACTTCACCACCACGGCCGAGGGTGACACCCCTTACTTTCAGGAGTGCCACCCCCTCACATTCACACACCATTCACACTGTCCCCTGCACTCCTGACCGTGTGCATTACAAAAAGAAATTAATAATATCATATCCTGATAATTAAAAGAAACAAAATCTCATAACCTGAGAAAAATAAAAAATAAACTCATGACCTGAGTATGTCCAAAACAAACATATAAAACAAGAAAAAAAAAAAAGGCCTCATCGGGGATGCCGGGGGCTTCTTCTGGGGGCCCCTCTCTGGCTCCGCAGCTGCCTGGATGGAGTGGGTGGGGGTGGGGGGGCATCTGGAGGTGGCTGATCCCCAGGTGGGCCACTCCTGGCAGGTGTGGCCTGCGTGCCCTCCAAGGCCCTGGCTATCCGTCCAAGGTAGGAGTTGGTCTGGGCCTGCATCCGGAGCTGACGGGTGACCTGGTAGTGCTGGGCCCGCCGACTCAGCCTCCCCTGGTCCCGGATGGCAGCACTGTTGGCCTGGACAGCTGCAGTAAGGTGCCGAATATCCCCCTGCACCTCCCCCAAAGTGGTGACCACTGCAGCGCAATTACAGCTGACATCCTGCACTGCGTTGCTGAGGTTGGCAACGGAGCCCAGGCTGTCAGACACTTTCTCCAAGTGCACCGCTATGGCCCCCATCTGTTCCGTCTGCCTGGCGTGATCCCTCGCCAACTGGTCCTGGACACCATCAGACACCCCCCTGGTCTTCTGGGTCGCCTTCCTGGGGCCAGAAGATGGTTGTCCTCGGGTGGAAGGAGTCGCCCTTGAGGGGCTTCCAAGGATGGGGGAGGGGACGACAGACGGCCCAGGAGAAGGGGAGGAGACAGACAACACTAATGAAAAGTCCTGCTCTGCCACAGCAGGATCCTCCACAACCACCTCGGCAGGTGTGGTGTGGCCACTCTCCTCCTCCACAACCTCTTCACCACCCAGTGGCTCGGGCACACGATGGCGTGGGGGGGATGGGGTGGAATGCAGGCTGACAGATGATGGCCCAGCTCCGTCATCTGTGGATGACACAAAGCAGACACATGTTGGTGGTCCCACACACTTGGCACATGTACCCTCCCCCCCCCAAATGCAAAACAACAAATAGGGGATTATAATACACTTACCTGTCCTTGTGCCTTCCTCCACGGAGTCATAGCCTGCGACCCCCTCCACCTGCTCCCTCTCCAGGCAGCGAGCAACCACCTCCTCCTCTGCGGTTAGGGTGACAGGACATGGGGGACCACCACCTGTGCCCCTATCATACCTCCTGATGGAGGCCACCTTGTCCCTCACCTTGCGCCGCAGGTCATTTTTTTTTTTTTGTATGTCCCCAGCAGTCCGGGTGGAGTAGCCCAGGACATTGACCCTGGCAGCAATCGACTCCAGGATGCCCTGCTTCCTCTCTCGGCTGGTCTTCCTGCTTTTTTTGCCATGGAGAAAATCATTATCCGTCTCCATAGCCGAGATAATCACAGAGACCTCCTGGGCATTAAAGTTGAGGTTCCTCCTCTCTCTGGGGGTAGCGGGAGCAGCCATTACAGTGCAAAAGTATCTTCCCTGGGGTGGGGGGAAACGGAACTACTTTTGCGCCGGAATGGCGTTTCCGCCAGCGCTTTTAAGCGCCCAGCGGAACGCATTGCGCTGACGTTTCCCAGGAAGTGGTGCCGACGGAAGTTGTGAGCATGCGCACAAGGGGGCGAGTGGAGCCGCACTCACTGCGCATGCTCCGTGGATGATGCGCTGAACGTAAGCCTCTGCGCTGGGCTCCGCCCATCATTTACATATGATCACACCCAGTTCCACTTGCGTCGGGTTACGCCAGCGCATTATCGTTACTCTGGCGCAAGTTTACGCGCAACTGCTATGTGAATTACAGGACTTGCGCTGAAAGGGTCTTCAGAGTAACGTAAATGAGAAGCGTTACTCCAGAGGAAAGATACTCTCATCTACCTGAATCTGGCCCTATATGTTGTTTTGTTTGTTACTTACTCCTGGCATGGCGGCCACCTGTAAGCCTGGGGGCCCCATAATCTTCTATTGTCAGTTCGTCCCTGATATAGAGTATTACTTTTCAAAGCCAAACTCTGGGTAGATATAAAAGGAAATAAGACAAAAAATAAGGTAGTTAGGTATGTATTAATCAATCAATACATTTATTTTTTCAAATGCAACTAGTGTAAGTATATCAACTCCCATTGACGTGCACAAGCATTCCAGTCAGTCAGTAGGTGTGTCAGTGAGGTGTGCAGCAGACGTGCAGCAGACGCTCTCACCTTAGTCTGCTCACCTTAGGGACTGGGAGAGCAGGACGCTCTCAAACGAGTCGGCTCTCCCCAGGGTCAGCATCAGGCAGGCAGGATCTTGTCACAGCTCTCTCCTCCACTCCTTCTCCAGACATCCAGACATCCTCCCCAGGTAGGCCCTACCTTCCATCACCTTTCCTGGAACCGATTGGCGGCCGTCCTTATCAGGATAAGCTGCCGAATCGGCTGAACACTGGGGTCTCCCTCCCTCTCCTCACCCCACATTACCACCCACCTAGCAGTGTAACCTTCCCCTCGGAGCCTCCCCGCGATTCCCCGTTTGCTCCCCTGAACCGCGCCGGCCGTCACTGATTCGCGGCCGCCGCAGCTTAGGAAAGTCCGCGGCTTCATCCGCGGCCTAGCGGCGCGCCACATTTTCGGCCAAATCTTTGGTTGTAGCCCCCAGGAGTTCACCCCCAACCACTGTAGGCACTCATCCACTCATCCACCCCTGGCCTCAACAACCAGCCCCCCCCCCTGGCTCACCAATCCACCCAGCTGGCTACATACCAGCCTGGGTCCCATGCCCTGCTCCTGGTCGGCGGCCATCTTGGTACACCCAGCAGTGTTAGCAGTGTCAGCTTCCCCCCCCACCCCCCCTGTCACAACTTAATAGCACTTGATCCAGGGGCTTGCCCGATCGCCTTTCAGGGATCAGGAAGGAATTTTTTCCCCTACCTAAAGCAAGGTGGCATAGCATGGTTAGGGGTTTTTTGCCTTCCTCTGGACCAAGCCGGGAGGATTCACTGAATCCTCTCTTTCATCGCCACCAAAAGGAACAACTTTTTCCCCAGTGAATGGCGACCATGGCTGATCGGCGGTACTCCGCAGAAACCATTTGGAATTTGAGGCGTTTCGCCGCAATACTGCCAGCCATCACCAAAAAGACCCTAAGAATTGAGCACCTTTTGAGGATCGATCGTCGATCGACCGTCAAAAATTTGAGCCGTTTACCCCAACCTAAGCGCATTTCATGTGCTCTGATCAACACAAGATCGGCAGTAAAACACCGACTTGAAATCCATGATTTCATTCTACAACACGACCTAGACTGCCTCTTCATTACAGAGAGCTGGCTCACAGCCGACTGTAACACCATTCTAGGAGAATTGGTGCCAGAAAACTACCGTATTATAACGGAAAACAGAATAGGGCAAAGAGGAGGAGGACTGGCGGTGATCCATAAGACGCGTCTTGCGATCACAAAACCAAGCCTCCAAAATCCTCTTCCATTCATGGAAACCCTTACTCTTCAACTGAAAGTAAACGGCCAGGAGACCGTCCGGATTCTACTCTGCTATAGGCCACCTGGCCCCAAGTCGCAGCTGCTCCCATCTTTGACGGACTTTGTCTCCACTTATACCCTGAATAGCAAACACCTTTTGCTGCTCGGGGATTTCAACCTTTGGGCCAACTCCCCGCAAGACCCCATTGCCGACGCCTGCATCGACCACCTGGAAGGATTAGGGCTTCAGCAACTAGTATGTGGGCCCACACATGCTTCAGGTCATACGCTCGATCTTATTTTAAGACAAGATCCGGAAATAAAAATCTTGTAAAATGAACCATTGCCATGGACAGATCACCATGCAATTAAATTCATTATTTCCGAATTCCCCCCCTTAACAAAAACATCAAATCCAGTGACAACACACTGGACCAGATGTCATAAGAAGCTCCATTCGGAACTCTTCAAAGCCACGTTAGGGGGAAAAATAAACACAATTCAGCCGCACCAAACAGCGGAAGAAATACTAGAGGCCATAAACACAGCACTATTGCAGTCAGCTGACTTGATAGCGCCGAAACGAAAGACCCAGATCAGGAAAAACAACTCCGGCTGGTTCAACAACCAGCTGGCGTTACTGAAGCAAGAGCTTACAGGGCAGAAGCAGCCTGGAAAAGAAGCTCTTCAGATGAGAACCTCGCGATTTACAAGGCAATAACCAGAAAATACTACAAGCAAATCTTCGAGGCCAAGAAAAACAATTTTTCTGAGGCTATCAACGGTGCCCTAAATCGCCCCCGCGAACTCTTCAAGCTGGTCACTCAGACCATGAATCCAGGATGCCTTGAAGCCCCCAACTTGGATACACAAGAATTTTGCGATGAGTTATCGGATTGCTTCATTAACAAAATTAAGGCAATCCGGCAAAGCATTCAGCAGAACAATTGCTCTCCCAGCCCCCCCCGTAGTCATTTACACAGTACCAGCAGCAATTCACCACAGTGTGGTGAGTTCACGCTGGAACCCATCTCCATTCAGACCACTAAAAATATCATCGGCACTCTGCGCAACAGCACTGCGCCAAATGATATTATCCCCACCAAACTGCTGAAGGAATGCGCCGACATCCTGGCACCTCCTGTCACGCAGCTTATTAACCAATCCTTCAGGGAGGGCAAAATGCCCTCCCAGCTGAAGGAGGGCTTCATTCAACCCATCTTGAAGAAAGCCACCCTGGATCCTAAGGATCCACTTAACTGGCGCCCCATAACAGGCCTAAATGTTCTCTCCAAGGTAATGGAGAAGGCAGTGGTACAGCAGCTGCAACAGCATCTAGATACCCACAACTTACTCGACCCATTGCAATCGGGATTCCGTCCCGGACACGGGACGGAAACAGCATTGCTTAAGATATGGGACGACGTTCTTGAGGCCGCAGACGAAGGAGATTCTTCTCTTCTGGTTCTGCTGGACCTAAGCGCAGCCTTTGATACAGTTGATCACAAGCTATTATTGACTCGGCTGGCTAAAATAGCCAAAGTCGCAGAAAGCGATCTATCCTGGTTCTCCTCTTTTGTGGAAAACCGATCGCAAATAGTTAAGCTAGGACCATTCACTTCGGAACAACGCACATTATCGTGCGGGGTCCCTCAGGGATCTCCCCTGTCGCCGATGTTATTTAACATCTATCTGCGTCCTCTTTTTGAAATCATCAGCAGCCAAAAACTGCTATATCACTCTTACGCAGACGACACGCAACTGTACTTCCGCATTTGCAATAAAAAGGATCACCACCTCAATCTAGAGACATGCCTCTCTTTGATTGAGGACTGGATGACAAAGAGTTATCTCAAACTCAACGGAGCGAAAACAGAACTTCTTCTGTTTCACGCCAAGCGTAGCAATCAATCGATAACAACCTGGATCCCCCCGCCCATTCTGGGCAAAGTCATCACCCCTAGCGCCAAAGTCAAAAGTCTTGGGGTCATCTTTGACTCCGACATGACAATGAACGCACAAATAGGGGCAGTAGTCAGCGGATCTCACTATCTGCTGCGCCTACTACGCAGACTCACGCCTTTTATTCCCAAGAAAGACATAGCGGTCGTGGTGGGAGCGATTGTAAACTCCAGATTGGACTATGCAAATGCCCTTTACCTCGGACTTCCCAAGTACCAAATCGCTCGTCTCCAAGCCGTTCAAAATACGGCCGCCAGACTTGTGACTGAGAAAAAACCCTGGGAATCAATCTCACCCTCGTTGAGATCCCTTCACTGGCTACCAGTCAAAGACAGAATCACCTTTAAAGCACTCTGTCTAACGCATAGATGTATCCATGGGAATGCTCCCTATTATCTATGCGAAAAATTAAAAATTTACAATCCCAATCGTATTCTACGATCCAACAATCAAAATCGGCTTCAGATACCGAAAGCCAGATACAAGTCCAAAGGAGACAGGAGATTCGCTGTCCAAGGTCCCAGACTATGGAACGCCTTACCAGCCAGCATTCGACTGGAGGAGAACTACTTGGTCTTCAGGAGAAAGATTAAGACTCATCTCTTTTGATCTCAAAGGAGATAGGAACAACAAGCGCCCAGAGGCGATTTATTTCGCATGTGCTGCGCTATACAAGTTCTTCATTCATTCATTCATATGAATTTGACTTGGTATCAGCCTCTTGCAATCTACTATACTGCATCACTAGGATATGGAAGGGCAAGACAGATCTTGCTAGTTTCTCTGCAAGCAAATGTGCTGACTAGCAGAGTGGGCAGACAAATCACCTCATCTGTCTGCTGCTGCTCCTTCACTGCCTCTTTCACTAGGTGGGGAGGTGACATTGATGCCCCGGAAGAGGGGTCACAAAAAACTGAGCATAGGGATCAGCAGGGCAGAGGAAAGAGGGTCAGCTGGAAAGAGGGCAAGGGTCTGCAGGACAGTGTGTAGGGGTCAGCAGGACAGAGGTCAGTATGACAGAGAACAGGGGTCACAGGGGCA
The DNA here is from genome assembly GCA_029574335.1 of Rana kukunoris. Lineage (NCBI taxonomy): Eukaryota > Metazoa > Chordata > Amphibia > Anura > Ranidae > Rana > Rana kukunoris. The sequence goes on from CM056058.1 coordinate 138,203,218, forward strand.
GAGGAAAAAGATCACCAAGGCAGAGGAAAGGGGGTCACTACTGGCAAGGCACTCAGCAGGTCTCCTCCCCACACGGAACACAGCTGAGATCAGATTCCCTTGCAGACACTGCATAGTGTGTATCTGACTACTGCATTTGCCAGTCTGATCTGAGAACTTCACAGGTCAGAACTGTGAAGCTGTGTCTGTAAGGGAATCCAATCTCAGTTGCTTGTGGGGGGGGGATCTTTTGAGTGCCCTGTGTGCAGTGCATGCAGCACTGGGACAAGGTCAGCGTCAAGCAAAAATAAAAAAATTTTTACCTCCTCCCATTCCAAACCTCCCTCTCAGCACAAATCTTTTCCCCTAAATCCTACCTCCCTGCTCAAATCCCCCCATCCCCCCTCCTACCACAATTCTCCCCGATCAAGGGATACCCAAGAGGGGAATAGAAGAGCAAGTTTATTACCAGAATTATAGCATAAATCTTAACATCAACATTTAATAAAGAGATCAGTCTGTAGTCTGTCGTATCCTTCCCCTCCTTGGGTATCATGGTTATGTGAGCTTCTAGAAGTTGTGAAGAAGTAGTAGCTCCAAAGCATTTTTAGTATTGAACTGTAAGTCCATCAGGCCCATGGCTTTTTCCAGGCTTTATTTGTTCCAGAGTCCAGAGGAATTTTTCTGAAGTGATAGATTCTTCCAAGGCCATTGCTTCTGATTCAGATAAAGCAGGAGGGCCAAGTTTCGCCAAGTATACTCAGAGATGAGAAATACGTGCCTTGCAAGACAACTGAGGTGAAATGTGGTATATATAGGTCATAAAGCTAAACATAGGAAGTATTATATAGATTAGCATTTTTTTTAGATATTTACATGGGTTTAACTGCTTGCCGACCAGCCACCGTCATTTTAGGGCAACAGGTCAGCTCTCCTGGGCGAGAGCCCGTAGCTATACGTCGGCTACTTTAGCTGCCACTAGGGGGCGCGTGCGCGCCGCCGGAGGGCGGCGCACGCACCCCCCGTTCGCCCTCGAGCCCCGTGCACATGCCCGGCGGGCACGATCGCTGCTGAGCACACGCGATCACTTGGTACAGAGTGAGGACCGGGAGCTATGTGTGTAAACACAAAGCTCCCGGTCCTGTCAGCGGGGGAAACACTGATCTTCTGTTCATACAATGTATGAACAGAAGATTAGTGATTTCCCCTAGTGAGGCCACCCCTCCATACAGTTAGAACACACCCAGGAACGTACTTAAAGCGGATGGTTCACAAATACAAAAATATTAAAAGCCAGCAGCAACAAATACTGCAGCTGCTGACTTTTAATATTAGGACACTTACCTGTCCTGGAGTCCAGCGGCGTCCGCAGCAGAGGATGAGCGATCGCTTATCACCCTGCTGCTCCCCCTCCATCCACGGTGAGGGAACCAGGAAGTGAAGCGCTGCGGCTTCACTGCCCGGTTCCCTACGGCGCATGCGCGAGTCGCGCTGCGCCCGCGATTGGCTCCAGCTGTGTGCCCAGCACACAACGGGCGGGAGACGGGATGTGATGTAATGCCCGTCTTTTGCCCGTGAATGCTGGGCCGGAAGTGGGTGCAGATACGTGTCTATCTGCACCCCCCTCCCCCCTGAAAGGTGTCAATTGTGACACCGGAGGGGGGGAGTGTTCGGATCAGCGGATCTTCACTTTAGGGTGGAGATCCGCTTTAACCCCTTCCTCGCTCCCTAGTGTTAACCCCTTTACTGCCAATGGCATTTTTATAGTAATCCAATGCATTTTTATAGCACTGATCGCTATAAAAATGCCAATGGTCCCAAAAATGTGTCAAAAGTGTCCGAAGTGTCCGCCATAATGTCGCAGTACTGAAAAAAATCACTGATCGCCGCCATTACTAGTAAAAAAAAAATATTAATAAAAATGCCATAAAACGACCCCCTATTTTGTAAACGCTATAACTTTTGCGCAAACCAATCAATAAACGCTAATTGCGATTTTTTTTATAAAAAATATGTAGAAGAATACATATCGGCCTAAACTGAGGAAAAAAAATGTTTTTTTATACATTTTTTGGGGATATTTATTATAGAAAAATGTAAAAAATATTGAATTTTTTTCAAAATAGTCGCTCTATTTTTGTTTATAGCGCCAAAAATAAAAACCACAGAGATGATCAAATACCACCAAAAAAAACCTCTATTTGGATGCCAATTTTGTTTAGGAGCCACGTCGCACGACCACGCAATTGTCAGTTAAAACAACGCAGTGCCGAATCACAAAAAGTGCTCTGGTCATTGGGCAGCAATATGGTCCGGGGGTTAAGTGGTTAACATGAGACTCCTCATATCACATGGATCATATCTGCTCTTTTGGCTTGTAAGAATCTTGCTCTGAACCTCCCATTTTTTATGTCCATAAAATAATTTTTGCAAAAGAAGGAAATGTCTTTTAGTGGTTTTACCCATGTCCTCAAGAAACAGGGAATGGGTCTTCATTAGGAGTGAAAGGGTGGAGGTCACCTCTGTTTATTTATGAGCATCTTCCAGCTTTCTAATGCACTTGGAGTCTATAAGTACTAAGCCAGCTCCTGCCACCAATTCAAAGTCATCCTCCCAGTCCTCTAGTAAAGTACTTACCCTTTAATTCACAAAACTACCAGCATTAGACTGGTGGGCTCCCTCAATAACTAGTTGAGGCCAGCTCAGTAGATTGTTTTAAAAAAAGGTCTGGATGCATTCCTAAATGCACAAAATATAACTGGATATTAACATTTATAGAAAATACCAGGTAATAACACTAGGGATTGTTGATCCAGGGAATATCAGATTGCCTTCTGGGGGGTCAGGAAGGAATTTATTTGTCACCACTGTAGCAAATTGGTCCATGCTTTATAGGGTTTTTGCCTTTGTCTGTATCAACTATAGGTATGGGATTCTGTACTGTATATTTATTTATTATGTTCATTTTTATTTTTTTATTGCTTAAACTAAATGGAACTATGTAACTATGTACTATGGAATATCACACACTGCCTCATTGGCTCTCTAAAATAGAGGTTTATAACTTGTGTTATGGAAACCAAATGATGGGGGTACGGGACTAAATCTCTAATTAGGTTCTAAAAAATGGAAACATTGGGCCAGATTCACAGAGCCCTTACTCCGGTCTATCTCACGTTAGACCGGAGTACTTTCAAATTACGCGCGTCGTAGCATTAGTCTGAATCCTGAAACCATGATACGACGGCTTCGTGCTTCAATCCGACGTGCTTACGTGTTCGTATGCCTTCGGATCTACGCTGCAATAATTTTGCGGCCGCTGGGTGGAGTTCCCATCGTTTTCCGTGTCGGGGTATGCAAATGAGCTTTTTCCGACGATCCACAAAGTTACGAGCGTCCTTCGCAATCTCTTACGGCATCTGTAGTCATCTTTTTGCTATGTAAAGTTATTCCAGCTATTATCTGGTCTATAGTTAGATGGCCCATGTTAAGTATGGCCGTCGTTCCCGCGTCGAGTTGAAATTTTTTTTTTTTTTGCGTAAGTCGTCCGGGAATAGGAATGTACGTAAACGACGCTACTGAAAAAAAATGATGTAACAATGTTATTTTGCGCAATGCACGGCGGGAAATTTCAGAACGGAGCATGCGCAGTTCGATCGCCACGGGGACACCCCTAATTTAAATGCTTCATGCCCCCTAATCGCGTATTTCGATTCCGCCGCGAGAAATACACTACGCCGCCGTACCTTACGGGCCAAAATCTTTCTGAATTTGTCGTAGAGCCAGGTAAAATACGGTGGCGTAGTGTATGTCTGATACTCTGCGCCAATGTAATTGTACCTGAATCTGGCCCATTGTTTTGTACATTAATAAATCTGAAGTCAAAGTAGAAAAGTTGACTTGATTGCCTAAAACCAACAGCAAAAATCTTACTAGGGATACCTTGTGAATTTGTGATTGGACATTTATATAAATAAATATGATAAACTCCAATATGATCTTAATGACTTTCAGCTGCTCTGTTCTTAGCCATCCATAAATACATTAAAACCAAGCTATTGATATCTTTAAAATCACACTGGTACCTAATAGAACTGATGATGATGATGATTGATGATGACAACGATCTGGTGAAGGGGTATGGGGCCATATTGGGCAATCTATTGGGGGTCTGTAATCATAACAGGTTAAGAACCTCTGGACCATACTTTAGAAAGGATAACTTTGGAAAGCCTGTTGGCTTTTTCAGTATCTGCTTCATTGCTCATATCACAAAGACGTAATGAAGTTTTGTTTTTTTCCGCATATAGGGTAATTACTGTATCTGTTTAGGAAGGATCTCTATAAATCTGTATCAAACTAAAACATTTATTCTATTTCCATGGTCTAAATTAGCTATAAAAACACACAGTACATGAGGAAACCTCACACAAAGCCAAACACTTTTGCTTCTGTAGAAAACATAGTGACTGGAGCTTCATGCAAATAAACAGATGCTGACACCCTCTTGTATCATAACGCAAATGCACTGTTTGTTATTGCATTGGCTTTACCAGTATCCAAGTGACATAGATCACACCTTGTTAGCACCGACCCAATCCTGCCTACTTAACTAGATGTAAATTATCAAGCAAAAGGTCAACAAGATCATCAAGTAAAGCTGACATTAAGTAGACTCTAATCATTTCTTTCTACAGTGTAAGTTCCCAGGAGATATTTATGTGTATTTTTCACTGTTATCTTTAGACGCCACATAGGTTTTATAGGTTGCCTAGCAACATGATTGCAGGCAGGACCGATTAGAAGACTTTCTATATAATTAACTCTTCTGCTTTTTTTTTTTTTCGAAAGTACGCAGCAGAGCTTTTGCAAAGCATGATGTCAAAGTTACAGTTTGAAGGAGGCTGAAGCCATTTTCCTGGTAAAGTAAAATGACAGACAGGAAGTGGGAGGATGACAGGTTCAGATGCACGTTACAGACCTATGATTTTAGTTAAAGGTTATGGGGGCGTCCAATCATGTTCCCTGCAGATGCTAGAGAAGCTGACTTAGAAAATGAACCAGAAAAACATGGCAACTCATATAATCAAAACGAATCTTAATAACTTGAAAATAACTTGAGGTAAGAACCATAGCACTTGGCACAACAATTCCCAAACTCTTTTATTTTGAACATTATTATGACAATGTGCTGTCATATATTTTCTTTTGAAGCTTGTTAATATTATGTAAAATTGTCATAGAACCAGGCTGTCTCTTGTCATCAAATGCTCCCTCTGTACAGAAATCTGTCACCATGTCATTGTTTGAAAGAGTTTGCAAATGATTACTGTGAGTTGGGTTTCCTCTATTTTCCAGGACAAAAAATCAGAAACGTATTTTGGTCGAATTTCGAAAGAATTTTCTTTTGAAATCAGAACATTTGTGCATTTTGGTGCCACCATTGATTTCCAAATTCGACCAACGGAACCTTCAATTTCACCTCCTGTTGCTACAGATTTTTTTTTCGTGTCTGGGAATCTTCTTTTGCTTCTCCAAAATGTTATTTTCTTGCACATGCGCATTACTTTTTCGATTACATTTCTCACACGATTCTCCCATCATTGATTAGAAAATCATTTGTTTGTCAAAAAATATCAAACATGTCCGATTATTAAAATTCAATGGCCGCATGAAAATCGGCTGTTGCTGCACCTTAATGGTGCGAAAGACGAATGAAAATTCTTAGATAAGATTTTCAAAAGAAAATTCTTTTGAAATTCAACCCATTCGTTCTACATGAGTATACATTTTTGGCCATGTAAAGAGAAACAAAAGTATATAGCACATATTGTACTGCCGTGGTTGACCCACCCTATTCAGTGGTGGTACTCATGGATGCATATCCCCATATTGCAAGACTAAATTATTCTAGGGAGTTTATTTACTAAAACAAATAGGCTGTTTGCTTTGCAAGGGTATTTGGGAAGATAATTTACCTTTAGCTTATGTATTGGCTTATTGGTTGAACTAGGTGGACTAACCAGAACTATGTAACTATGAATTGGATATTGGAAGTCATCAGAGCTTCACCTCATTGACTAAAATAAGGGAAATTTTCCTTGCAAGATGCAAATTTTCGTGCAAAGTGAACCGTTTATTTTCCTTTAGTAAATCCATGCCAGAAAACTAACTTTGCGCTTTTAAATTAAGTGTTTATGTCTCTATTTGGTTGCTGACAAAGTCCCAAAAAAAAGGTGTAAAATGTTATGTTGCTTTTTGCGTTAATACCAGTCCAGAGGCAGTGCTATGACAGAAAGTGGTCTCAGTCATCTTAGGTCAATGGATACACATTATTTAAGAGAGGAAATGAGTCACTAAATATTGGCTGTACTATGCTGTACCTGCATAGAGAGTCTTTGTGATCTGGCAATTAAATATAAGTGCACATTCATGAAAAAAATATATTTTTTTCTACAATGAAGACATCTGTTTCATATATGCACCACCTGAGCAGCAGCCGTCTAATAAAATGCTTACTTTTAGACTGGCCTTCAAATATTTCACTATGCAAACTGGCCCCCTGCTGCACAGCTTTTGCAAGCAAAAATCCTGGCTGCTAGTAGGTCCTACTGAACACATGCCCTACCCAGTAATTCTGTTTGGAAGTGCACTTTGGATGGCATGCAGCCACTATGAGCACGCATCAAGGATTTACTGCAAATTATTTTGGCATGGAGCAGGGCAGAAAAACCCAAGAGTGGGTTTAAAGGTAAGTTTTTAACCGCTTCAATACCAGGCTTTTATACCACCTCCATACCGGGCCTATTCTGACACTTCTCTCCTACATGTAATAATCATCATTCTTTTGCTAGAAAATTACACAGTACACCCAAACATTATATATGTTTTTTTTAGCAGACACCCTAGGGAATAAAATGGCGGTCATTCCAAAGTTTTATCTTGCACGGTATTTACGCAATTATTTTTCAAACGCCTTTTTTTTATAAAAAAAATTGTTTCATGAATTAAAAAAATAACAAAACAGTAAAGTTAGCTCAATTTTTTTGTATTATGTGAAAGATTATGTTACACCGAGTAAATAGATACCCAACATGTCACGCTTTAATTATGCGCACACTCATGGAATGGCGCCAAACTTCGGTACTTAAAAATCTCCATAGGCAACGCTTTATTTATTTTTTACAGGTTACAGTTTAGATTTACAGAGGAGATCTAGTGCTAGATTCGTTGCTGGCACTCTAACGCACGCGGCGATACCTCACTTATGTGGTTTAAACGGCGTTTACATATGTCGGCGGGACTTGCGTGTGCGTTCGCTTCTGCACGCGAGCTATCGGAGACAGGGGCGTTTTAATTTTTTTTTTATCTTTTATTTATTTTTTTTACTTATTTTTTATTTATTTTTATACTTTTTATCATTTTTTTTTTCCACTTTTATTCCTATTACAAGGAATGTAAACATCCCTTGTAATAGGAAATGTGTGTGACAGGTCCTCTTTATGGACGTCATCAGATCGCGCCCGGGTCCTCCGACGGTCATAGAGATGACTGGTGACCATCTGGTCACCAGTCATCTCTATGCTTCCTGCCGCCGCCGACGATTCGTTCTCCGGGCCCCCGAAGGCACAGGTAAGCCCGGAGAAGCACCGGATGGCTGCGGGAGGGGGGGGATGTCCCCTCCCACGGCCTGTAAGAACGATCAAGCGGCGGAACCGCCGCTATGATCGTTCTTACATTGTGCAGAATCGTCGGCTGAAGAAGAGGATATCTGGATGATGCCTCTGGCTGCAGGCATCATCCAGATATTCGCCTGCAATGCCCAGGCCGTCAATTGACGGCCACTTAGGATGGTAGATCCCATCCCAGGCCGTCAATTTTCTATGGCTGGGTATTGAAGTGGTTAAGATAGGGAGTTGCCACTTAGGCCGCGTACACACGATCGAATTTGTCCGCTGAAACTGGTCCGACGGACCGTGTCTCATCGTGTGTACGCGGCCTTAGAGGGGTGGTGGAAAACATTTAAAATAACAACTTCACATTTAATGAAGATGGCCTTTAAATACACCATGGTAGAAGAACTGCATTTCTCTGCAATCGAGTTAAAAAACAAAATTATTTGTATGCTGAGAGTTAGGCATGGAAATAAAATTTGTATATCTGGCTATAACTAGAAGATGCAGGAATTGAAGCTTAGAAAGAATCCACGGAAGCTGTAAACAAACACTGGGGACAAAGTGAATGTCTGCACATATTTCCCAAATCGGGAACATTCTCATTAAAGCAGTTTTGCAGCCTGGGTTTGTAAAATGTGTCATGTTTATGACTGTGTTTCGCCTGCATAATTCAGGTATCTGCTATCTAGAGATAAGAAAAATCAAATGGAAACACCAGCTATGAATTCTTTAAGCTATACTGTCTGTAAGATGAAACGCTTCAATTATACAATCCCTGCCAGTGAATGGAAATCACCCAGAGTCGGGAAAATAATGGACTGTTTTAAAGAGTTTCTGCGAGTCTTAAGACAATAATTGGACTTCAGTCTAATAAGTTGGTAAAAAGCAACATTGTATATCAAGGATTAAGCCTATGGTCCTAGCCATTCATCTGGCGAGAAAAAAAGGGATTCTCTTTCTCAGTTTTTTTCAAGTGGACAGTATAGTCTTTTTATGTATGTGTTGGCTTAGCTGAAGTTCCACTATACTTAAAAATTCACCATGTAGTGGCAAACCTGGACGCCAAAAGTTTAAGTGCTTGATTAGTCTAGGTCAGCCTTTCTTAACCTTTATACCCCAGAGGAACCCCTAAAATATTTTTTGGTTTTTAGTGAACCCTAATGCTGCGTATACACGATCAGTTTTCGAACATTAATTTAGAATTTAGAACATGTTTTAATTTTTCTTGTCGCGAATCGCAGCGTTTTTTTCCTCTGCAGTTTTCCCATAGGGAGCCTACACACAGCCAGTTTACTCGACAAAGAGAAAACATGTCGGGAAAACCAGCCGTGTGTACACGGGTAAAAGGGACTAAGCCGTTCCTCGGTTTTCCCATCAGGTTTCTCGGCGGTGTTTTCACCGCCGAGAAACCCGATGGCGTGTACGCGGCATTACAGAAATCACTTCATTAAAAAAATGCCTATACATTACTCAGTAGGATGAATAAAACCCTTAGACCCCTTTCACACTGGAGGCATTTTTCCGGCACTAAAGGGCTAAAAATAGTGCCTGTAAAGCGCCTGAAAAATGCCTCCCCTGCAGCCCCAGTGAGAAAGCAGTGCGCTTGCAGGACGTTAGAAAAAGTCCTGCAAGCAGCATCTGTGGAGTGGCTTAGGAGCGGTGTATACACTGCTCCTCCACCACCCCTGCCCATTGAAATGAATGGGCACTGCTATCAAAGCACCTGCAAAGTGGTTGAGCAGCGATGCTTTTTGGGCGCATTTAACCCTTTCTTTGGCTACTAGCGGGGGTTAAAAGCACCCCGCTAGTGGCCGAAATGTGCTGCTAAAATGACAGTAAAGTGTCACTAAAACTAGTGGTTGCTTTAACACTAACGCGACCACACTGTGCATGTGAAAGGGCTCTTACAGTGGTGGTCAATAGTATACCCTCACAGATAGCTACAAAGATCAGTGGTGTATTGCTGCCGGCAGTGCCCAGTGGCGTTGGCCTTGGAACTATGCAGGCACCATTAAATGGGAGATGAAACAGCCAAAGCTCAAATAAACTCTTAGCAACCTCTGGGGGAACTCCACGAAACTCCACTTCCACGAAACCCTGATTGAAAATGGCTGGTCTAGGTGGTTATGAGAAAGGTCAAATGATTAACTTATAAATATTTACTCCCTGTATGACTTGGGGACAACCAGTCCCCCAAAGTCACTCCTTTTGGCTGCTGGACCAGTTTCAGCTCTCCCACATCAATGACAATTCAGGTCTTGCATTGTATGTGAAGATGACAAGAACCCTCTGAATTATTGAGGATAGCCATTGGAAAAGATGCAAAGAGGAAAAGGACCCTAATCTTCATCTGATCAGCCTGAGGATATCTGGAATAGGTAAGTATAAAAATAAAAAAGAAGAAGAAAGCATAAAATACATTTGGGGGGCTTCAAAGGAGGAGCATTGTAGAAGGGGGAGTCCGGTACCTGAAGTTATGCTTCATATGACTAAAACAATAATTTTATTCACCAGCAAATGCTTCTGAATATACAATTACCTCCAGTCTCACAGAGGAGATGAGTTTTAGCAGACAGTATTTTTGGCAGTAGCATTGGGATCATCAGTCACTCAGCGTTCCGTAGATGTGGTTTCTTGGCGTTTTACACAACATTCCACTCTTAAACATTTATTAAGGTGGCACAATATGTTACAAGTCATCATGGATAATAAGAATGATTGAGAAAAGTCTGACAATGATGTGGATGAATGATAAGTAAGACATTTAAGGGGGGAGGGGGAGGCTAGGAAGACATTACAAATTAATTAGGATGAAGCCTTTAAAACAGTAAATCGTTTTTTTTTTATCGCTTTTTTATTTTCAAAAGTCAGGAGATTGAAACTATGCAAGGGAATTATCTTGACTGTTTCAAAGCACTGATGATTATTTATGTCAGATTTTTTAGTAGAATCAATATACAGTATATTAGAATAATTTTCAACTCAAGTTGCTTAAACATTTAGGTTTATGTACAGTTTATAGACCGACTACAGACAAATCCTATACTTACTGTAAAAAAAGAATAAAGGGAGTAAATTTAAGTTTCAGTCCTCCTTAGTTTCAGACTAATAGAAATATTGCACATTCAAATTGATAATCTTAAGGCTCAATAGTTTTGTTACAATCCTTATTTAATGCGGCATATAGGCATTTTTGGGAACTCTCCAGCTTTTATCTGGAAACTAACTAATCAGCTTGATAAATGAGTCTCTAGTTTGCTGGGAGTAACCTCTAGCTCTACTAATTATAAGTCCTGTGGTGCTGCACCCAACGAGGAAAGTCGGTGCTGAAGATCTCAAATTGGTCTCAGCATAGAGCTGACTGGAAGCCTGGAGTAAAGAAAAGTGCATTAGGATAGACAGACTGGGCGTCAGTTAATTTCCATCTTATTGTCACTGTTGTCATTATCTACATATTGATACTATTGCAAATTTTTTGCAAGCATTATGTAATTTGTAGCTTGTGTATTGTAACAATTGTTTCCCACATATAAAGTTGGCTATATAGTTATACTGTGGCAAGCTGGCCCCGCTGTGCGAGCCGTCGTGGCTGTATGTTGGGTCTTTAACCACTTAAGGACCGCCGCATGTACATTTACGTCGGCAGAATCAGATGGACAGGCACATCAACGTACCTGTACGTGGCTGCCTTGATGTGGGTCGGTGGCTGTAGGAGTGATCCGTGCTGAGGGGGCGGAGGTTTCGTTTTTGTCCGCCCCCTCCGGATCGCTCCCAGCCAATGTGCGCACTCCCCTGCAGTGTCACTTCCTCCTCCTGTGTAAACACAGGAAGAGGGAAGTGATGTGATCTCTGCTCTCAGCGGTTTTTTCAACTGCCACTGAGGAAAGATCACATCACATAGTAAGTCTGCACAACACTACACTGACACCAGGACAGGCAGGCACACTTAACCCCTTGCGATCACCCCCCTCCCCCCTGTCACAGTGTCACTGAATGCAGTGATCATATATGTATGATCACTGCATTTAGTGTCAGTGTGACAGGCAGTTAGTGTTAGGTTCAGGGTAGCCCCCGTACCCCCCCATATAAAGTTTTAACCCCTTCATCACCGCCCTAGTTAACCCTTTCACTCCCTATTGCCAGTGTCACTAAGCGATCATTTTTCTGATCGCTGTATTAGTGTCGCTGTCTCCGCTAGGTAGCTATTTTTTTTTATTGTGATTTTTTTTTTACTAAAGACATGTGGCTAAATACATTTTGGCCTAAATGTTTGACTAAAATTTAGTTTATTTGATTTTTCTTATAACAAAAAGTAAAAAATATAGATTTTTTTCAAAAATGTCCCTCTATTTTTGTATATAGCACAAAAGAGGCGATCAAATACCACCAAAAGAAAGCTCTATTTGTGGGAAGAAAAGGACGCAAATTTTGTTTGGGAGCCAAGTCGCACGACCGTGCAATTGTCTGTTAAAGCGACGTAGTGCCGAATTGTAATAACCCCTTGGGTCATTTACCAGCGTATTGGTCCGGTCCTTAAGTGGTTAAGGCTCCTCCGGGCCCGAAGCATGTCACCAGAGCCGATGCGAGTGCTCAGTGGTCGCAATGACCACCAGGTCGTGATGACCGCCAGGCAACCGCAATTTTTTTGTTACAGAGCGAGAACGGGTCAGTCCCATCCCTCCTTCAGTTAGAACACACAAGGGGAACACATTTAACCCCTTGCCTGCTAGTGACATTTTTAAAGTAATCAGTGCATATTTAGAGCACAGATTGCTGTATAAATGCCAATGGTCCCAAAAATGTGTCAAACATGTCCCATGTGTCAGCCTTAACGTTGCAGTCCCGATGAAAATCACAGATCGCTGCCATTACTAGTAAAAAATAAATAATAATAAAAAAGCCATAAAACTACCCCCTATTATGTAGGCGCTATACATTTTGTGCAAACTAATCAATATACGCTTATTGTGATTTTTTTTTTTAATTGGAAATTTATTATAGCAAAAAGTAAAAGATTTGGTGTTTTCTTTCAAAATTTTTGCTTTCTTTTATTTATAGCGGGAAAAATTTAAACCGCAGAGGTGATCAAAAACCACCAAAAGAAAGCTCTATTTGTGTGGGACAAAAAGGATGTCTATTTTGTTTGGGTACAGCGTCGAATGACTGAGTAATTGTCAGTTAAAGCAACGCAGTGCCAAATCACAAAGATTGGCCTGGTCATTGGGCAGCCAATTTTTCCGGGGCTAATACTGTATAAGTGATATTACTAGTAATAGTTCAAAACTTGTACGAACACCGGAAATGAAATATGAGGTGTACATAATGACAATACATAATTTCCATAGCAGGTTTTTTCATAAGTGAATCCAAATTAATATAAATGCATAAAGTTAATCGTATGACACAAATATTACATAGCAATGGTGGCTAACCAATGAGTGGAAAAGGAAGGAATCTTAGTAGTTGCTTAAAAAACAATTAAGGCCAATTTCAAACCTTCTGGCGTAAGGGTCCTCAAAGTGTCTATCAATTTAGATTCCTTCTGACTTAGGGGGTCTTACTTTGGGGCTCCCTCATGCTTTGTTATATCTTTCTATACCCCAAAATTGTAAATGTGCTGGTTCTTTATTATATACTACAACTACAGCAACTACATTCAAGGACCTACACTGCCCCTTCGGTATTGCAGCTTATAAAGTCCTTGAGATTATAAGTGTATCCAGTTCTAGTAGCCTCAAATTCCAGTCTTTTTTTTTGTGTTTTCTTATGCCCTGTACACACGATCGGTCAAACCGATGAGAACGGTCTGATGGATTTTTCCATTGGTTAACCGATGAAGCTGACTGATGGTCAGTCGTGCCTACACACCATCGGTTAAAAAAACGATTGTGTCAGAACGCGGTGTTGTAAAACACAACGATGTGCTGAAAAAAATGAAGTTCAATGCTTCCAAGCATGCATCGACTGGATTCTGAGCATGCGTGGATTTTTAACCGATGGTTATGCCTACAAACGATTGTTTTTTTGCTATCGGTTAGGTATCCATCGGTTAAATTCAAAACAAGTTTGCATTACACAAGATTCTGATGATTATAAGGAGGCTCGCTCCAATCCATAAAGTGCCATCAATCCACTCACGGCCTTGCTGCACTTCTTAAATTGGGAAACTCTAAAGTTCCAAAGAAAAGCAAGAAAAGAAGGTGTACCAGCTTAGTGCATTATCATAAGCACTTTTTTTTAATAGGACGAGCATAAAAGGATACTCACAAAGGTAGTATATACACAAGATTGTGATTAATCCAATAGCAACAGTATCTTGGACCACCTCTATAACCTGGGAGACCTTAGCAACATTAGACAAACCATTGCAAGAATTCCAAAAGTGTTTCAATTGATATGCCCATTGATATACCTTCTATTTTTTTTTAATCAAATCAGAAAATGTAAAATCTATCAAACAGAGCTTTGAAGATGAGGGTGTATCCCTTGAAACACCTTAACATTCTTGCAGTGGTTGGTGGGTTGGTGTGATGTTGTTCAGGTCTCGCAGGCCATAGAGGTCCAAGATACTGTTGTTATTGGATTTATCACAAGCTTCTGTATCGACTACTTTTGTGAGTATCCTTTTACTTTTTTTATCAATAAATGTTGCTTATGATAATCACTAGGCAGGTGCGCCCTCTTTTTTTTGTTTTTCTTTCTTATGAACACAGCCCCCTGGGGGTGTGTCATCACGCAGTCTGGACCAACAGTACTTCTGAATTGAGCAGCAAGTCAATAAAGGGGTTGTAAAGGAAAACATTTTTTCCCTCCTTTACCTTAGTGCAGTCCTCCTTCACTTATCTCATCCTTCCATTTTGCTTTTAAATGTCCTTATTTCTTCTGAGAAATCCTCACTTCCTGTTTTTCTGTCTGTAACTCCACACAGTAATACAAGGCTTTCTCCCTGGTGTGGAGAAAGCCTCTTGAGGGGGGAGGGGGTGAGCAGGCAAGTCAGGACACTCTTTACTTTGCAAAGAGAGAAAGGAGCTGTGTGTTAGTGCGCATCCTGACACTCCTGCTCACCCCTTCCCCCCACAAGAGGCGCTCTCCATACCCGGGAGAAAGCCTTGCATTACATTGTTGAGTTACAGACAGAAGAACAGGAAGTGAGGATTTCTCAGAAGAAATAAGGACATTTAAAAGTAAAATCGAAGGATGAGGTAAGTGAAGGAGGACTGCACTAAGGTAAAGGTAAAGGAAGCTATTTAGGGAAAATATTTTAATTAACATACAATTCAGTACAACTATTATAGCTTTCCCTGAAAGCAACCAACTCCCCTTCGGCATGTTCTGCAAGCCTGCAAAATAACGTGTCTACAACACATGTAGGTGCATAAGATCCATGAAGACTCCCTAACTACAAACACTTCGTAATCTGGATTTTTCACCTGGCACTCCAATTACAGGCTTGTTTGGCTCTGATGCTATCAGGGTAATGTACTGCAGTTCAAGCTAATAACAGTGATGTGCAGTCTATCACCAAGACCCGTCTATGTACAAACAGAAAATAAGGTTTTCATCTATTCCCTCCTGGAGTATTCACTACTCACAGCTTGACTTGATGCAAAATGATTTTTGTTTTATTAAGGGGTCAGGCAAAACCCAGGAGGATCCCAGGCAGATGGGTTTGTTTGTAATTGATGGTGGTACTTCATAAAATGTAACAGAATAGACAGAGATCAGGAGATAATGAATTGCTCAAAGAATATGAAATCAGAATATGTAAAGTGTATCAAACAAACAGAGCGCGTTTCACAGATTAATGGATTACAGCGCTCCGCGTTCCTCCTCTTAGCAGTTGTTGCTTTCTGTTCTTGCCTTAAATTGAATAATTATGATTGTCATGCAATTAGCAATCTGCCTAAAGCCGAAAGAAAGAGACATCTCTTATTATATAATACAGGCATAACATTTCTGCTTGTATACCTTCTTGTAGCTCTAATCAAATAATTGGGCGATGGCGTCACTTAAGAATTCATTAAAAAGGATCATGTCAGAGGTTCTTCCTGACAATGAGTGTCGTTATAAGGGTGCCCATAGATAGAACATGACAGTTGTTTTCAGCCGGAGCAGACATTGTCCTCAATTCAAGTGGGAGCTCCTGATAATAGAAGCCAGGCGCTGTCACGGTGAGCAATCCATCAGATGGAAAACCTGGGCCAATAGCTATTGGTCATCCCAATAAGACAATACTAACATTTCTGCTTGCATACCTTCCTGTTGCTTTAATCATATAGTTGGGTGATGGAATTTCCTAGGAGCTTATTAATATAATCATGTCAGAGGTTTTTCTAGAGAATGAGTGTCATTAAAAGAGGCCACATTGATTGGACATGACAGTTGTTTTCACTTGGATTAGACATTGTCCTCATTTCAAGTGCGAGCCCTTGACACTAGAAGCCAGGCACTGTTGAGGTGAACAACCCATGAGATGAAAAACCTGAGCCAATTGTTATTGGTCATCTCAAAAAGCCAATACTAACATTTCTAAATAATTGAGTGATGGCATTACTTAGAACCCAATTATTATAATCATGTCAGAGATTTTACCTGACAATTTGTGTTGTTAAAGAGGCCCCATGGATTGGACATGACAGTTGTTTTCAGCTGGATTAGACATTGTCCTCATATTAAGTGGGAGCCCTTGACACTAGAAGTCAGGCACTGTTGAGGTGAACAACCCATGCAATGGAAAACCTAGGCCAATTGCTAGTGGTCATTCCAAAAAGCAAATACTAACATTTCTGAATAATTGAGTGATGGCATTACTTAGGAACTCATTATTATAATCATGTCAGAGATTTTACCTGACAACGAGTGTTGTTAAAAGAGGGCCCATGGATTGGACATGACAGTTGTTCTTAGCAGCATCAGAAAATTGTCTTATTTTAGGTTGGAGTCCTTGATCCTAGAAGCCAACCGCTGTCAGGGTGAGCAACCCATAGAAATCCTGGGTCAATTGCTACCAGTCTTCCTGAAATGACAATTCTAGACTGTTTTGACCATCCCTTAAAGTGGAGTTCCACCCATTTTTTTATGTTTGTCTGTGCTGCATGCCCTAATCTCATAGTGTTCAGAATGGACAATTTTTATTTATTTTGTTGCTTGTAAATACCTTTATTTTGTAGTCCTTCATTACTTCCCCCTCCTTATTAGCCTAGGCTATTAAGTCACATGGCTATTTGCAAGGGTTTCTGGGATATTCATCATGTTTCCCAGTAGTCCTTGCAAACCTGACTGAAACCTATTACATTGCTTGTGCAGCACTGAGCATGTGCGAGATATGCAAAGCTGAAATTCAGGAAGTCATACAGTCTGGCTTCATGATGCCCACAGTTAAGATGGCCACGGTCTATTTCTAGATTATAAACTATCTAAATGCTGTAACAACCTAACAAAACAGACCTTAGTTTACAGACTAACTTTACTAGAATACATTAAGCTTGTGTATTTATATTTAAAAAGTGAAATTGTGGGTGGAACTCCCCTTTAACATTAATAATAAATTGCCAGTTTGCCAAAACTATTTTAAGTACCGTATTTATCGGCGTATAACACGCCCCCGGCATATAACACGCACCCCAATTTTAAGAGGGAAGTTTCAGGAAAAATACATATTTTTAAAATAAACAACTTTTTTTTTATATAAAATTTGAAGCAAATTAAGTGTCAGTCACCATCAATGTCCATCTGCAGCCCAAATAAAGTCCTTAATGCAGCACAAATAAAGTCCTCAATGCAGCACAAATAATCAGCACAATAATGCAGCACAAATAATGCAATAATGCAGCACAAATAATCCTCAATGCAGCCTGATTATTGTCATTAATGCCTTTTTTAAACTACAGTATCATCATTTGCAGTCTCACCATCTCCCACACCAGCAGCCTGAATCAGGAAATCACTGAGCCGTCATCTCCTGTGCACTCAGCTCTCACGCTACACACACAGCCCCGCCTCCGCCGTCGGCATTGGACCAGCTACTGTGATAGGCAGAACACTGGTCCAATGCCGGTGGCGGAGGCGGGACTGTGTGTGTAAAGTGAAAGCAGAGGAGCCGAACGGAGTGGAGATGACAGCTCTGAGGTACGCTATCGGCGTATAAAACGCAACCCGTGCTTTGTCCCCGATCTTCAGGGGAAATAAGTGTGTGTTATACGCTGATAAATACTGTATTTCTAATCCAATCACTAAAAATCCATATAAATTCTAATATGCCAATGCAATTTCCAATATCTTTAAATCTGCAGTATTCATTAAAGTAATACCAGGTGATCCTGCCATGGAGGTTGTAGTACTTCTCAATAAAGGGTGACAACATTTCCTGTCCTCGTCTTCCATTTGTGTTTTTTTCGGGTTTCCAAAGTGACTATATCAATGCACATTGCTCATGCATGGTCCACTGTTCTCATCATCAAGAAACCCATTTTGAGAAATGTCATGCAGCCATAGATGACTAGCACAAAGATAGGAAGTGGTTGCAAAAAGAGGCGTAGGTGACCACCAGCAGTGCTGAGATGAAACAAAGAATACAAAATAACGTTGTCTTTGTTTTTGCTGTCTAGGTTACTTTGGGTAGACTTTCCAAAAAGAACTGATTCTAGCAAAGATGTGTTATAGTATCAGAAGTCCAGTTAGGACCAGGAAAACTAAAAATCCTTAAGGGGAAAAACGATGATCCTAGCCGGGATATGTTAATTAAGGGACCAAAAGTTGTGTACCAATGCCTTTCACAGAAACCGGCATTGCTCTTTTTACTTTTTTAGCATTTTGTTTCAGTATTGTCAAATCCTACTCAGGCGATAAGTTGCATTTTATGTTCAAACACCTTTATTGCGGACAACCAACAGCTATTTTTGCACACAGTCTCTATCCCTTGATAGTGCAAAAATAAAAGAGGACATATTTTACAGCCTGTGATAAAATGATTGCATCTCTTAAATATTTATCACCGTTTAATTAATCCAGGCCGCAGTTTCACCTTCC
This sequence comes from Rana kukunoris, assembly GCA_029574335.1. Lineage (NCBI taxonomy): Eukaryota > Metazoa > Chordata > Amphibia > Anura > Ranidae > Rana > Rana kukunoris. The sequence goes on from CM056058.1 coordinate 138,221,901, forward strand.
TCCTCCTTACCAAATCATTTTCCTCTTCCTCTCTGGAGAAAATGATAACGTTGATGAGACAAGCAATTTTTCAGCGCTTTGATGAATAAAACAAATAATTAGAAAACATGAGGCAACGCTGAGTATTCCCTGTGACCTTACCTGCCAGGCGTAACGCGGCAATGGTAATTTACGGTCCCTTATAGAACATGGCATCGTTAATGTTTTTATTTATGATGGTGACACTGTAGGAGCCGGGCACTCTGCCAGATTTCACAGGAATTATCAAGAGGAAAGTGGGGTAGAGAATAGATCCCAGAAACACAATTTCCATCAAACCTGGCCATATACCATAAACAGAAAAATATTGTTACTGCGCTGGTCTGAATAGGTGATGACACAAAATAATCTTAGTTTATAAGGTGCTGAATTCAGTGCAGTACTGTGCGTGATAAACCACAATAGGTGATTATCTGACTAAATGACAATGTCCAGCTCTTTCGAGCATGTGCAATTGTGTGCTACTATGTGCGACTACTGTGCCAACAAACAAAATACATAAATGTATATATATATGAGTAACAGTGTTCAGCTCTCTCGAGCATATACAAAAATTGTATTTTTTTTTTTATATACCAATGTCCTACTCTCTCGAGTGTGTGATACTAAGTGCAGCTATTATACCAGCAACCAAATGTAAATAAATAAATATGCATATCAATGTCATAAACCATATGTGCAAAAAATATATATGTGCATGAAAGTTCATAAATGTTCATAACACATCCCGATTGACGTGGAAGTCACAACTTCACAGTTAGAGTCCAATAAGGGAATAAATATGATAATTAATCCTGGTGTTGTGTTTCTACTTCTTCCACCCGACAGAAATAAGTGCTACCACCACCAACTGCTGAAATGCGCACTCACCAGACTCCAGCTGGTAATGGGCCCCAAACTTATTCCGTTCCTGTCAGTGGATATGTGCTCCTTGCTCCTTTCACACAGTGTTCCTTAGTGCCTCAAAAAACAAGGGGCTAATCATGGTGTAGTACGTTTAAAAGGTTTTGTTTATTTAAAAAGATAAAATCAGACTACTCACAAGGGAGGTGCTTTGAACCAGCACCTAGTATCTTTGGCAGTATCGGGCACCAGCTTGTTTTGGGGTGCGTGCCCGGCTCCTGCTTCACTGTGGTTCCACAGGTCAAAAACACTCCCTCTATGCGTTATCCACCTGGCTTCTACTAGTTTCGCAAATATGCGTAATCAGGAAAGTCTTATTGGACTCTAACTGTGAAGTTGTGACTTCCACGTCAATCGGGATGTGTTATGAACATTTATGAACTTTCATGCACATATATATTTTTTGCACATATGGTTTATGACATTGATATGCATATTTATTTATTTACATTTGGTTGCTGGTATAATAGCTGCACTTAGTATCACACACTCGAGAGAGTAGGACATTGGTATATAAAAAAATAAATACAAATTTTGTATATGCTCGAGAGAGCTGAACACTGTTACTTATATATATATATATATATATATATATATATATATATATATATATATATACACACATTTATGTATTTTGTTTGTTGGCACAGTAGTCGCACATAGTAGTACACAATTGCACATGCTCGAAAGAGCTGGACATTGTCATTTAGTCAGATAATCACCTATTGTGGTTTATCACGCACAGTACTACACTGAATTCAGCACCTTATAAACTAAGATTATTTTGTGTCATCACCTATTCAGACCAGCGCAGTAACCATATTTTTCCGCTCTACTATCTAGGCCTTCCTAAAGGCTTATACAGTACTGCAGCAGGTCAACATAAATAATTATTTTGCGCTGGTGACAACCATCACACTTCCCTATATACCATAAACAGTTTTCTGATTTAGAAAAAAAAAACATGAAGGGCTTGTTCACAGCATAGTGCATGCAAGTTGCACTAAACCATGTCAATATGTTTTTTTTTAAATGCATGTTGTAATACGTTACAGCATATCAAAAGGGAATGCACAAAAATGCATTATTATTTTTTAGCACAACTTTCAGTGTGTTGATGTAAACTGAAACCATAAGACATGGGTAAATTGTCCTGCTTTTGCACTGGGACTGTGCTGTACAATGTGCCATGGTGAGTATAAGGGGGCTAGAGGAGTCATTTTGTATAAACACTAAATGGGCAAGGTGACCGTGTCTCCACAAAAATATCTAAAACCAGTTCTTTTTTTCTGCTGGAACTTGGTGGAACTCAGTTCCACCACCTCTGGCTCAGGCACTCTGCTTCCTGTTCACCTCTATCGCTTGTAAACACATAAGTGCGGCTACTGTGTTTACAAGTGACAGTTTGTCTCCCAATGGCTCCCACTGAGTGCAAGATGGGGGCAAGGGAGATGCAGGTGCCCAGGGTACAGTGCAGATGCCCACACCCCCACGTGATAATCTCCCTGCATCCTGCCCCTTTAAGACCCTCCCACTGTTAGTGAAATTTGACCACACCCACAATTTGATGTGGGTTGGAGGGTGTGTGGGGGTTTTGGGGGGTTGTGATTGAGTTCCTGTACCTATTTTCTGTGAGAAAAAAATGCTCTGTCTAAAACCTCTAAAAAAAAAACATTTTGAATAGACTAAGACTAGAGCTGATCTACCAATGCTGCATTGGGGTTATTGTTGTAATCGCCTTAAGCTCTAATAATGACTTTTTAACAAATTGGCACTTCACAATAGGTGTGTTTATTTTATTTTATTTTTTATGATGCTTGCTTTACACCAATAGACTTTTGTTTATTATAAAAAAAATAACTTGTCTAGCCATTTGATAGTGCTATTATGGACTCAACAAATTTTGACCAAATTTTTATTTGAGTAACATGCCAGTGTCTCAATCTTTGAAGAACAAACGTCTTTCTTCCAAATTTAACTTTAACAAGTTCATGTGCATAAGACTAGTTATGCTTTATCTTGGCCGGGAGCCCAGTAGATTGGACAAAAAATATTCCATCCCTCTTCAATTTTTTTCCTGCTTTGATGGAAACAATTGTCGACTCATCACTTTTAACTCAAAGCTTATTGAACAAACTTTCTAAAAACAAGAGTTTTCTAACAAAATTATACAGGTGTAAGCCACCTTTAGTCCCTCTATTTGTCTTAGTAACCATTGTGATGGACAGTGATACTTCTCTAATGCCCTGATGACGTTTGGGGGCCCCATCAGTTATTTATCCATTGGTTAAAAAAATTGGAACTTGTTTTAAGATTATCTGATGGATAGAATCGGAAGTGAAGGGGCGCTAATGAAAAAAACAATGCAAATTATGTGTATCTATATACATAAACATGTGCAATCTCTAAGAAAAACATATATTATTGGTGAAAAAGTCCATACAGTGAAAACCAAAAAATTGATATTAAATAATGAAAAGAGTCCAAATAGTGCTAAAAAATATAAGCACCCAATAGTGATTCTCAGTTCAAACAAAGACGTAAATATTGCAGTTCTGGAACCTCCACCATATGTTTGCACCCGGTGAGATCAATAGAAATGGCTCCTTACCAATATTAGTAGACTCTTTTAATTAAAAAAGAAGTCATAAACCGCTTGTGTCAATAGGATGACTCAGAGTGATCCAAATAGGCACGTTCAGATGATCCAGCATTCATATAAATAGGAACAGAAGAGCAATCATAGTGAAGTACTGTTTATTAAAACAAAATTAAAAAGTAACATGTCAAATGGCTGCTTACTCAGGTTGTGCCCTGATCCCGGCACTGAGGCTTAATAGCGTTATTCGATATCCAATCGAACTCAGATATGGTACGATAGTCCGTCGCGCCGGTCGTCTCACTGGCCGGCGTACGTTCCACCGTCGAAGTGCCGTAGATTCGGAGATAGATCGAAAGTCCGTCGCACTGCTGGTTTCGATAGCCGGCGTGCGTTCCACCGTCGAAAACCAACGGACCCGGAAATCGGAAGTGGTAGGGAAAAAGCGTGATTTGGTTAGCGCCTCGACGTACGTTTCGTGGATTACGTCATCAGGAAGCGTAACCAGTCACGCTATAGAGTTGTATTTAACCCAATGGCCCATTAAGATTGATAGGGGAACTAGCCAATCGAATTTGAAGCCTCGGTCCCGCTATCACACACCATACAATTATATATTTAAACAGCACCTGCAAGATGCTGCATAAGCAAATCAATTGACAATAATGTCATATACATCCAATGTACTATATATATGCACCATTCTCAATCAATGGTATGTGAAAATACATGTTACAATGCCAATATAAATGGCGGTTAGTTTAAAAATGAATTGATATTACTTTCCAACATATTGTAATTGGAATTACACTTCGCATTGAAATGACAGTAGAACTAAAACATATAAAATACCAAATTAAAATACCCGTATAAGAAACCAACATTAATATTAACTACCTCAAAGTATGTTATATGTTGCTGCTGTTCTTACAATACCCATTACTACCAATCAGGTGTACTACCTGTACTAATAGTTGGTAATTAGTACAGTATGTTAGAAAACTTTGATAACAAAATTATACATATTCTATTTCAAAAAATTCCCTCCCTTTTATTTGTTGCTCAAAAAGCAATTGAGGTCTAGTTCTACATTCATACCTTGGGGTTGCATGGCACGTAGGCGATGTATCCATAAAGTCTCGTTTTGGGATACCGCCTTGGTGAGATCTGAACCTCGCCAATGACTAGTCACTCTGTCTATCCCATAGAACGTCATTTGTCGAGGGTCTTTATTATGACAAAGGTCAAAATGTTTTGAGACACTGTGGTTGGGATACCCATTTATAATATTTGCCACATGCTCATTGATACGCACTTTGAGTTCTCTAGTAGTGCGCCCTACATACTGTAAGTGACAAGGGCACTCGATGACATATGTCACGAACCTAGAATGACAGGTGATGAGTGGTTTGATTTTAAATTCTTGCTGTGTGACATTGGATTTAAACTGGAGTTTTTTCTTGCCCTGTCTTTTAGATGTTTTACAAGATCTACACCTAGTGCAATAATAAAAACCCGGAGTATCCAAGAAAGTAAGAGGTTTTTCTATTTTTTATTATTGCACTAGGTGTAGATCTTGTAAAACATCTAAAAGACAGGGCAAGAAAAAACTCCAGTTTAAATCCAATGTCACACAGCAAGAATTTAAAATCAAACCACTCATCACCTGTCATTCTAGGTTCGTGACATATGTCACGAACCCTCAGTGCCGGGATCAGGGCACAACCTGAGTAAGCAGCCATTTGGCATGTTACTTTTTAATTTTGTTTTAATAAACAGTACTTCACTATGATTGCTCTTCTGTTCCTATTTATATGAATGCTGGATCATCTGAACGTGCCTATTTGGATCACTCTGAGTCATCCTATTGACACAAGCGGTTTATGACTTCTTATTTAATTTTCATCGGATTGACAGATCATGTGTACAGGGCAAAAGTCTTTTGAAATACCCAATGGGGCAAACACAGGGTCAGAATATCTGATGAAAAAAAATGTGTCTTTCATCGGAAATTCCAATCGTGTGTACACGAGGCATAAGAGAGGGTTTTTTTAATTCTTTGGAGAGATTTCTTCTTACTTCTTTTTGGGTCTATGGGTCGGAAAGTGGGGCACAGATGTCAATAAAACCTGGCCTGGTAGTGACCATTCGTTATCCAAAATAAAGAAGAACATTTTGGCTTTAGATTGAGGTGCCATTCAGAATGAATGTTATGATGTGTGTTGGCAATGCAACAATGTGAATCCAGCCTTAAGATAATAACTAAGATACAAAGGGAGAAAACAAATTACCAGCACTGATATTTGTGAATAGACAGAAAGAGATATAATCGGCAACTTATAGTCAGTCCTTTGCTCTATTACTATGGTGACGTGCCACTTTATTACCATGCCATTAGTAGATCGTAAGGACATTATAAAAAAACAGAGCTGCCACAGAGCCTTGGCACTTGTCCAACCTAATGAACAAAAATATAACTAAGAATTATTATTAGCAGGACAACTGATATTCCAAGTCTATGTTTTATGTGCTTGAGGCTGCCTTTAATTATGACTGACCTTTCTCTTCTGTGTCCTTGAATGCTAATCTGAGAGCCACCTTACTTATTCTCTGTGGCTATATTATGTGAAGAAAGTAAATTTTCCTCATATTTTTTATCAAGATTCAGGATTAACGGCATTGGCTTGAGCTTTCGCGGGGCCCCAACAGACCTTGTTGCATGAAACACATTTGATTGAGAGAAGATATAGATAGGCTTTTACAAAAGAAGTGTTTAATGCCATTCTTGCTGTAAAATTTATTGTGTGCCGACCAAAAAAAGTCCCCAAGAAGATTCACAAGTACTTCTCAAGTAGGGCGGGTATGCTAAATGTACTATGAATGAGCACAATAGTAAAACCTTAAAGATGCCAAGTTCAATTTTTTTTTTTTTACTAAAACTCCTTTCTATCTATGGTGCCCCCACACAGACCCCAGATGGGGTGTGGACCTACTCCTCACTGTCCAACCCTCTGCTGGGTCAACCAGTGTTTATTTAATTTTGTTCCACGGGGACCTTTTCCTGCAATGCAGAGGATATGACTACAAGTTCCATAGTGATGAATTGCTGCTTCAGACTGAAGATATTTTCTCCCCACTGATGCCAGGTTCTTCCCACAGTGCTGACTTTTAGGCCGCGTACACACGGTCTACCGATGAAAACTGACTGAGGTTCGGTTTCCATCGGTCCAAACCGATCGTGTGTAGGCCCTATCGGTCCGTTATCCTTCGGTTAAAAAACAGAGGGCTTGCTTTAAAATTGAACCGATGGATGGCTAACCGATAGGTCAAAACCGATCGTTCGTACGCACGAGCATCGGTTAAAAATCCACGCATGCTCAGAATCAAGTCAACGCATGCTTGGAAGCATTCATCACGTCGTTCTGTTTTACGTCACCGCGTTCTGACACGATCGGTTATTTAACCAATGGTGTGTAGGCACATCAGTCAATCAGTCCATCAGTCAGCTTCATCGGTGAACCGTTCTTATCGGATGGACTGATCGTGTGTACGTGGCCTGAGGCACTGCTGTAAATAACATCAGCCACTGTGAGTGTAAAAGAGTTGAGGCACTTGCCTGCCCCTTTCCACCTGCCTCCTTTATTTATAGAACTCATGTTTTTTTATCCCAGAATGCAAAGCATTTTGTAAATGGAGGAAAGCCAGATGAATGCCTCCTCCAATCACAAAATGCTCTGCATTCTGGGAAAGAATACTGCGAGTTCTATGAATGAAAGAGATGGACAGAAGGAGCAGCTGAGTGGCACAACATTTTCACATTTGTGTCCATAATGTGGGGAATATTAAGCTGCCATCGGGGGATATTTCTGCTGTATGAATCGGTGAGCTGGACATGGGACAGGTAAGCTTTGCCCCTGCAGGTAAGCTATGCACCTGGTGCTGCATAGAAAAAATAAAACAAATTGAAAGAAACATAAGCATTACATTTACTTTTGGAGTAATGTTCTTTTCATGACTATGGGAAGTAGTTGCACAGGTGTGCACAGTGCCACACTAGGTTTAGCTGTTTGGTGTGTAAAGAATCATTGAAGGAGGTAAGTAAGCATATGGGCGAGGGGAGGGTTTAGGAAAGTTTGGGAGCTAGGGAGGACGGGCTGGCGGGTGAACACTTTATCTACCGTATCTTCTGGGCACTAGTGATGAGCTGAATGAACCCGGGTTCAGTTCAGCATAAGTTGGGGAAACGTTACGAAGTTCAGATCCCAAACCAAAACCTCCTTGAAGTCTATTGGAGACAAATCTTAGAAATCGATATTTGCCATTTTTATCGCTAATAGGTAAGGGATTGTCACACAAAAAGCATGGGGAGCTGTGCAGCATCCCGGGGGTTGGGTACCCATGCTAAAAAATGAAAATGTATCATTTAGTGGGGAGGGGGTTGTTTTAGGTGGCTAAAAAGGCACATTGAAAATGCATACGAGAGATATAAAAACAAATTTTCCATGGATGAGGGCTGCTCTCCGAGACTTTGACTGAGGGAATATTTTCATTGATGAAAGCAGAACAGAAATGGTAATTCTTTAAAGCCACTGTATGTGAACACACTGCAAAGTATATTTCCATGGACAATAAGTTTAGGAGCCTAAAATAAAACCTAAAAAAGCTATAAATAATAAGAAAAGAGCTTTTTAAAATCTAAAAATGAGTGAAAACTATCATCGTTTAAATGTTACAAAGAGTATAACAAAATATGTAAAAAGGAAATAAAAGATGCAAAAATTCAAGACTGTGTATCGTCTTTTTTGGGGACCTTTAAACAGGACCCGTTACTGTTTCGTGTTTAGACTGTACAGAGGATGCCTTAAAGCTGTATGTGGTTTCACAAAACATTACACATCTCAGGGACTGCATTAGCCGTACCATGACATCACATAAATTGCAAGTGTAATAATTTAGTTAACGTTTACATTTTTCATTGGCTTACTGTACATACAGCAATCTTAAATGGTTGATTTCAACAACAAAAGGTATTCTTAATTGAGTATTGGGAGTAGCAGGAACTACAGGCATACCCCGCTTTTAAGTACACAATAGGGTTTCTTTACTAAAGCTGCAAATCGCAATATCAGGCTCATTTTTGCATAGAAACCAATGAGCTTCTAACTCCAGCTTGTTCAATTAAGCCTGGTAATAAAACCTGGAAGCTCATTGGTTTCTGTGCAGAAGTGAGCCTTATTTTGCACTTTCCAGCTTTAGTAAATAAACACAATTGTGTACTTAAAAGTGGGGTATGCCTGTATATAGCTAAAATCTATCATAAAATATATATAAAAACTATACTTAAAGCAAGAGTTCCAGGCTTTTTTCCATTTATTAAAAGTCAGCAGCTACAAAAAGGGTAGCTGCTGCCCTCTAATAAACAGACACTTACCCATCCCACGGTCCAGCGATAAAGGGCGCCCAAAGCCCCGCTCTTCTTCCCCTCCTCTCCATCATTGGAACTGTGGGCACCCGGTCCTGACAGCTTGTGGCTTTACGCCCGAGCGCATACTGCGCATGTTTAAGTCGAGCTGTGCTTTCTGAGTGGCTTTAATACTATCAAGTTACTACAAAATGCCAAACAGTAGAAAAACACTTTGTGATCTTTTCAGTACCACTTTGTATTATGTAAATAGTTTACAAAGCTATTCAACCAAAGTGCACCAAAACAACTCCAAAGCACAAAGCCACATTGCAGAGATGAGGCAGTTGTTATGCCAAACTAAAAAATGATTGACATGTTTCAGAAACAACAGACAAATATACAGAACAGTGGCTGGAGAGTAAGGAAGCAAATTGATCTGGGCCTGGGGCAGCAATCGAAGAGGAAGAGATTATTACTCATAAAATAATAATCAGAGTGTATTATTTCAAATACAGTAACCATATATATTGCATTGAACCTAGCTACGTTGTTAGACAAATAGATGAGGCATGTTATTCATGACAAAAATAATCAGTTTATTATGTCACAGTTAGGCCGCGTACACACGATCGAACATGTCCGCTAAAACTGGTCCGCAGACCAGTTTCAGTGGACATGTTCGATCGTGTGTACGGCCCATCGGACCGTTTTCCAGCGGACCAAAATTTTAAAACATGCTTTAAAACCTGTCTGATGGAAACCTGTCGGTCGGACAGGTTCGATGGTTAGTACACAAAATCATCGGACCAAAAACCTGCGCATGCTCAGAATCAAGTCGACGCATGCTTGGAAGCATTGAACTTAGTTTTTTCATCACGTCATTGTGTTCTACGTCACTGCGTTCTGGTCCGATGTGATTTTGGTCCGATGGTGTGTACGCACATCAGACCAACAGACCACTTCAGAGTGGTCCGATGAAAACGGTCCGTCGGACAAGTTTCATCGGACCTGTCTGATCGTGTGTACAGGGCCTTAGAATTATTTTGCGGACATGCTGCTCACCATCTAGATGTTTTTTCTAGGCTGCGAGAAGATTTATGAAGCCTTTTGTTATTTTACTATTTCAGAGAGAGAGAGAGCAGGCAGAGATAAAACATATTTTTTTTTTTTTATTATATTTTTAAAGCGGAAGTCCTACAAAAAAAAATATATATTAAAAGCCAGCAGCTACAAATTAGACATGTGCACAGAAAAAAAAATCTTTTTTTTTTGTTCTGTTTCGTATCGTTCCGTTTTTTCGTTTTCGTTCGTTTTTCGTAAGACGCCCGTTTTCCTGTTTGTTCCCGTTCATTTTTCGTATGACGCGATTTTTTCGTATTCCGATCGTTTCGTATTTTCGTTACTGTTTTATTTTCGTACATGCGGGATGGTTCGTTATTCTGTTTAATTCATGTTCGTTACTTGTTAGACAATAATTTTCGTGAATTTTCGTCAATGATTTGCAGTATCTTGAAACCCTTTTCTTTTGCTATTTTCAGTCGTATGTTCATATGACATCTATAACAAAAGATTTGCATTCTGTATTTTAAATTCCTTTTTTCTGTTCGTATTTTGGATTCAAAATACAGCATGCAAATCTTTTGTCATATGAACAATGAACATAGGACTGAAAACAAACAGAAAAAGGATTGAAATAAAATACAGCATGCAAATCTTTTGTTATAGATGTCATATGAACAATGAACATAGGACTGAAAACAACCAGAAAAAGTATTGAAACAAAATACAAAATGCAAATCTTTTGTTATAGATGTCATATGAACAATGAACATAGGACTGAAAACAAACAGAAAAAGGATTGAAACAAAATACAGCATGCAAATCTTTTGTTATAGATGTCATATGAACAATGAACATAGGACTGAAAACAAACAGAAAAAGGATTCAAACAAAATACAGAATGTAAATCTTTTGTTATAGATGTCATTTTTGTTCTTTTGCCGTTTTCGGTTTGTCGTTTTTTTTCGTCGGATCATTCGTTCGTATTTGCGGTTGTTCGTTATGCGGCTCATTCGTAATCTCGTAGTTTTCGTATTTTGGTGCTTTCATTTTTTCGTATGTACACATTATCCTGCGGGTACGAAAATGAACATTTTCGTACGAAAATAACATTCGTACGAACGGGAATGCACATATCTACTACAAATACTGCAGCTGCTGACTTTTAATATATGGACACTTACCTGTCCATGGTGCCCGCGATGTCGGCAGCCAAAGGCGAGCAATCCTCGGTGATGGAATCAGGAAATGAAGAGTTGCGGCTTCACGTCTCGGTTTCCTACTGCGCATTCGCAAGTCGCACTGCGCGTCTTCACTGGTCCCCACTGTGTGTCTCCCAGAAGACAGCCAGGGTACATAGAAGGCATAGGAAGTGGCGTATGCCAGGAAGTTGGAGCAAATCTCTTTATTAGACAGGTATCTGCTCCCCCCTGAAAGGTGCCAAATGTGACACCGGATGGGGGAAGGGTTCCAAAAAGTGGAAGTTCCATTTTTGGGTGAAACTCCACTTTAAGTATGGAAGACTGAAAAATTTTACAGATTTGCAGCACACCTTTTAAGCATTTTGAGAGAGAGAGAGAGAGAGAGAGAAAATAAGCACATTGCAAATTCAAATGAAAATCTAATGTATTTTTTAGGAAAACCATGCACTAATGGAAGAAGCGCCAGACCAAAGTATAAAAGAGTCCAAATCTATCTATTAGTTCATACTAAAAAACAGTGAATGTGTTTCCAATGTCAGAAGAAAATGCCACTTCATTTGGGCTTTAATTAAAATAATAACATTGCATGGAAATAAAGCGTTCCTGTGTATGGAAACGAAGTGCTGGATCAGGAGAGTTATTGGCCAGCAGTGTCTACATAAAAACTCAAGCATTTTGATTGCCCACGCAGATACTGCTGGCCAGTAACTCTCCTGATCCAGCAATTATCTTTCCTACACACATTCACACAGGAAAGCTCTATTTTGAGTCCATTAAAGACTTGTATTGTAATGGAAGGCCCAATGAAGGGGGAGTTTTTTCTGATCCCCAAAACTCGTTGGTGTTTTTTTTGGTAAACAAATAAATGAATTTGGAATCTTTAATTCATTGGTCAGGGACTCCTTCCTTTAGTGCATGTTTTTCTTCTTCTGGTAACCTGCTGGGGTACCCACTGGAGCAGGGGTGTCAAACTCAATTTCATCATGGGCCGCATCAGCATTATGATTGCCCTCAAAACGACCGGTTGTATATGTAAGATTAGATGTCCAGCGCATCCCCTTTACATTAGATGTCAAGAGCCACCCCACCATCAGAAGTTGAGTCTCCCACTCTCTCTTACGTCACAGTGTACCCCCCTTTTCTTATGCTGCTGCTGGGAAGAATCTGGATGCATTGCTTGAAAGCAGAAAGTAAGCTTCTGGAGTAGGACTAGAGGAGGGCTGGAGCTCTCCTGCAGCTGTGTGAGGGCCACATGAAAATTCCTGGAGGCCCGGATTTGGTCCGCGGGCCTTGTGTTTGACACCTGTGCAATGGAGGGTAGCCCTGTCTGTTATGAGCAGCCTAACATGAGCTCTCCAAATGTTCAGAGTCCCAGCACCTCTTGGATACTTTTTTCTTCATTGGTGTATTTTTTAGTAGAATGAAGATAGAAAATGTTACAGATATTCACTATAGCTATTAAGCCTGTATGGCCAGGCCTACATTTCAGTGCGATTGAGCAGGCATATTACATATTTATTGCCCTAATTCAGATACTGGCAAGGCCAAAATCTGACTGTCTTGCATGAAAGATATTAAGCCTGTATGGACATGCTACAATTTCTGGGTGACAGAACTGGGCATATTGCATCTGTCAATAAAAACTCAAGGTTTTAGCTGTTAATCTCAAGAAGTAAAAATGTAACGATTAGTAGCACCATAGCTATTAATGTAGAACTAAAGGCAAAACTTTTTTTCTCATTTTACATAGAGAAGGGTGGGTTATAACCCCTGTAAGCTTTTTGCCACCTGTGTGCCCATCCAATAGATTTCCTTTATGTTTCCTGCCTATAACCAAAACAAGAAGTGAGGCGGCGTACACACGACCGAGGTTCTCGCTGGAAACCAGCGAGAACCTCGCTGGAAGCTGCATTCCAGTGAGGACCTCGGCCGTGTGTACACAGAGCGCTCGCCCCGCCCGTCGGGAATCCCGTCGAGCGAAAAGAGAGCACGCTCTCTTTTTGCTCGACGGCCCACCTGGATGAATGGCTGGTTGCCATTCCCGACGGGCGGGTCGCCGATTTCGACGGCCGGCAGAGAACCTCGACGGGCGGAACGATGTGTTCTGCCCGTCGAGGTTCTCTGCCGTGTATGCGGCCTGAGATGAAAAAACAGGACTCCCTGGTTATTCTCAGGGCCCCCATTGGAGAAAAAAAATCCTATACTCCTATTCTGGTGACAATCCAAATGTATTCACTTTTAATGATAATGGATTTCTTTTTCACAAACTGAATAAAGAAAAATTAAACTGATTTGCCAATAAACTTGTATTTCTGTTGAGCCACACAAGTACATTGCAAAAACAACTAAAAATACGATTTTTTTTTTTCATGAAAGAATCAAGGTCGTACATGTTCACAGATTAGCACCACAGCTTTTAAACCGCTTTGGATATTCTCCAATATTTTAGCCATACGACAAGCAGTTTGCCTCCTCCAAAAAATATATTTATTATATTTTTATTTTAAATGTAAAACAGAAAAATGTAAGTGTATACCTTTTAAGTCTTTTTTGATAGGCAGCTACTGTATTTCTGAGGGACAGAGCAGGCAGATTTCAGCAATACGTATAAAAGTAGACAGAACCTTTGAGTAGACGTAAAATAAATATTGTACAGATTTGCTGCAGAGAATCTCATGCTTGTTAGAGTGAAAATATTTTTTTAGGCAGAGATAAGGAATATTTCAGCAGGAACTACTACCTGAAACTTCATTGTTCCAGATATAGATGTTAAAAATTGCACAGAACAAAATCTTATTCTTTTAAGTAGGGGGAACATTTTGAGGCTTCTTTTCAGTCAAAATACTTTCTAAAATGATACTATAAGAAAATTCTATGATTTAGCTAAAAATAATTTTACCCCTTTTAATGTGAGGCAATCTTGGAGACAGGGATGAGTCCTTAGTGTTAAATTCAGCACGAGAAATTAAGAAGATACCATATGTAATTTGCATGGACTTGTTCAACAGATTCCTATCCTTTTTCATGGGAAACAGTTTAAGATACAGGAAATTTACAAATTCAGCCATAAAAATTATCAAATGAAACTGTATTGTTTGCAATAAGTATTTAAAAAAAGTCAATTATATATTGAACTTAAAGGGTCACTAAAGGAATTTTTTTTTTTAGCTAAATAGCTTCCTTTACCTTACTGCAGTGCTGTTTTCATGTCATCATTGTTCATTTTTGCTTTGATGTTGCTGTAATCCTGCTACTCTGTTCTGGACACTTCCTGGTTGTTTCCTTATAACCACAGAACTGGGAGCGTTCTCACTGTGGTCACTTATCAAGGAGGTGTGATTACTGTGTGTAAACTGAAACTAGATTGGGCTGAGGGGTTTTAGACAAACCATCACTGCCCTCTATTGGCTCTCTGGCTCTGTACATTAGAGAGACAGGAAACAACAGCAAAAACGACACTAGAACTGTAAGTTGATTATATGATTGATTTTTATCTATTTTTAATCATTTTTAAAAGGAATCAGTTAACTTTTATGTCTCTATACCCTGTAAACAGTCATTTCAGACCATTTTTTTTTCCTTTAGTGACCCTTTAATCACAACCTATAGGATGTGATGGTGTTTGATTGCAAAGAGTAGGCATATATCATCCAAAAATATTATATAAAAATGTATTAATGTTTAAACACTGTATAAATTTGAGGCACAGAAGCTGATCCTTTTTTAATAAGAGGCAATTTAGAAGGCAGAAAGCAAGCATTAATCAGTCAAAAGTATCAAATACAAATTGTGTTCCCCAAATATTAGATAAAAAATGTACAAATTTGATGCACAAAATCACATCTTTTCTAAATATGTCAAATTTCTGAACTAGGAAATAGTCAATTTTTTCTGAGTAATAAGCAACGAAAGTTATTTTTCAAAGACACTATATTGCAGACAGGTTTGAAATAGGATTATATTTTAAAAGAAGCGAAAAGTTATATTTCAGCCCAAAATGTACTGTATTTTTTTTTTTTATGGATACATGATTTATAAATTATACAGATCAGCTGCATGAGAATATATTATATACCATAGGAGGCAATTGAAGTGGAAAATAGAGGCAGGCATTATCTTTAAAACAGAAAAAAAAAACATATTTCTCTTGTGCCAAAAAGAATAAAAGCATTCACAAATTAGCTGCCAAAATATAAAGTATTTTTCAGGCCACAAAATTCTGAGTTTGGGAATGAGAACAGGTGGTTCCTATTTAAGGAATCACTGTTAGGCCACACTACTACTGAGTGTGTATCCAAAATAATTCTGGATTGTGCCAATGTACTTAAGTAGGGTCAAAAGATTGATACAAACAGCTTGACACGAAAGCCCAAAAAATTTCCAAACTGAGAAAAATAATGCAGACACATAAAGTTGACAATGCACTATAATGAAATACAAACAATAATGGCCAACGCTGTTGTTAGCCGGCCAAAATATATGTAAAAATGTGTTATCTTTGGGAAACAGCTGTCTAAAAATTGGCTTTTGAGTATTATTGGTGCCAGCACACCATAAACCAGCTCAAATATTCTTGGAAAGCACAGGATGTTACTTGCCCAAAAAATGTACACTCTTTGCAACTGTAAACCAGGTGCATGAAACAAGATTTGGGGTGTTAGTGGTGGCAAAACTCCATAATCCTACAGAAATATTTATCCAGACCACACAATGTTACCTGCCCCAAAATGTTAAATTCTTTGCAACAATGAAACAGCTGTGAAAAAATTGGGTGAATCAAATTAAAAGTGCAGTTGCAATAAACAATAGCAATAGGACCAGTATATGATATGATAATGGTAACACACCTTCAGTGGTGGCAGTGGACTGCCAGGCCAGCAGGAGTTGCTCATTGGTCAATGCTGCCAGAAAGTAGAATTTATTTCACCTGTAGTGATGAAATAAGAGGCTTAATCTGTACAGAGAATAAATATTTTGGGTGACACAATCCCCCCCCCCCCAGCAGAGGCTTTGTAGTTGCTGATCAAGAGCTGGTTAATTTTAACAAATGTCTGTCGGTCAACTCTTAGGCCCCTTTCACATTGAGGCGTTTTTCATGCGGTACAGCGCTAAAAATAGCGCTGCTATACCGCATGAAAAATCATGCCCTGTAGTGTTCAATGTGAAAGCCCGAAGGCTTTCACACTGAAGCGGTGCGCTAGCAGGACCGCTCCAAAAGTCCTGCTAGCCGCATCTTTACCGCGGTATAGGAGCGGTGTGTTCACCGCTCCTATAGCGCGCCTTCCCATTGGAAACAATGGGAAACCGCGGCAATAGCGCGGTAATACCGCCCGCAACGCGGGCGGTATTAACCCTTTTTCGGCCGCTAGCGGGGGTTAAAACCTCACCGCTAGCGCCCGAATATCGCGGTAAACACGACGGTATAGCGGCGCTACAAATAGCGCGGCTATACCGTCACCGCGGCTCCACGCCTCAATGTGAAAGGGGCCTTATTCATCACAAAGCACTTTACAGCACTAAATTCACATTCAGCAAGGAAGCATTTTACTTAAACTTTTGCATAGCCCCTTGAATGTTTGTGGGGGTCTAATTGTACAGAGGATGACTTACCTGTTGAGGATATTGGGTAGAAAAATGCATTTTTCTCATCATGAAAAACGGTCATGTGTACGCGTCATTAGCAATAAAAAAGTCCATGCATATACACGATTTCACTTGAATCTTCACCTGTGCATTAAACAATTTAGCTGTGCATTAAACAAATTAGTTAAAGGGGTTGTTGTTTTTATTTTCTAAATAGGTTCCTTTAAGCTAGTGCATTGTTGGTTCACTTACCTTTTCCTTCAATTTCCCTTCTAAATTTTTTTTTCTTTGTCTGAATTTCTCACTTCCTGTTCCTCCTCAGTAAGCTTGCCCACATCATCCGAGCCATTCTGGCTGGGGGTTAGTCAGCGTGCTCGCCCACTCCCTTAGGACTACATCCCTGCGGGGAGACGCTGTGAACAAACATTTAATCTTCATGCTCCTCCACCTTTGTGACACCTCTTTCACCCAGTGTTTTGTAGAGGAATGCTCACTCAACAGAACAAAATGACCCCCTTATAATAGGCTGGTCAGTATGCACTCTATTAAACTGTCAACGGCTTATCCTCTCCACTTGCTCCAGAGAAGTTGAATTCCTAGCTATTCAATATTCCTTCAATACACCATACCTGTCCCTTTTCTCACAATGCAACCAAAGTATCCACAGAGACCAACAAATAAACTCTCATAGTGTAGCAAATCAACAAAAAATATATATATATATTGCACTTACAATTTACTAAGCCCCAAATTTGCACCAAAACAATCATCAGATTCGGTTTTTGGAAGTGCACCTAGAGCTGACGTGTACTACAACCGGAGCCGGAAGTGATGACCAACAGTCCCGCCCTCTATGCGTTCCGTCTATAGTGATGTCCTTACGAAGGTGTCTGTCCAGCATTTTTATATGATAATGGGGGTTATTTACTAAAGGCAAATCCACTTTGCACTATAAGTGCAAAGTGCACTTGAAATTGCACTGAAAGTGAACTTGGAAGTGCAGTCGCTGTAGATCTGAGGGGGACATGCAAGGAAAATTAAAAACAGCATTTTAGCTTTCACATGATTGGATGATAAAATCAGTAGAGCTTCCCCTCATTTCAGATCTACCCCTCAGATTTACAGCGACTGCACTTCCAAGTGCACTTCCAGTGCAATTTCAAGTGCACTTTGCACTTGTAGAGAAAAGTGGATTTGCCTTTCGTAAATAACCCCCAATGTGTCATCGGCGCAAAATTAAATCCAAATGTGTAACCTCCTATTCACAAATTACCAGCTGCAAGCTAAAGTGACTCCACGATTTTGATTTAAAGAACATTCTTTAATATTTTATTTTAACTTATTTTATTTTTTGACAATATTCAGTTATATGGTATAGAGCAATTTGGTGTTATTACAGTTTTTGGTGTATAATATTAAAGGGGTAATTCCCCCAAAAACCTTTTTTTAACATTGCATGAGGCTCGTTATGTCAAGGGGAATCGGGTAGTTTTTTATTAGAAACGAAGCAATACTTACCGTTTTACAGATGCATCGTCTCCGTCGCTTCCGGGTATGATCGTCTGGTCTGGGCGTGCCTATTTGATTGACAGGCTTCCGACGGTCGCATACATCGCGTCACGAGTAGCCGAAAGAAGCCGAGCGACGGTGCGGCTCTATACTGCGCCTGCGCACCGTCGTTCGGCTACTTTCGGAAAATCGTGACGCGATGTATGCGACCTCGGAAGCCTGTCAATCAAATAGGCACGCCTATAGTCGGAGCCCATACCCGGAAGCGTCGGAGACGATGCATCTGTAAAACGGTAAGTACGGCTTCATTTCTAAAAAAAAAAAAAATGATTCCCCTTGACATAACGAGCCTGAATAAATGCTAAAAAAAAGGTTTTTGGGGGAACTACCCCTTTAAGGATTAAATCAGTTAGCGCAGCTTCTTTAACTCATAACACATGTCCACCATTTTTTCAAAGACTTTAATATCCAATGCTGGTTTATTGGTTCTTACTAAAACTCATTAATGTTTGGCTGATTGTGTTTGGCTGATTGGAAATCTTAACACACTGTAACATTTTAACATCATTACAATGAGAAGGGCAAGAATTCACTATTAATCATAATTGGTAACTACCGTATTTATCGGCCTATTGTGCGCACTGGCGTATAGCACGCACCCCTACTCTGGCCGTGAAATTCCTGATTTTTTTTTATTACTTACAGTTTTGGTGTCTTGCCCGGCGTCCATCGGCGGCCTTGTCCGGTTCGGCGTCCGTGGTGTCCTCCCCGCTGCTCCCGCGCTGTCTCTGAGCCGATCCCTGCTTCCCGCGCTGTGTTTAAACGCTGCCGCCGCTGACATGTGCTGAGCGCAGTACACTTGGGCACGCTCGGCCACGCTCGGCTCCTCTTGCATAACCGCGTGGGGAGCCGAGCCTGGCCGACTGTACCCGAGTGTACTGCGCTTGGTATATGTCGGCGGCAAAGTTCAAACACAGCACGGGAAGCGAGTATCGGCGTATATATCGTGCACCCACGATTTTGCCCTGATTTTAAGGGCAAAAAATTGTGCATATACGCCAATAAATACAGTACCTGAAAATTGTCATTCCGCATTAAGAAGTATAAGAAATGGGTATCTTTAACCAAATACACTGGGTTAAAGAGGTGTCACAATAGTGGAGGAGCATGAACATAAACATGATGGTTTATATGTTTAATGCACAAGTTGAGAATAAAGGGAAACCTTGTCCCCGAGTTACAAACATCTGAGTTACGAATGACTCCTGCTCACGAACGGCCTCAATGCTGGCCACTTGTGCCACTTGTACTCCACGCTCCCCAGCTGGGCTGACCTAGAGTATTTGAGGGGGGCCTTGGTCAGGGGATTGGTCAGGGCCCTCAGAATACACCAGGCAGCTCCAAGTTACTTCCCCTCCCATTCTTCTAGAAGGTTCCAGTACATTCTAGAAGTAGGGTGAAGGTCTCAGTGATGCTGCCTGTGAGTCATCCAGCTCTCCCTGGATCTCTGCCCAACCCAGGAAAAACACAGACCGGCTGTCAGCCAAGCTTGTACATATTTACCTACAATAAACAAACAAAAAAAACTATTGACACTTCTAGCACTGGTGGGTGCTACACCCATATACTGTATTGCTTTGGAATAGAGGACTGGGATTTGTGATTGACTTTCTGTGGATGTTTTTCAACTATTAAGGTCCTCTACTGAGATTTGAAGCAAACTGAGGGACTTATTAATGATGTTCTATCATTATAATTCCTTACTTGGGATTATTCCCAATGTTTCTCACAGTTCAGACCTAATCATTTTCGCTAGTGCTGGGAGCATGTCTGGATGAATCCGTTGTGTGGGCAGCTACTAGGCCTGCAAATTACAACGTTGTCAATTATTGGTTTGGTGGAGGTTTTCTACTTGAATTGTATTTAAATATTGCTTAATAAAGCTCTGAATTTTTTTGAATACGTTAAACTGCTTGATCTTCTAAGTGACTACCTTGTGGACCTATAGGGCTAGATTCAGAAAGGAGTTACGACGGCGTATCTCCAGATACGCCATCGTAACTCTGAGTGTGAGGCGTCGTATCTTGGCGCCTGATTCAAAGAATCAGATACGCCAGAATTTGTCTAAGATACGACCGGCGTAAGTCTCTTACGCCGTTGCATCTTAGTTGCATATTTACGCTGGCTGCTAGGTGGCGCTTTCGTCGATTTTCACGTTGAATATGCAAATTAGGTAGATTTGCCGATTCACAAACATAGTTGCGCCCGTCGTATCTATTTGCGCCGTTTGCGTAAGGCTTTTTCCGGCGTAAAGCTACCCCTGCTATATGAGGCGCAGGCAATGTTAAGTATGGACGTCGGGACAGCGTCAAATTTTCCGTCGTTTGCGTAAATCGTTCGGGAATGGGGCTGGGCGTAAGTTACGTTCACGTCGTTATCAATGAGTATTTCCGACGTGATTTTCGCGCATGCGCACTGGGATACGTTCGGCGCATGCACTGTTTATTAGACGCGTCATTTACGTGGGGTCACGGCTCATTTCAATACTACACGCCCACCTCCTTCCTATTTTGAATTACACGGGCTTGCGCCGGACCAGATACGCTACGCCACAGTAACTTAGGGCGCAGGTTCTTTCTGAATACCGTACCTGCCGCTCCAAGTTAGTGTATGTGAGATACGCTACGCCCGCCTAAAGATAGGCAGTTCTATCTGAATCTAGCCCATAGTCTTCAATTTGTGGCCATGAAGTTAGCTGGGAGCATACGTCTTCTGTTCCAGCCGTTAGGGCAGAAACAAATGTCTCCCCAGTGCTACAGCAGAATATGGCGGGTGGGGTTGTCAGAATCAGAGCAAGGTTGTAGCCTACACATGCCACTACTCTGTGTGGCATCATGATGACCCTCTTCCTCACTGAAAGACCCGTCTCTGAACTCCTTTGAAAGGCTTTCAATCCTATCTCTGAAGCTGCTGAAGGTGAATCCGATACTGTGGGGGTAGAGATGCAAATAGAGGAGCTGGAGGTCAGGTGCAAGACTTTGACCAATAACAGTTGTTTGCAGTGAACTGTGGGACACCGAATGTCCCTATTTTTCAGAATTGATCTGAATCTACAAGCAGCCAACTCTCATTGTGGGCACCAGGTAGGCATTGTGTAGAGAGAGAAAGCAGCAAAAGTATCAGTGGGCAGGCTAAACACAGCTAATCAGAAAAGTCTGATGTGAGCTTTTGGTTAGAAATTCCAACCGTGTGTACGCTCCATCGGACTTTTCCTGTCGGAATTTCCGCCAACAAATATTTGAGAGCTGGTGCTCAAATTTTCAGACAGAAAAAATTCCAATATTCTGTAGCAATTCCGATGTGCAAAATTCGGACGCATGCTCGAAAACAATTTGACGCATGCTCGGAAGCACTGAACTTAGTTTTCTCGGCTCAACGTAATGTTGTACGTCACCGCGTTCTTGATAGTCGAAAGTTCAGAGAACTTTTGTGCGACCGTGTATATGCAAGCCAAGCTTGAGGGGAATTTCGTCAGAAAAAACATCCAAGGTTTTTCCAACGGAAAATCCGATCACGTATACGGGGAATTAGATGTTTCTTCTTTAGAAACAGGAATGTTTTATTTTGACGTAAATGACTGTTTTTTTTAAAAACTCTTAAAAACTGAAAAAAATTGATTTGCTGGCTGTTTTCTTTTTTCCTCAATGTATTCATCAATTATGTAAAAATTATAAAATATATCTTTATCTTCTCTCAATATATTGACAATGCAATTTTTATTCATTTTGATATAGTTAAAGGGGTTGTAAAGGAAAAAAATGTTTTCATAATAAGCATCATTTACCTGCAGACATTCCTCTTTTCACTTCCTCATTGTTCGTTTTTGCTCAGAAGTTGCTCTATTTCATCTCTGTTCTGTTCACTTCCTGCTTGTCTGATTTTACTGACCACCGTGAAGGGAGACTTTAGTGCGGTGGTCAGTAACATGCCCGCCCCCTCCTGGTAACTACATCTGTGTGGCAGGACGCTCTCTACTTGTAAGGCCCCATACACACGATTGGTTCAACCCGATGAAAATGGACTCAAGTCCTGTTTTATCGTTCCAAACCGACCGTGTGTACGGGCCATCGGTCTGTCGTCCTTCGGACCAAAGTTTTAAAACTTGCTTTAAAATCGGACTGATGGACGCCTGACCATCGGTCCAAACCGATCGTTAGTATGCAAAAGCATCGGTTCAAAACCCCCCGCATGCTCAGAATCAAGTTGACGCAGGGGTCCCTTCAGTCTTCAACTCCCCACTGACACAAGGCGCTACAAGGCGCTACAAAACAAGGGATTCACCGGCGGTTCTGTTCCCATGGTAGACATGGCAAGAAGCCACCTACTGAACACTACGTGAATGCATTTTATACTGTCATTACCTTGCTTTTTTTAAATAAAATAACGCTGACCTAGGATTGGTCTGGCGTTACTTTAACCACTTAAGCCCCAGACCAATATGCTGCTAAATGCCCAAAGGCGTTTTTACAATTCAGCACTGCGTCGCTTTAACAGACAATTGCGCGGTCGTACGACGTGGCTCCTCAAACAAAATTTGCGTCTTTTTCTTCGAATAAAAAGAAAAATCAAATAAACTGAATTTTAGTCAAATATTTGGGCCGAAATGTATTCAGCTACATGTCTTTAGTAAAAAAAAATCGCAATAAAAAAGAGATAGCTACCTAGCGGCAACAATGACATTAATACTGCGATCAGAAAAACTATTGCTTAGTGACACTGGCA
Source organism: Rana kukunoris (assembly GCA_029574335.1). NCBI lineage: Eukaryota > Metazoa > Chordata > Amphibia > Anura > Ranidae > Rana > Rana kukunoris. The sequence goes on from CM056058.1 coordinate 138,244,981, forward strand.
ATAGGGGGTGAAAGTGTTAACCTAGTCGGTGATCAAGGGGTTAAAACTTTATTAGGGGGGTACGGGGCTACCCTGGACCTAACACTAACTGCCTGTCACACTAACTGTCACACTGACACTAAATGCAGTGATCAGTAAATATATGATCACTGCAATCAGTGACACTGTGATAGGGGGCTGGGGGGGGGTGATCGGAAGAAGTTAAATGTGCCTATGTGTGTGGTGTCAGTGTGCTGTTGGTGCGACTTACTGTGATGTCTTCTTTCCTCTCGCTGGAGAGCTGACATCACTTCCTCTGCCAGTGTTTACATTACGCAGGCAGAGGGCGGGCAGGGCTTCAGGGGATTGGCTGGGAGCGATCCGGAGGGGGCGGACAAAATCGAACAGCTGCCCCCTCATCCTGGATCGCTTCCGGAGGTAAGACACCCGCCGCATGTAGCGGGGGGGGTCCTGATCGGACCCCCGACCCTCAAGAAGGCAGGGACGTACATGTACGCCCATCTGCCTGTACGTGCCATTCTGTGGATGTACATATACATGCGGCGGGCGTTAAGTGGTTAACTGACAATTGCGTAGTCGTGCGATGCTGTACCCAAACAAAATTAATGTCCTTTTTCCCCACAATTGGAGCTTGGTATGGACATTGCGGGCATCCAGGACAAGTAAGTGTCCTTATTTTAAAAGTCAGAAGCTGCTGAATTTGTAGCTGTTGACTTTTCATTTAAAAAATTTTCTGGCTGAACTCCGCTTTAATTGTCATACAGCAATTTTACAATTTTTGTGGGACCACGCCATGGGCTGCGATCTAAGCGTTTGGTCTGTGATTGGCGTGCAGCCGTTGCGGCCCGCATTTGTTCATGACAAGTTTCCTTTAAGGATATAAAAAAACTGGCGATGTGGTCCTGAGCGAGTTGTGATTGTCAATATGTTATATTGCACAGTTAAATAAGAACTGTATGCTGAGCAGAATGGTATGAGGAGCGGATTCAGGACGTCGCTTCCTTACCAACCTTCAAATAGAGTGTAGATAATATATTCATACGAAATGAGACATGCTGAGTAGGTACACCTGATTTTATTTATTACCCAATATTCTTATAGACAAATAACATACTGCAGTCTAATCATATCAAGCAATGCCAAGGCACGCATAAAACCAAAATGAATCTTGCACCGACTGCCTCTCCGCATCAAACCTCTCTTGTCTAGCATTAAGGATTAGAGACATTTTTCTAGCCCGGCAAGTGACATAAATGCGTATGAATAATGCCTCGGACTGGCGCGGTAATTACCGACATGCAATTTTAGCTTCTTTCTGCACTTATTCTTATTTGTAAATGCCTTTCTGACTCATAAAACCCAGCCGTAATAAAGGACCACTAAGCGTCAAAGTGCTCATTTTGTGGTTTAGGGCTATAGAATGCGTTAGAGCGTTTATGTCTCATTTACAGCACATATTGTGACTGGTAAACACGGCGGTGGAGGGGCAGACGGGCGAAGATGAAAACCACAAAAAGCCGAGAACGGCAATGAAGGAATACAGGCGCCCTAAACCACAAAGGGCGCATTTTCTGTAATGAATACGGTTTCAGAATCGTTTTTCTGGGTCTGTTTGCCGAAAGGACTTAGAAGAACCTATTATACATTTATAAACTGCCTCGGGAAGGCTGCAGTGCTTGCCTTGGGGGCCATCAGTTTGCCCCTAATAATCAACATAGCAAAAATATAGGAAAGCAGTATAAGGTACTGTATATTACTTATTTTCTATAGTGAAATGCTGTTTGCTTGGCGCTATGACTAGGGTAGTTCAGATAACTTACTGCCCCAACTCAAATATGTACCTACCACCCCACCCTTTTCCCTATAAGGACACTGTATTGGATTTAAATGGCCGTTTTGGCCTTTTATTAAATGGTCACTAAAGGAAAAAATAATTTGCTGAAATTACTGTTTACAGGGTATAGAGACATAAAAGTTAACTGATTCCTTTTAAAAATGATTAAAAATAGATAAAAATCAATCATATAATGTGCCTGGAGTTTAGTTTCACTTTTAAACTGGTTTCATGTTTCTGTGAAGTAAAGAGAGACACACAGAACAAAAACAAACAAATCCAGGGCAGTGTTTTGTTTTTAGAATGTATCTGAGGAGTTTTAGACACACAGTAATGACAGCTTGGACCACAGTGAAAAGCTGCCATTAGATTTTTCATAAGGAGCCAGACAAGCAGGAAGTGTGTAGATCAGAGCAAAATTACAGCAACTACAAAGCAAAAACGAACAATGAGGACATGAAACCAGGACTGCAGTAAGGTAAAGGAAGCTATTTAGCTAAAAAAAAAATTACTTTAGTGACCCTTTAACTCAAAACCATGTTTAACCACTTCAATACCAGGCGCTTTCGCCCCTTCCTGCCCAGGACAATTTTGAGGTTTCAGCTCTGTCGCACTTTGAATGACAATTGCGCGGTCATGCTATACTGTACCCAAACTACATTTTTATAATTTTCTTCCCACAAAAAAAAAGAGCTTTCTTTTGATGGTATTTGATCAACTCTGCGGTTTCTATTTTTTGCTAAACAAACTAAAAAAGACCAACATTTTTGAAAAAAAAAACGTTTTCTTTATTTATTTTGTAAAATGTTGTTTTCTCCTTCACTGACGGGCACTGATAAGTCGGCACTGATGGGCACTGATAAGTTGACACTGATGGGGAGGCACTGATATGTAGATCTGATGGGCACTGACCAGCGGCGCTGATGGGCACTGACCGGCGGCACTGATTGGCACTGATAGGTGGCACTGACAAGTGGCACTGATGGGCAAGTACTGATTGGGCAGGTACTAACAGGTAGTAATGCTGAAGACTAATTGGCACTTTGATGGACACTGATTGGCACTGTGGTGGGCACTGATTGACACTTTATTGGGCACTGGTAGGGGGTTATGATGGGGCACTGACAGGGCACCGATTGGCAGCTTATGGCTACATTTGATGGGGGCTATGCTGATAATCAATGTGCTGTCAGTACAGACCCCCCCTCTGAGAGGGAGAGCCGCCGATCAGCTCTTTCTGTCAGCGCAAACCGAGGAATGCCGTTTACCAGCACTTCACTGTTAACGCGATGATCAGCTGTGATTGGTAAGAAGCCTCTGGGCACACGCCGGCATGTTATCCTGCTGGACAACATATGACGCCCAGTCAGCATAACAGAACCACTTCCCGGCCGTCAATCTGCTATAGGCCGGGCGGGAAGTGGTTAAACATACACTTCCTAAATGCTCCAGCTCTAATATGAATAAATGATTGCAAAACCTTAATACCACCATTTTCCAAAATTTTGTACCTCTAAGTTAGATTCTGTCCCCAGCCGCAAAACACCGCCTCGAGGACTCACTAACTAACCACAGATCCTTACTACCCGGTAGTCTAGACTGAAATAGAAAAGGCAGGAGGACTCCATTCTTGACACGGGCCCCACCCTTTTATCAAATACCTAATTTTGTATCCCTTGTCAAGTACCCCAATCGCAATGACCTCCTTAATATTATTTTTTTTTTTGATATTTTTATTGCATTTTCTCAACAGACATACTGTACATACATATATACATAAGAAAACAAAACAAACTCACATAGAGTACATATTGTTCCTATTCCAGCTTATAACAAAGGGGGGTTGTACATTGTGTAGACATTTCACTAGACAGTGTAGAAATACATCTTGCATGGGCATCAATCTTGGAGGTTAAGTGTTAGGCCGCGTACACACAATCAGTCCATCCGATGAGAACGGTCTGAAAAAACTTTTTCATTGGTTAATCGATGAAGCTGACTGATGGTCTGATGTGCCTACACACCATCAGTTAAAAAAACGATCGTGTTAGAACGCGGTGACGTTTACGTGTTTTAACACAACGACGTCCTGAAAAAAAACGAAGTTCAATGCTTCCAAGCATGTGTCGACTTGATTCTGAGCATGCGCGGCATTTTAACCGATGCTTTTGCATACTAACGACCAGTTTTGACCCATCGGTCAGGCGTCCATCGGTCAAATTTTTAAGCAAGTTCTCTTTTTTTGACCGAAGGATAACTGACCGATGGGGCCCACACACGATCGGTTTGGAACGATAAAACGATCCTTCAGTCCGTTCTCATCGGTTTTGACCGATCGTGTGTACGCGGCCTTATAGTTTCATACATTATGATTGAAGCAGAGTGCGGCATAGGAGTACAGTGCGGATTTCAAAGTAGAGTCTTCCATTATGGCATTATAGGGGAGAGGGTCTGGGGACTAGCTAGCTATTTTGTGAAATGCTTTTTTCCTTTTTCCGATGCCAAAGGTAAGCTTGTATAAAGGTAGGGACTCATCAACCAGTTTTAACAAAAGAGCTCTAGTTGGGAGCTCTGAACCCTCCGCCTCTGGTATGACATGCACCCGGTCTGGCCAATCACCGGCCATTTAATGCGGGCGTCAGTCGCTCCCTCCCCATGGCCAAGTACGTGTACGCCCCATGTATGTAGCGTAAGTGCAACGTTACAGGCCGCCGCGCCGGGGGCAACATTTATAAGGGAGCCAGAAGGCGGCCGCGGGACCGGCCCTCAACCCGACCAGCCCATCGGGAATGGTCCCGGTTCTCCCGATTTGCCAATCCGGGCCTGTGTCCACAATTCAGCTGTCTGCAATGGTACAAATGTACCACTTTTTTTATGTGAAACCTGTAAATATATGTTAAAGGTATAAAAATATTAAAGAACAAAGCCAACAAAAATCGTTTTATTTATTAATAGTTTTTAAAGTATAAGTGAACCAAAAAAAGCAGCAGGAATGTAATAATTAAATGGAGAAGGAGAATAAGGAGTTAATTAATTAAGGCCGAGTAGAGTAAACTTAGAGTAAATAAGGTGTTAAACAGAGGAACATTTAATAAAATGTTTTTTTTTTAATTGACAGGTTGCTTTAAACTGACTTCATCTGCAGATCTAAGTTCATCCATTTGATCTGTAGATGAATAAACAAAAAGATACAAAAAGAAACAATGTTTCTGTCATGGACATTGGAGTGCTGGAGTGTTTCTACTTGACATATGTTACACAGGGCATAGGGTGGCTAATAAATCATAATTCATGTATTTCAGAAGATGGGACATTACGGATAGTTCATATTCCAGGATGTCTTGAGATATTACAGGTGATTTTATTCTGACCCCAACCAGGTCAATAGACTCAGAAGATATACTAATTGTCCATTGTGTAAGCCTGTAGAGGTGTTAATTCAGGTCTGCTCCTAGACCTTTCTATTGTGTGATAACACTGTTTAAAGCCTTTTGATTATCAGGTGTATTGAATTAGCATGTCAATTATGTTCAAGGGAACTTGCCAAGCTATGTGGGGCCAGGCTGTCTGGGTAACACATTTTGTTACAATTAAGTAATTAACTCAACTAAATGTCATTATCTAAAGGAATGCGATCTCTCAGGTGTAGTAATTATGTCCTGTTAAATAGACCGGGCTATTGTGTACATTGATTACCCCCTGGGGCTTCTGTCTCAATACACATAGGGCCAGATTCAGGTAGAGTTAGGCTGGAGTATCAGTGATACTCCAGCCTAACTCTCACCTTGAGGCGGCGTTTCTATTTTCTGTAAGCAGAAAACATGAAACGCCGGGTCGGAGTTACTATACGAGCGGCGTAATTGTATTTCGCCGTCGTATCGTAACTTCAAGTTTAAAAATGGCGCGCGGGGCGTTCCCGCTGATTAACGCCGAGAATATGTTAATCAGCGGGAATCGGAAATTCACGATCGTATTCGGGCCTGACGCAGTGACTTTCCGACGTTTCCGTAAGAGATACGCGGCGCAAAGATAAAGCAGCCCCCTAGTGGAGTATCCTATGTTAAGTATGGCCGTCGTCATCGCGTCGAAAAAAAAAAATTTGCGTCGTTTGCGTAAAACGTCCGTGAATGGGGATTGACATCATTGAAGTTCCCTGAAAGAATTTGGAGCATGCGCACTGACAGTCGACGCATGCGCAGTACGTTCGCCGCGGGATCGCGCATAGTTAACATAATACACGCCCCCTACCCGCCCAATTTGAATTCCGCCGGCTCATTTTCGGTACGCCGCCGCAACTTTAGGAGCAAGTGCTTTGTGAATAACAGTACTTGCTCATAAAGTTACGGCGGAGTAACGTAAATGAGAAACGTTACTCCAGATAAAAGATTCGCCCATCTACCTGAATCTGGCCCATAGTCTTTCTATTCAAGCTATGGGACCAATCCCTGTTGACTATTCCAAGTCCTCATTTGCATGGTTAAGGAGGACCTGAGTGTGGACTGCATATACTTTACAATTGACCAATAGGAAAGCGGTTGTTGGGGGCGGGATGTTCCAAATTTTGTATAAAAGTGTGCTGTGTGGCTTTTATCTTTCTTTTTCAGCAGCTGAGCAATGTTAATAAACATTGCCAGGCTGCTTTTATTTTTTTTATTTTTTTGGACAGCTCCAATTGTTGGGACTTTTTTTACACATCAGCTGTAACATGGCAACCTGCTAAAAGAGTGATTGGTTGTAAAGGATGGGGCAGCCCCACTCCTTAACAACTGATAATTGCCGCCTTTTTTTTTTTTTTTACATTTAAGCTGTAAGTGGGGAATCCTGCTGACAGCTGAAAGAACCGAGCCTGAAAGTATAATTTTAAGATATTGGTGCATTTGCACAAGTACCGATACTCTTGCAAATGCTTAGTATTTTCACTGATACAAGTATCGGAGCAACCCTAGTATGTACCCACCAGATGTAGTAGGTTTGAAATGCAGAGTGGAATAATTGACCAGGAAAACGTGGGCTTTATAGGTTGTACAGGTTCCTGTAAAAAAAAGAATACCATCCAGGCTTGTGCAGTAACAATTCACAGGTTGTTTTTAACATATTTAGTCTCTGTTTGGAGCATCCCTGAGTACAGCTGAGACCTCCCTTTCCAGGTTCTCTAGTCCTTGAAGGAGATCTTGAGATAAATTACATCTTCTAATTGGTCCTTATTCTGGTTAGAATTTGAACAACTTTTTTTTTCCCTTCTTTGCAGTAAACATATTAAAATTGAATATGGCTACCAAGAGGTGGCAGGTGCTCCTTTACATCTTTCCAACAATGTGGGAACCTGTCTTTATGTAGCACTACACCCGCAGGAGCCGCTTAGTAATTTGGATTCTCTGTTCTGCGCCTCAACTCTAAGAACAACCTTAGCCCCTCTGACACACCTGGTTGAATGAAAGTTACTTCAAGCACTTATAAGATTACAAGTATAAATAACTTTTACTCATCTGTGAATTAACACCAGGAAATTAACACCAGACCAGGCTGTTTAGCAGACATGTGCAGAATGGATACATTTGTTTTGTTTCGGATAGATTTATTATGTTACTAATTTCGTTTTGTTATGGAATTTATTCAGTTTGGTTTTGGTTTTTTCTTTGTTTAGTTTTTGTTAAAATTTGTTTCATTTATAAATTTTCTAACGAATTCCAACTTTTCAGAACAGTTAGAATTCGGATTGGTCGAAAAACCATTGACCGATTCAAATTCTGTGTGAAGAAATAGCTGGTTGCTAAGCAGCGGGCCGGGAAGCTGGTCACCCGTATCCTTAACAATCATGAGTCACCCTCTGTCAGCGGGCTTCCCCACTGACAGATGAATATAAATATAAAGAATTTCCGGCAATTGGTGTCAAAAAATAAGAAACTCAGGAAACTGTTTTTAATAATTCCTTTAGTAAAAGAAACAAAAAAATAGTGTCCCTCGGTGTAGCCATTATCCGTCACTACGCTTACCGAACTGAAAAATGTACTCTCTTCAGCTTTGACAACTGTTATATAGGCAAGGGGAGGGCCACCCGGTTACATCACCCAGTGGCCGAATCCCTTCTGACATCAGGTGATGGCATGTGATGTTAGAATGGGGCAGTGCCAACGGGTGACGTAACCAGGTAGCCCAATCCCTTGCCTATAAAAGAGCTGTCAAAGCTGAAGAGAGGGCAGGCGGCGGGTAACCTCATAGGTGGCAAAACACATTCTTCTATTTTTCAAATTGGCGGGCGTTGTGGTGGACATTCTTTTAATAAAGGATTTGTCAAAAAGAGTTTCCTGTGTTTCCTACTTTTTGACACTATTTTTGGTGAATGGGCAGTCCATCCTTATGTTCACCCAGCCAAAAACTCCCCCCGCCCCAGCAGGCTGACCTTGAGTATATGTAGGAGGCTTTCCCCCTGCCAATCCTAGTTTGGGATCAGTCAGGGCTCCTCACATGTGCTCCACCTCTCAGCCCTGCCCCAATTCTAGAACATTCCTACTGGAAGCAGGGGAGGCACCCAAAAGCTACTGTTACACTAACCACTCCCTGCCCCCAGATCAAACATCAGACAAAGAAAACAAAGAAAAAAAACATTTAGAAGGGAAATTGAACAAAAAGGTAAATGAACCAACAATGCACTAGCTTAAAGTAACCTATTTAGAAAAACAGGTGAAGAACTGCACAATTGGTCTGGGCTTACTACCACCCAGTCAAAAATTGAAATTTAGGTTAGTAGAACCTGTTTAGGACAAGTTACCAAGTTACAACATTGCAGCCTGATCAGTGGGGAAGAGAAGACTGAGAAAATGCTGCCTCCTACCTGCAGCACACTGATGACCTCATGTAAGCCTAGGCAAAGTTACTGACTGGAGTTCATGGGTGGCTTTTTAATGATAAACATTTAAGCCCGGATTCACAAAGCATGTACGCCGACGTATCTCTATATACGCTGCGTAAGTACAAATATGCGCCGCCGTATCTGTGCGCCGTACCCACAAACATAGATACGCCTAAAAACTGACTTCATCCCACCGACGTAACTTGCCTACGCTGGCGTAGAGTGGGCGCATTTTTACGCTGGACGCATGTGGCTTTCCCATTGATTTTCTATTCATATATGCAAATGAGGGAGATACGCTGATTAACGAACGTACTTGCGCCCGGCGCATGATTTAAGCAGTTTGCGTAAGTTTTACGTTCGGCATAAAGTTAATACCCATAGATGAGGGGCAACCCATGCAAAGGTATGCACCAGGGAACACAAGCCGTCGAATTTTACGTACTTTACGCTGTACGTGAATATGGCTGGGCGTAGGTTACATTCACACCGTAGGCAGTAATTTGACGTATCTTAGGCAGTTGTTTCGACGTGATTGTGAGCATGCGCACTGGGATGTGGCCACGACACGACGTATGCGCAGTTCGTTCTAAGTACTTGTCTGGCACTCGGCACATTCATTACCATGGATCACGCCCACTTCCAGCCCACTTCCACCTACTTCCACTTAAGCTGGCTTACGCCTACAAATATACGCTACGCCGGCGCAGAGTTGGGAGCATTTGCTTTGTGAATTCCATGCTTGCCTCTCTGCACTGCGCCGGCATAGCATAAAAGACATACGCTACGGCGGCATATATATGCGCCGATGTATGTGAATCCGGGCCTTAGTCTTTTATTGGCAAACGATACTGTTGCTGTATCTTGTGAAATGTCAGGAATGTACTCCTGAGGACTTGTAAAGTTAATGAAAGGTCCACTTTAATGCTGCAATGTCATTTGCATGTATTAAATATTTAAACAAAAGTAAATTAAATCTGTCTGTCTATGGCCAACCGCACGGTTTACAAAAGACCCAAAAAATCAAAGAGCAGAATGTTTTATGTTGCTTTGAAAATATCAACTAAGCGATTATTCTAAGAAAATATAATTTCAGTAGTTAAATTTTACAGCATCTGCAGACTTGTGTTCCTACATTTTAAATAGGGGTCACTCGTGTCAGGGAAAAAAATGAAAAAGCACAGCTTTATGTAAATTACGTTAAATTGCTAGTTCACTGCAGAGGAGGGGGGAGGAATATTGCAGATGCCGAGTTTGATACAGGGGTACATTATGTTCCTGCTTGTTAAGTGGATTCTTGGTTGTTACATAGAGGGATGAATTCCGGTCAACAACAAACTCCACCGGGAAACGACAGTTGGTCAATGAAAGATTGGATCTGATTGCTTGGTTGAGCTGTTTAAGGCTAGCAGCCACACAAAGAAAAGAAAAGAGGGCACACCAACCAAGTGCTTTATCCCACATGTGTTTCTTTTGTATAAAACGTATAAAAAGTACTCACAAGCATGGAGATTGCGATACACTTAAACAGGCCACCTGACCATGGCTATACAGTAATGGAATTAGCCATCTCTAGATCGCAGGGTGGACCGCACAGGGACCCCTACTGGTTGATGCATTTTAAAGGTATATCTTCTTCTACTTCTTCTTTGAAATGCATCAGCCAGTAGGGGCCCTGTGCGGTCCCCCCCATGGATCTGAAGATAGGTGATTCCAGGACTGTATAGCCACGGACAAGTGGCCTGTTTAAAGAGTAGGTCCGGTTTATAAAAAAAACACTGTGGCTGCTGACTTTTAATAAGGACACTTACCTGTCCAGGATGCCCGCGATGACAGGAGCCAAAGCCGAGCGCGGCGCTACGTGAACACACACAAGGTCCCAAAAGACACCGCTCTACCATTCCCCAGGATACACCCCGAGGAGGAGAAGAAAGAAGACGGACCGCGGATCAGGAAATGGCAGATTGGGATGATCTGCTTAGCAACAGGCACTTCAGGTATGTTTAAAAAAAAAAATTTTTGCAGCATTTAAAAAAAATCAGGGTGGAGCTCCGCTTTAAGGGTATCTCAATGCTTGTGAGTTGTTTTTATACTTTTATATAAAATAAACACATGTAGGATAATGCACTGGTGCACCATCTTTTCTTTCTATCTTTCTAGTGACAGTGAGGACACCCCCAGTCCTAGAGGGCAGCAAGTCCAAATACAATATCTCTTGAGTGTTGGATCATCACTAACATACTTATGCACACGTTGTCATAGAGGGAACGGTGTGTGGGACTTTAAAGGGGTTGTAAATGTTTTTTTTTTTAAATAAGAAACATGTTATACCTACCTCCACAATCCTTCTGTTCTGGGGTCCCACGACGGATCTCGCAGCTCATCCCCACACTAGCTATAAGCTCCCCCCTCCCTCTGGAGCTATGGCATAGAGGCCGTATCTATGACGGCCCATAATGTGGCTGCCTCAGTGTCCTGGAAGGCAAATAATGCCCCGGCCATCCCAAACGCAAAACGCGAGGCTTCACGCGACAGCGTGCACGTCGAGATATCTCTCGCGCGCCGCACCGCAAACGACCTGGAGATGGTCACAGGACAACCAACGGCAGGGTAAAGCTCAGGCTCCCCACAATAGCCAACCCCCTCTGGGAAGCTCTCAGCTAAGGGTGCTAGCTTGCGGGCGCACTCCCTGTCATACACTCTACGTCCATAGTCGCGGAGTGTATGACTCGGCCCCGCCCCCGGCTGCTGCATCATTGGATTTGATTGACAGTAGCAGGAGTCAATGGCTGCGCTGCTATCAATCTATTCAATCAACACCGAGACTCCGTGGAGAAGAGGATGCCGGGGGACGCGCAGACGGCTCAGGTAAGTAAAACTGGGGGGGGCTGGGGGGGCCGTGATTGCCAGGTGTATTATCACCTTAATGCATAGGATGCATTAAGTTGAAAAAACATGAACCTTTACAACCCCATTGAAATGTGTAGCATAACAATGAGCCTCCATCCCTAATTGTATGAGAGCAAAATTGTTTTTTGGGACTTTGAATGAGGTTTGTGACCAACCATAGATGTATTGCATATAGACATGATATACATTCATTAGTAATAAAGGAAGTACATTATTTACAATCCAATATTTTTTGAATAATCTGGTCTGCAAAAGTTGTCACTTGATTGGAACAATTTGACAGATAAATTCATACAACAATAGTACAGCAGAGCCGTAGTACTCATAGGGATATAAAATTGGCCTATAATATAATGTGGCTGCAAATTAAATCCCAGAACCATGAAAAAGAGAAAGCTATAAAGCGAGTGTAGTGGTGCACTAATATAGACAATGCCAATGTGTTAGGAAGGGAATATCCCTGGAGCATATAAAGTGACTACTACTGGTTAGGTGAAAAGTGTGTATTAAATATTACCAAAAGTGAGAAAAAGGAGAAGGAATAGTAAATAGTTATGTGGAACCTAGTGGTATAATCACCACAGGGTTCTATTGAAGAACAATGTGGTATCTGTTGAAAATATAAAACAGTAAAGTTAGCCCAATGTATAATGTGAAAGATGATGTTAAGCCGAGTAAATGGATACCTAACATGCTGTCAGGGAAATGGCAGTGGAAGTACTGGCAATCTTGCCAGTAGAAGAAATGGCCGAAGGCTGTGTCAGGGAAAAGGTCGTGGAAGTACTGGCAACCTCATGTGACGGGTGGATCCCCCTGCTGGCCTATAAAAGGCTGCCACTGTCTGAACCAAATTGCTGGATTGTCATCGGTTTCCTGTGTCTCCTGTATCCTGTATCTCTGGCTTGACCCTTGGCTTACGTCTGAACCTGTGACTCTGCTTATCTCCTCGCATCTGACCCTGGCTTGGCTGACTACTCTATATCTTCTGCTCCTGTGTATGACCCGGCTTGTTCTTGTAGATTCCTTTGGACTGATTCCTGTGTATGACGCTTGGCCTGGCTCCAGACTTCGTTCTTGGTTTACCTACGGTACTGCACCTGAACCCTTCCCTGCACGGCTACTGAATCCGCTCTTCCAGCACACCCCAGCTACCTTGCCTGCATCTACCTAGTCAGCAGCAGCACTGACAATCTGTGCACCTTTGGGCCCCACACTACCTGTCTCATTCCCAGGGGTGCGGTGCACTTAGCTGCAAGGGGCGCCCTCTCAGAAATCTGGCCTCACACTAGAGACTTGACACATGCTTTAAAATTGCGCACACTCATACATAAAAATCTCAATAGGCATTGCTTTAAAAATGTCTACAGGTTACCAGTTTAGAGTTACAGAGGAGGTCTTGTGGTAGAATTATTGCTCTTGCTCTAATGATTGTGGCAATACCTCACAGGTGTGGTTTAGTATACAGTACAATAGACTAAATATATCCCATGTATTAGGGTTAAGGTCCCCTTTCTAGTTTTTATGTTGGTATGCAGTTTTAACTATTAGGCCGCGTACACAGGATCAAATATATCTGCTGAAACTGGTCCGCAGATTTTGGTTTGATCTTGTGTACACAGATGTCCGATGAAATCGGTCTGTCGGACCGTTTTCATCGGATATGTCTCCTCGTGTGTATGCGGCCTTACAGCTTTAACCAGTAACTACTTCACTATAATAAAAAAACAGAATTAGAGTTTGATGTAATGGTAGTGTACTGTTCTCAACTTAAATAAATATATGTATGTTATAAGATTAGTCCTCTGGATATTTAAGGTAAAATGGAACAAAGTACTTCAGGTAATTGCAGTTTCAAGTTTTAGTGAACATATATATGCATTAAACAGCCATTATCGAAAAAAATATATAGCATTTTGATATCTGTATGTCGTTAATGTATTTGTAATGATAGCTTTCTAAATGTGAATTCCTTTTATTTCACAAAAGTAAAAGTGACACTAAACGATATCCTTATTCTTCAAAAATAATACATACTTCCATTACTTAAAGGCCATGTAATCTATTTTTCATTACATTGTTGCCTTGTAAACCTCTTCTTTTCCCCATGGCTTTGTTTAGAACAAGCAGTGCACGTTAATTATTGTCATGTTCACTGCTCTATGCACACTACAAATCCCTAAGGCTGCATTCACACCTAGGCATAGGCGGTATGCGGCATATTGCGGCGACATGAAATAGGCGTTTTGTCTCCGCGATTTGCGGCGACAAAACGCGCCTTGTTTTTTGCTGGAGGGGTGATTTTTACATTGTCGGCTATGCCCGAACGCTGAAGACGCCTGAAAAAAAGGGTCCAGGACTTGTTTCAAGCTTCAGGCGTATGGCGTTTCGGCATTCGGCATAGAGGTGTGAACCATCTCCATAGCCGACAATGTAAATTCGCCCCTCCAGCGTATTTCAGCCTGCTACAGCGTCGGGCATAGGGCGGCAAAACGCCTAAGTATGAATGGAGCTTTAGTCCATCTCAGGAGTGACTCTCAGGGTGGCTTCAGTCCTAAATACGGTGGGACCATGGAAAATGAACATAGCCACCCTCTAACAGGAAGTCGGGTCACACACCAACAAAAAAAAAGGGAATATGGAGGAGGCTGAGAGCAATAGAAGTATTTTCTGAGTTAGTGATTGTAAACCCTCACATATACCCAGTGAAGTGGTAAACATAGGCATGCACAAGGAAGGAGTGTGCCAGATGTGCCTGGGAACACCCTATTAATGGGGTTGGCAACCTGTCAATGGTGGGCAGGTGACATGTAAACCACAATCATTCCTTGTTGACCCTCAGAACCTGGACAGGGGAGGTGGCGGGGAACCGATCTGTATTTTCCTCTTGTGGCAGCTGAAAGTAGGCTTCTCCTCTCCCTTTTGTCAACATTCAGCTGCCACAGGAGGAAAATATAGGGGATTGGTACTAATAAAAGCCACCACCACCACCCCTCCTGTCCCTGTTCCTCTTCCTTCTGTTGCCTGGGTCCCCCATTTCCTCCCTTGCTCCCCCTTCCTCCCATTGTTGCAGGATGGAGAGCGGTGAAGAGGTCGGTAAATATGTCAAACACATATGTGTTGGTGCTTTGGGGTGCACACCCTAATGGTATGGGCTGCACACACCTATGACAATGATACATAACAAAGCTTCTGTTTGTGAGGCTCTTGCGCCACCAAAATAAATAAAGTGAAAAAATGTAAATGCTGCTCAATCTGGATTGTGATATGTGATAAAACAACAGTGATAAATTAAAAGGGTGATAAGCGCATATACATATACCACTGAGAATCTGTCATAAAAACAAAGAGCAAAGTGCAAACTGTGCAACAAAGTGCAAATGCATATATATAATATTAATATACAATAAATATCAAATAAATGGTTCCATCCGTGGTGTTGCAGCTGATTTTGTGAAATAGGTGATTTTCTTGAATAAAAATGAGCTCACATTGTGCTTACCTTTATGAGGCAAGGAAAGAGCCTTAAAATATGTAGCACTTTGGTGGGTCTCCAGTAGATGTCCCTCTATCCTCTCTGTGGGATGGTGTAGTTGTCCTAGTTGGGGTCCAATGTTCCAGGGTATGTGGATGGAGGTTAACCAGTGGTGCTCAAATAATAAAGGATGGTGCCATAGTGAAGTATGTAAATAACGATTTAATAATAAAAGTAGCAACTTACATCAAAGTACTAACAAACGAGCGAACGATCGGATTACACGTCTACTTCCGATTCCGGGTCTTACATGTTACGCTGCACCTCGCAGCTTCATCAGAGATCTACATATCTACATAACAAAGCTTGTCTGAGCTTCCAGAAAAAAGGGGGCGGAGAGCTGAAGTGCTCAGCAAGGAGAGCTCTGAGAGATGATTATAGGGAAGGAACACACCCCCTCCATATAGCACAGAGGAACAGAGCTGAGGCTGTCAATCAGCTGGAGATCCCTCCCCTATCACCTTTTTCTCTTGGTGTCAAGAAATCTTGTAAACTTGTCAGAAGTGACTCATGTTGATAGCATGGGAACGGGGCAGTGGACAGAAATGACACTTAGGGCCAGATTCTCAGCTGCGATACGACGATACACCGTCGTATCTCATTTTTTCCAATGGGTATCTATGCGTGTGATTCCTAGAATCACTTACGCATAGATACACTAAAGTTCCGACAGGTGTAAAACAATTACACCGTCGGATCGTAGATGTAATGACAACGCCGGCCGCTAGGTGGCCTTTACATTGTTTTCTCATTTGCCTATGCAAATGAGCCTAATACGCCGATTCCCGAACGGTTTTACGCCGCCCCGTCGTCGTTTCCGTAAGGTTTTTCTGGCGTAAAGATAACGCAGGTCAAAGATGGCGCATCCTATGTTAAGTATGGATGCCGTGACCGCGGCAAATTTGAAATTTTTAAGGTTGTTTGCGTAACTCGCCCGTGAATAGGGATTTACGTTGATTACGTTCACGTGGAAAACACCATCATAATTTGGAGCATGCGCACTGCGATTTTACTATGGCCGGCGCATGCGCAGTTCGTTCGGCGCGGGGCGCGCTTAATTTAAATACAAGCGATTTTAAAAGCATGCTTTAAAATCTGTCGGCTGGCCAAATCTGTCTGTCTGCCCGTACACACGATCAAATCTGTCTGCTAAAACGGTCTGTCAGACCGTTTCCAGCAGATAGATTTGATCGTGTGTACGCGGCCTAAAACAAAATTTCACCTACTGGGCTGCTTTGGCAAAGTTTATTTGAAAAAAATTAATAAAATCCCTTTCACACTGGCTTTTAGATCGGGGCTGCCTGTCAGTATTTCAGGTCGATCTGATTGGAAGCTCCATGTAGGTCTATAAGCATGTAATCGGATGCTTCCAAGTGTTGGGGTTGAACAGATACATTCCAAAGGCTGTTCAGGGGGAGAAGGGGTTAAGCCAGTCACACAGTTTACCTGTGGGACAGGGACCGTGGCCTGCATGGGAAGTAGTCAAGAGGCAAAGCTGGAAGATGTAAAGATGGTAAACGTGACCACTACCAATGACCAGCGTTTTTAAAGGAGAATCATTTTTGAGTATTTTCATGTTAACGTGTCACAACAGACGTTTTTAAATGTCGGTTACTATCTGTCAAGATAAATCATTCAGGACAGGTGTTAAAATGTCCGTGTACATGGAGCCTAACTCCTATAGATCATAAAAATAAAAATTTCACTTATTTCACTTATTGGATAGACATGCAATTTGTTTTGTTTTTAATTTTTTTAACAAATTTGTTAATTCGAAAACATACGAATTAACGAAAACACGTTTAACACATTTTTCCAAATATTTGTAAATTAGAATATTCCTAAACTCATAAATTAGAAAATTTGTCAATTTGAAAATGTGAAAAATCAGAAAGTCGTACATTAGTAAATCCGAAAACCTTAAAATTCTAACTAATAACTAACTATTAAATTATAGGTATTGGTATTTTCTTTCAAATTTGGCTTTTAATGAATACGAATTTATCTGAAGTTATGAATTATCCGAAATAATGAATGTGGTATCTAAACAAATGGAATGTAATGAATTCATAATAAATATCAATGATAATATTAATAAAACAAAAATATTATTTATTATTCATTCGATCCGTTCCATTTGATTAGATTCGGCATTCGTTATTTTGGATAATTCAAGACTTCGGGTAAATTCCTATTCGTTGCGCTCACCAACAGCCAAATTTGAAAGGAAATTCCACTACTTATAATTTAATAGTTAGTTATTATTAGTTAGTTGGTTATTATTTAGAATTTTCGTATTTTCAAATTTTCCCTTTTTTTCCTGCATTTTCAAATTTTCACATTCTCTAATTTCCATATTTTCAAATTTTTGTATTTTCGAATTTACGAATTTTCAAATTTACGAGTTTATGAATTGCAATCATAACGAATGACCCAAAAAAGAAAACAAAACAAAAAAAAACGAATGAAACAAAACTATTTTTTTTATTTTTTTCAAAAAAGTAAGATCCCTTTCACATGTGCTTTCAGATATAGTCTGCCTGTCAGTTTTTCCAGTGGACCATAATGTAAGCTCCATGAGTAAACTGCAGTCCTCTAAGTCTATTCAGGTCCAGAAAAAAACAAAACAGAAAACGACTGCGACCTTTTCTGTTTTTTTGGACCTAAACATGATGGATTGGAGGAAGCATGAAGTAAACAGTCCACCAAGTCTTTTACAGTCCATTGATTCAATATGGGTCTTCCACAGTCAAAAACTGATAGGCCGCGTACACACGATCGAATATATCTGCTGAAACTGGTCCGCAGACCAGTTTCAGCGCACAGATTAGATCGTGTGTACGGGCGAGCAGACAGGTTTCCAGCAGACAAAAGTTTTAAAGCATGCTTTAAAACTTGTCTGCTGGAAAGCCGTCTGTCGGATATGTCCACTGGTTAGTACGCCTAACCAGCGGACAGAAATCCCCCGCATGCGTCGAATGGATTACTTCCTGGTTCGGTGACGTGGTGGCGTCAACGTGACTGTGCTGTCTGTCCGCGGGGATTTTGGTTTGATCGTGTGTACACACATCAGACCAAAATCTCCCAGGAGAGGGAGCTGTGGTGGCTCAACGTGATTGGCACTGCGCTGACAAGCCATTCACCTCTGCAGCCAAGGGTTCGGATTCCCGGTCTCGGCTACATGTGAATTGAGTTTGGTGGTCTCAGCCCGGCTCCCGGTGGGTGTGCTATGCAAGGTACGCCTGTGCTTAGTACGCCCACCCCCCCCCCACAAAAACCACCACACTTGCACGCACACAAAATTGGTTTAAAAACACATGCACTTTGGCCATGCGGTCTCTTAAAATAAAGAGAGGCGAAGGACCTACGGGGCTGGCTGGGTGGGCTAGGCCCCCTCACTCCCTCATAGGGGGAGTCCCTCTGCCCCATTGGGGTCCCGTTGGGCCCCAGTTGGGCTCCCAAGAGGAGCAGGTAGGGCGGGGTGAGTGGGAGGCCCCCCTTCACACCCGCCATTGCCACCAGGGGCATGGAGAAGGATGGCGATTGCCTCCGGGGGGAGGGTCTGCCTACTCCCGACTCCTGCAGTCCGGCTCCTCTCTCGAGTTCACGCACAAAAAATACACTTTAAAGAAGAAAAAAAAAATCTCCCAGGAGACATGTCCGATGAAAACGGTCCGTCGGACCGTTTTCATCGGATATATCTCCTCGTGTGTACGCGTCCATAGGGTACAGATGTCACAAAAGTCCGACGGACCGTTTTCATCAGATATATCTCCTCGTGTGTACGCGTCCATAGGATACAGATGTCACAAAAGTGACACCCTTCCTTGTCAGATCCAATTCAGCAGGGCTCATGGATCTGCTGCCAAACAGAGCAGAGTGGTTAAGTTTATTTCATTTTAGTATTTTTTATATTTGTAGTTTTTTTATCGCTCCGAGTACATTTTGCTGGAGTTCACTTGTGACCAGAGCAGCAAATAGATTTTCAGAAAGACTTTTCATTGGGCTGTGAAAATGATCTACCATCCCACATCCCTTAATGCGAAGGTTCACCCAAATAACATGTATATAAGACCAAATTCTTTATACTTCTAACTTGTACAGTATTTTTTATTTTTTTCAGGCTGTACATACCTTATTATGGCTATTTTCAATCCGGCTTCCGGGTACTCACTCCCGCGGGAGTTGGCGTTTCTATGCTGAGCCGCAATGTAATCTGGGAGTTCACCCAGATGATTGATGTCCTTCAGAAAAAGTTCCCCCCGGCGGATAAGGCCGGGGGGAACTTTGTGTAGGCACGTCACGAGAGTCATTGAGTTTCCGAAAGTAGCCAAACATGTAGACCCGCGAGTCAGCTCTATACGGCGCCTGCACAGTCAGCTCTACACGGCTCCTAGTCGGTGTGCAGGCGCCGTGTAGACCTAACTCGCGGCTCTACACGTTCGGCTACTTTTGGAAACTCTGTGACTCTTCGTGACGTGCCTACGCAATACGGGTTGGGGGCTCAGCATAGAAACACCTACAAAAAGTGCCTACTGTACATGTAAGGCCACGTACACATGATCAGTCCATTCGATGAGAACGGTCCGACGGGCCGTTTTCATCGGTTCACCAATGAAGCTGACTGATGGACTGATGTGCCTACACACCATCAGTTAAAAAAACGATCGTATCAGTACGCGGTGACGTTTACATGTTTTAACACAACGACGTGCTGAAAAAAACAAAGTTCAATGCTTCCAAGCATGCGTCAACTTGATTCTGAGCATGCGCAGCTTTTTAACTGATGCTTTTGCATACTAATGATCGGTTTTGACCTATCGGTTAGCCGTCCATCGGTTCAATTTTAAAGCAAGCCCTCTGTTTTTTGACCAAAGGATAAAGGACCGATGGGGCATACACACGATCGGTTTTCACTGATGAAAACGAACTTGTATGCGACCTTAGAAGTATAAAGAATTTGTTCTACAGTATATAGATGTTATTTGGGTGAACCTCCGCTTTAACAGCATCACACAAGAACTACAGGGAGCACTGCGTACATCCAAAATATCCCTTAAACAAAACCCCATTGTAATTTCAGAGTAACAGCCCTCTCAGCATGAAAATGTAGACTTCATGCACTGCAAACCTACTGGATGTGAGCTGGAAGCACAGGAGAGCTTTGTTCTGCACCAAAACTATTTTTAACTCTACTATTGTGAAGCTCGGTTGTAAGAAAAAGTTTGGTCAACCCTGGTCAGATCGTGGTATTTATTGATTTTCTAAAACGTTAACACAACAGCGTCAGGGAACAAACGTCAAGGAACAAACCTAAACATAACCTAGTTCTGAAAATTCTAAAACTATTCATTTTTGGAATTTAACAGATTGAGGGAAAAAAAAAAACATAAAAAGAGAAAGTCGGATTTTACATGCTATCTGAAGCTGTGTGCAGACCTGTGTGAAAGGCAGTGTGCCAATCACATAAGCAGGAATGAGATTTCTAGGATGATAGGGTAATAGGTCATGGAGACTTTGGAGAAAATTATGACTTTTCTGTATTGCATGAAGTTTTGCTTTAAAGAGGTAGTAAAGGTTTGTTTTTTATTTTCTAAATAGGTTCCTTTAAAGCGGAGGTACGGCTTAAAAAAAATTAAAAATTAAGTCAGCAGCTACAAAGACTGTAGCTGTTGACTTTTAATAAGGACACTTACCTGTCCAGGTTGACTTCGATGTCGGCAGCCAAAGCCGAGCAATCGCTTGGGTCTCGACTGCCCTCCGGGGCCATCCTAGTTGCGGGAATCAGGAAGTGAAGTGTTGCGGTTTCACTGCCCGATCCCCTACTGCGCATGCGCAAGACACGCGGCGCTATGTGCATGGGCAAATGTCTCCTGGGACACACACAAGATTCCAGAAGACACTGCTCCCCATTTCCCAGGAGGCAGCGCAAGGAGGAGAAGAAAGAAGACCACCTGCGGATGAGGAAGTGGTAGATTAGGACGATCTGCCTAGTAACAGACACTTTTGGTAAGTATAAAAAACAAATATATACTGTATAGATATTTTTTTTATTTTTTGTAGCCTTTTCGGCTATTTTTTTTATTTATTTTTTAAGGGTGGACCTCCGCTTTAACCACTTAAGTCCCAGACCAAAATGCAGCTAAAGGACCAGGCCCCTTTTTGAGAATTAGCACCGTGTTGCTTTAACTGACAATTGCGCCGTCATGCGGCGTGGCTCCCAAACAAAATTAGCGTCCTCTTTTCCCACAAATAGAGCTTTCTTTTGGTGGTATTTGATCACCTCTGCGGTGTTTATTTTTTGCGCTATAAACAAAAATAGAGCGGCAATTTTGAAAAAAATGCAATGTTTTTTACTTTTTGCTATAATAAATATCCCCCAAAAAAATATAATTATTTTTTTCCTCAGTTTAGGCCGATACGTATTCTTCTACCTATTTTTGGTAAAAAAAATCACAATAAGCATTTATCGGTTGGTTTGCGCAAAATTTATAGCGTTTACAAAATAGGGGATAGTTTTATTGCATTTTTATTTTTTTACTACTAATGGCGGCGATCAGCGATTTTTTTCGTGACTGCGACATTATGGCGGAAACTTCGGACAATTTTGACACATTTTTGGGACAATTGTAATTTTCACATCAAAAAATGCATTTAAATTGCATTATTTACTGTGGAAATGACAGTTGCAGTTTGGGAGTTAACCACAAGGGGGCGCTGTAGGGGTTATGTGTTCCCGGTGTGTGTTTACAACTGTAGGGGGGTGTGGCTGTAGGCGTGACATCATCGATCGTGTCCCCCCTATAAAAGGGATGACGTGATCGATGCTGCCGCCACAGTGAAGCACAGGGAAGCCGTGTTTACACGCGGCTCTCCCCGTTGTTCAGCTCCGGGGACCAATCGCCGCACTCCAGCGGCGATCGGGTCCGCGAGTCCCGCGGGCCGGGAGCTTCGGACCGGGTCACGGGAGCACACCGCAGGTGGCCCACGGCTGTGTAGTAGACGTACCTGTACGTGGATCTGCCCAGCCGTGCCATTCTGCCGACTTAGTATAAGTGCAGGAGGCGTACCTTAAGTGGTTAAGCTAGTCCATTGTTTGTTCACTTACCTTTTCCTTCGATTTCCCTTTCAAATGAAACACAGCGTCTCCCTGCAGGGATGTAGTCTCAAGGAAGGGGGCGAGCACACTTACCTTTTTACAATGCATTGCATGGAAGATGAAACTGTAGTAACAAATAGCAACTATTTGGAAATCGCTATTTTAATTGATCTGGATACAGTACTAGGTACTGTATGTTTCTCAGTCATTAACAGGTTTCTGTTGTTATTTTCACAGCTGTGAAGTGCCTGCACACCCTAAATGACCAGATATCCCATTTTATTGTGGCCCAACCGTCCCCCCTAGAGGACAATGAAGACATCTTCCACCCGGCTGAAAAGGAATCTTTAAAGAAGTCTATGATAATTATGAGACAACTCTTACTGGAAGCCCAGGTGAGCAATCATATCTCTGCCATTAAATTGTTGGGTAAAACCGCTTTATTTTTTCCTTATGGGGTAAACAAATTTGAACTCTATCTTGCTAGCTGTCGATCTATAAGTGTTTTGCATAAAAAACAGATCTTTAGTTACCTTAAAAAAATAAAAGGATTGTGGGAATGAGGGAGATAAAGAGGTCAGTAGTACTCTTTCATGGCCTTGATCCTCTAGGTCAGTGGTCATTAACCCTGTCCTCAGGGCCCACTAACAGGCCAGGTTTTCAAGATAACTGAAATCTGTGATATAATTTGCTGCTCTAGTGATTGCAGTATTCTAGTCTGCATCTCCCTAAGGTAATTCCTAAAACCTGGCCTGTTAGTGGGCCCCTTAAGGCGGCCATACACAGTTCGAATTTCGAAAGAATTTTCTTTCGAAAATCGTATCAAAGAATTTTCGTATGAATTTCGCACCGTTAGTGGGCTGCAGCAACAGCCGATTTTCGTGCGGCAAACAAATTTGAGAAATCCGACATGTTGGAAATGTTTTGAAAAACAAACGATTTTCTGGTCAATGATGGGAGAATTGTGCAAGAAATGTAATAGAAAAAAAAATGCCCATGTGCAAGAAAAGAATATTCCCAGAGAGAAAAGAATATTCCCGGAGAGAAACAAATATTCCCGGCAACATGAAGGTTTGGTCGGCCGAATTTCAAAAATCAATGGTGGCATCATCAGATCACAAAGAAAACGAACTTTCTGATTTTGAAAAGAAAATTTGTTCGAAATTTGACCGTGTATGGCTTGCTTTAGGACAGGGTTGATGACTACTGATCTATGCGCAGGCCCTGATGCACTCCCCAGTTGAAAATGTTCTCAGCATATATCAAAATTCTCACAAGGGTGTTACAGGGTTGAGTATAGGATGCATGCTGGAGTTGAATGCAGGGGAAAAGAATGGGATGTGCCATCAGTAGACCAGATTCATGCACTTGAATACTAGGCCAGCAACCCTTTCTGCCCACCCCTGCCAAACCACAATCTTAAGGCAACTGGAGGTTAGTTATGTGCCTGCACTCCTATGCATCTGGCCCCTGTGCTGGTTTTGAGGTAGGCTCACATGTAATATATCTCTGGTAACGTGGACTTAAAGGGGTTGTATGGCTTTGTTTTTTTGTTTTTTTTTAAATAACAAACATGTTATACTTACCTCCACTGTGCAGTTCGTTTTGCACAGAGTGGCCCCGATTCACATCTTCTGTGGTCCCTCGGTGGCTGTCTTGGCTCCTCCCCGTAAGGAGCTAACTCCCTTCTGGTAAGCTCTCTCTCAGGGGTGTTAGCTTGCAGGCTGGCTACCTGTCACACACACTGTATCCGTAGACCACTGCAGCAGCAGTGCCTACTACAATGATTTCCAGCTTCCACAGGTATGGTATATACATAGTTACATTAACCCAAGCTTATTATTATTATTATTAAAAAATACTTGTAAACGCAGTCCTACCCATTGGCCTCGATGCAAATGACTATAATGAGCAGGGAGATTCTGATCTTATTAATCTAGTTCCCTAACTGGCCAGGATGCAGTGACCTATAAGCCCCCATAACACTTCTGGAAGAGCAAGATCTTCAAACTCTTCCCAAAGCTTAGCAAATTGGTTGTGTTTTTTAGGACCAAGGATAAATCGTTCCATACCTTACCCCCCCCTGCACCGAGAAAGCACGTCCTCCTCATCTGTTTCTTCACTAGTGTTGCTCACGAATATTCGCATTGCGAATATTCGCTACGAATATTGCATATTCGAGTATTCGCGAATATCTCGAATATCGCGGCGAATATTCGCTATTTCGAATATTCGTATTTTTCAAATTTCGCAATAAATTTCGCAATCAATTTCGCAATAGCGACATTTCGCAATAGCGACATTTCGCAATTTTTTTTTTTTATAAAATATAGCGAATATTCGTAAATATCGAATATTCGTGATATTTTATCCAAAAAAAATAGCGAAATTTCGCAATCATTTTCGCTTTCGCATTTGCGAAATTTCGCTATTTTTTTTTTTTTATAAAATATAGCGAATATTCGTAAATATCGAATATTCGTTATATTTTATAAAAAAAAAAAAAATCGCGAAATTTCGCATTAGCGAAATTTCGCATTGGCGTAAATTCGCATTGGTGAAAATTCGCAATTTTTTTTATTTTTTTTTATAAAATATCACGAATATTCGATATCAACGAATATTCGCGAATATTCTTTGAAATATTCGCGAAATATTGCGAAATCGAATATGGCGTATTCCGCTCATCACTATTCTTCACCCTAGGGACAACGACGTTTGCTTGTCCCGCTGAACGTAGTGCTCTACTAGGAGCATATTGTGGGAATTTTTTCCGGACCACCTCCATGGACTAGACTATGCATAAAACAGCCAATCCTAAACAGAACCCGCTCACGGACGGGCAACCAATGCAAGGTATTCAAAATTGGGGTAATATGATCTCTCCTGCCAGCACCCATAAGTAACCTTGCTGCGGCGTTCTGAATTAGTTGGAGTCTATGTATGATCTTTTTAGGTAGGCCAAGGTAAAAAGTAGGGCTGTTACTGATCAAAATTTTTGTGTTCGATTAATCGTTATTTTTTTTAATCGATTAATCGACTAATTTCGATTAATTATAACGCACATACAGATCCAACTACTTTTAGCTGATTTCCTCGCAGGCTAATTCCCAGTGCAGCTACCAACCACTGGAAAAATGGATAGCAGGATACAAAAAACACACAAAGGCAGCGCTCGCTGGGAATAGCATTAAAACTTTTATAGTCTTCAAGTAGGTAACCAAATAAATATTGCACTGGAGATAAAATCGATGTAGCTACATAAACTGTAAAAATGGTGCGAGTAATACCAAACGGTACCAAAAGCAGTCAGAAAAACATGTAGCCAAGTATGATACTGCTATAAAATGTGTACAACGATACCACTGCTGAATCCAGATGAGGAGGGGTTAACATCAGTCCGTCGGCATATAGATGTCCCGTGAAGGGAACTATCACAACTCCCAGTGGATGGCTGTAGAATCCCAGGTTGATAGAGGGAAGTGTAACAGCCATTGCGTGTGGCAGATAGTAAGGTCCCGCCGGCATGCAGATATGAAGGCACAGCAAAGGAGCCCTTCAGATGGACACGGCAAGCCCCGCTAGTGTCCATGATGTTACCGGATCTCCGTTGGAACTCCCTGAAGCCCCAAAAGCCGACGGAGAGGTGAGTACCAATCAAAAGAATTTTAATCGATCAAAAAGATTTTGATCGATCAAAAAAATTAAAGATTAATCGATCAATTAAAAGTTAATTTGCACAGCCCTAGTAAAAAGCATTACAGTAGTCCAGCCGACTGGTAATTGTTGCATGGATCAGGGGTAGGGCAATCTTATCCGACTCTATTTTCCCTTGACATGGGTGTCATCTGCATACACATGGAACTGCAGACCATGGCGTCTGATCAGGTTGGTCAGTGGTCTCATATAGATGTTAAACTTAAGCTTGCCCAGTGTAACTATGGAAAAATGCTATACCTTGAATTCATAAACAGAATGTTAAAAAGTGCAGAAGGCAGGAAAGGGTGGACAAGTTTTATCAGAATGGCCTAGGATGTGGCTGTAGGGACAGGGTCTTGGGTGGCGATGCTTGTACACCTATGATTATGGATGGGTAAATGCGTAGATGGGAGGGATCTGTATAAGGCACCCTAGGTCTACTTCAGGAGATGCTTCAGAACACCATTACTCCACAGAATCCTAAAAGCAGACAGTACACTTTTTAGTGCAGGACATAAAGGCCCAGATTCACAGAGCGATTACGCCTGCGCAACAGGAGATGCGCGTGCGTAAGTCTAAATGTGCGCGTGCGTTTCGTTGCGCGGCATCCCCAGAACGAGATACGCAAAAAATCTTTTTTTGTCCCGCGTAATTTCGTTAGACTGGCGCATCCTTCCGCGCAAAAAGTGCGCTAGACACACCATTGATTTGCTAGTCAAATATGCTAATGAGGGACTTACGGGGATCCACAAAACAACGTTGGGGCAGCGCAGGCGACGCAGTGTGCGCAACAGCAAAATGTCCTGTCTAAAATTAGAGCATATAAAAGCTGGTCTAAAAAAAGAAAAAAAGTCTACTTGTCAGATAAAGCAACACTGTTAGTGAGGAGTTCAGCAGTCACACGTGTTGCACAACAATCTGTATGCCAACATGCCAGGGGCATCGTCGCACATAGCTATACTACTGACTTTAGATGAACAAAGAAGGATGAGGGCACTGAGGAGGGCACTGAGGAGGGCACTAAGGAGGACACGGGAGATGTTTTATTTTTATTTTTTATTTGCTTATATAAAATTTACAATTTAATCTAATACAATATTATTATCTGATACAAGCCCCTCACTCTTCACTTGATATATCACACACGCATAGACATCTTTGGCATGAGTGATTCTGAGGTGTCTCGCATCTTCAGATTCACCCCTCATGTCAATGGAATGACCACAACCTTGCAGGAGGACATCAGCTGCCCAACACATGGCACCACCCATGACACCCATGACAGCTACATATACAATCAGAGCCCCATCCCCACAGATTTCGAACAGAACATGTATGGGGACAGCTGGCTGGTTGGTGAGTGACATGGGAGTCAGGCATGACTATCCCCTCCCGTGATGCACACCTCACAAGTGGCACATGCATGACTAACATCCTCCTGTCTTTTCCCTTCAAGGTGACTCTGCATATGCACTGGTACCCCATCTCATGACCCCATCTCATGCCAGCTCACATTATGCATCTTTGCACGTTAAACACACACATTAATCATGGCACAATGAGAATGCATGCATGCACACCACTGTGGTCCCTAGCACATACACATCACATCCTCATCAAATTGGATTGGCACCAGTCCACCATGCTGGACTTGTGAGCAGCAACGCCACGCCAAGGCTCCAATTATGTCACTGTACATTCATACACCATTCACACGGACCTGGGGATCACTTCTCCCTGGTCCTGGGGAACCCTTTTCCACCAAAATAGAGGGTGACACCCCTTTTCCGGCAGGAATGTCACCCCCACATTCACACAGCATTCACAACACAAAAAAAAAAAAATGTCCTGCCAAAGCAAAAAATTTCCAGCAAAAAAAAAAAAATGACAAAAAAAATAAAAAATCTATTTAAAAAAAATAATAATTGGGGAAAAACAAATTAGTGCCCTCTGCGTGAGCCACGCCTGGGGCGCCCCCGGCCACGGCCCCGGCTTCTCAGGGGAGACTCATGGGGGAGGGGTAAAACCGGGGAAGGAGGAGCAGCCCCTGATCTCTGCCCACCTGGCGGCCTGCCCTCCAAGGCCACGGCTATTCTGTCCAGGGCAGCACCAAGTGTTGCCGTGTTGGCCTGGATAGCCAGGGTAAGGGCCCTCACATCCTGCCAGCCAGAGGGGAAGAGTCCTCAAAACCCAAACGTCCAGTGCCTGACATGGACTCCTCCTCCTCATGATTCTCCTCCTCATGATTCTCCTGCTCCTCTTGAACCTCCTCTGCGGACTCCGGCCTTGTTGGGACAAAAGCACTTTGTTAAATGGGAAGGGAAAAAGGGATGTACTTTTGCAAAGGAAGTGCGTTTGTGTGTGTCTATTTATGCTGTTTGCGTAGTTCACAACGTTGCCCTAGTCCATTTCCAATTTCACTGATTGCGCCGCTCCCGAGTTGTGAGCATGCGCACAGCGGAGCCGACATGGTCTCCTTCAAGCGCGCATGCTCGAGCCGGCCGGCCCTTCATTTGCATGGGGTCACGGCTTATTTCAATGTAACACGCCCACGTCCTTCCCAATTTGTAATACTCCGCCTTACGCCTCTGAAATAACGTTACGCATGCGCAATTTCCTGCGCAAAAGCTACGAGAATAGGGGGATTACGCGGCAAAATTGCGCAAGTCTAACGTAAAGGCGGTGCGCTACGCTGGTCCAATAATGCGCAGATGTACCTGAATCTGGGCCAAAATATTTAACTACGTAGAACAGGGGTGTGAATCCATTTTATGCTTTCTGCTTTTTTTTAGCAAAATGCAATCAATTTAGTAAATGGTGTTTAAGCATTAAGCTGTGTCGAATGCAGATTTGCAAGCACCTCAGTTTAGATCAAAAACATATTCTCATTTTTTTTTCCTTTTTTTCTTTATTATTGCCACTTTCAAATGCTTCCTTCATAAATAAAATCACCTAGATGTCATGCAGCAAATGAAGGTGTATAATATATCACTGTGTACCAATTGCCTGGGATGGAAGCACAAGGACAAAGCACAATAGTAAAATAGATGAAGGGGAAGTCAATACAGTTGTAAGTTCTTTTATTGCTATGGCCAAGACTCTGCGATTACCAGGGGGTATAGCAGCAGTGGGGGCTCAGCCAACAATTTTATTTCATGGGTAACTGCCCAGAGAACTATGGACAGTTAAAGAACTGCTATAACAGCATCAAAGTGTTCAAAATAAACAACAATGATATATAATCCTCCGGTTTGTAAGAGATGTTTTTGGGCAGGAGGTTGGGAAGACTGTTCACCAAATGGTTTAGGCAACACACCTTCTGTGTGCAGAGTCGACTCATCTCCATGTAGACAGGTGCTGTATGTTCAGCTGCAGACAGAGGCATATGCACAGGGTGTGCTGGGTGTGCCTGGGCACACCCTAATCACCCTGTGCAATGCAGGTTCCCCCTGCCGAACGCCCCTAACCCCATAGCAGCTGAGGCTACAGAAAAAGGTACAGGGGAATCTCTGTCCTCAGTCCCTTTCTTTGTAATTTCAACAAAGCCACTCAATGGGGATCCTAACAAATTGTAAGAATATTGTAAAAAATAAATAAATAACAAAATTAATTAATAAAAACAAAAAACGACTGACACCAATCTCATCCCTACTGACACAGTCCACTGCTCTACTGACACTGTCCACTGCTCTACTGACACTGTCCACTGTTCTACTGCGCAGGTGTGTTTGAGCTTTGAAGTGCACACCCTAATGCTATAGGCTGTGCACACCCATGGCTGCAGGTACTAAGCTGGGTGGTACTTCTGCTAGCGTTAGTAGGGAAGAGGAGTGACACAACAATCATAAGATTGCTCACTCGCTTCTTATACGGGAAGTAAGCAAAGCAGTCAGATGACTGCTGTTGCTTACCTCTGGTACTAGAGGAGCCTGTCTGAGGACTGATATACCTGTATTCTTTTTACAGGACCCATATAGAGCCTTATGTCTTCAAGCAGAGTTCCACCCATAAAAATAAGTTAACATTGCTCAGCAGCAAATAACGTAACTAACGACATTTGGAATTATTTTATTTTTTTTACTTTTGTTTTAATGCCTGTTGCTATGTGGTCCCTTCTAATATTCCCCTTCCTCAGCGGAGCACCTGACGTCATTTCCCTTGGCGCCTCGCTACTGCTCCTGGGAGATGTGTGTCATCATTTCCCAGGAGTTAATGGGCAGCACAGAGGGCTAGGTTACCATAACAATGGGGCGAGCACTTCCGACGACGCTACTAGTCAGGAGATTAGCCAAAAGGTCAGGGCAACAAGCAGATGGGGGTAGTCACAGAACACGCAGTTAAGAACAAGCCATAGTCGGTAAACAGGATCAGCCGTAGGACACAGAGCAATGAGCACACAAAAGCCAAAACACCCACTTCTGATCAGCACGGCTGGCTTGCAGTGCACAGGTTAATATAGAGTTCCCTAAATGGGCCTGGGGTGGAACCATGCTTAGAGGAGAGATTACTTAAGCAGCCAAATGAGAGTGGCTGGCCTCTTAATCTGAGCACATGGAGAGGTAAGCTGACAGACAAACATTACTGCATAACCATGACACCCAGTCAACACACCTTCCTGTCTCCATATTTAAAATAAAAGTTAGGCATACACCATTTAGGCTTATAATCTCTAATTAAAAATGTTCTGCTGCTGGCCAATTTTACACTGCTGTCTTTTCTGCGGTATCTTACTTATTGTAGTTAAGCAAGTTCAGCCTGTGCTCTTTGTCTCTAGTAAATTTGGGCCTAGCCTTTCTATTTTAAAATTGCCCTACTGCTGGCCAGAGAATATAGATTATAGGATTACCTTACCACTGATTTTTGTCTGAAGTGCCTAGAACACAGCGATTTTGCAATTCTTCTAATGAGATCCTAGGAGGCACTCATGCACTGTACTTATACTCATTCTTAACATATTATGGATCAGTAACTAGGCAACTAGCATTTTCAGAAGATAATGCAATGCCAATGGCAGCTCATGTACCTCTCTAATAACAGGTGTTCCTTAAAGTGTTACTAAACCCACAACAGTACAATCTGTCTGTATATGCAGAATAGCATGCATGTTATACTCACTGTGGAACTTAAGGGGTTAATCCTCTGCATTGCAAAAAGGCTCCTTGATCCTATATGGACAGATCCTTCCCTCCTGCACTGTCTCTCTTGGCAAGGCTAGAAAATACAGTGAGGGTAGTCCTCCTGCACATGCTCAGTTTAGTCTCGATTGCTGCAGAGAACATTTCCTTGTTCTCAGAGCTAGCCAGGTCATCTGATATTGGCATCACACATGTGGGCATGTATACAGGCTATAGTGGAAATCTCCTCCTACCTCAACACACAGCTTTGGACAAACTCTGCAGGTTATCATGGGACCGTGGTATACAGATCAGCCAAAAAGGTACATAGTGGCAGTATTTTAATGTAAAAAGAAGATTTCTACGCTGTGGGCACTGCGGGAGGCAGATGAACTATTTTCATATTGCTGGGTTTAGTAACACTTTCAGGGGGAAAAGCTGGTAAAAATATCTGTTGGTCAATCAGTGACCCAAAACTAGTGTGCAGATCTGCTTCAGTGGTGGCTGGTGCTCAAAACTTTTTGGGGGTGAAAACACTGTGCCATCAAACACTGCCACTGTGCTATCAAACCCTGCCACTGTGCCCATCAAATGCTGCCACTGTGCCATCAAACGCTGCTACTGTGCCCATCAAATGCTGCCAGTGGGCCCATCAAATGCTGCCAGTGTGCCCATCATATGCTGCCACTGTGCCATCAAATGCTGCCAGTGTGCCCATCAAATGCTGCTGCCAGTGTGCCCATGATATGCTGCCACTCTGCCTATCAAATGCTGCCACTGTTCTATCAAATGCAACCACTGTGCCATCAAATGCTGTCAATGTGCCCATCAAATGCTGTCACTGTGTCCATCAAATGCTGCCACTGGGCAATCGAATGCTGCTACTGTGCCCATCAAACGCTGCCAGTGTGCCCATCAAACGCTGCCAGTGGGCCCATCAAATGCTGCCAGTGTGCCAATCATATGCTGCCACTGTGCCATCAAATGCTGCCAGTGTGCCCATCATATGCTGCCACTGTGCCATCAAATGCTGCCAGTGTGCCCATGATATGCTGCCACTGTGCCATAAAATGCTGCCAGTGTGCCCATCCAATGCTGCCAGTGTGACCCCCGCCCTCTCGCTATCTGCCTGGCACTTACCCTATCTTGGTGGGGCAGCGGGTGATGCCGACGAGCGCAGTCCTTTATGCGTCTCCTGCCGTCCTCATCTCCAGTATTCTTCTCCTAATAGGTGTTCAATAGCGGCGCCTGTCGTTTCAGCCAATCAGGTGACAGGTAACAGATCCAAGCACCTGATTGGCGGAGAGGCGGTTCAGTATTAGCAAAGCGAATATTCATTCGTTTTTCTAACACAGCTGTGTGAACTGTAAGCACCAACCAACCTTTTTTGACACCTATTAGAGCCTATGTCTCTTATCAGGTGCTTCAAAAATACCCCCCATAATTCAGGCACCCGCCGCCTAAAAAGGGGCCGGGTGCCTGAAAAGGGGGTGGCAGCGACGGCCATGGATAGATTCATGTAATGCATGAATCTATCCATTGGGCATAGAGGGGGTGGCTGGAGAGAGAGGGCAGCGCCCGTGCGCCCCCTATGGACACACCGCCACTGATCAGCTTAGATGATCAGAATCCCCGCTTCTCCTAATAAAAGCAGTAAAGTATTAATTGACAGTTTACAAATCAGCCTGATTGGTTGACGTGGGTTATAGTCATATATTCATAGGCAATATTATTTTTCATTTTTTTTATTTATCTATACATGAAAAGACATAAAACAAACGCTTTATAAAAGCATTATAAATATTTTTTTTTTTCATTACAGAAAGTCCTTCTTAAGGATGTTCTCTAAGTGATCATTCAGTATTCTGATCTACAGAGTTCCCTTGAAATATTGCTCAAGTAATAAAGCATTTTGTAGCGTTTCTGCTAAATGAAATGAGCAGTTACAAGTGGCGTTATGTAAAGTAGCAAGCTTTGATTAGCTCTTAATCTCCCAGAAATGTTTCCTGTGATTTGTACAACTCGTTCGTCAAGCGAATGGACAGTATTTTCTTAGAATATTATTATAAATTCATATCAGAACTTCCAAAGGGAGGCAGAGATATATAAGCTATGTTATGGATCACCTTTTTATATTCTCTAATATATTTATTTAGGATTTGGAATCTCTTGGAGCCCATTTAGACCTATCCGGTTAGTTACAATGGACACATTGAAGTAAGGCAGCCTATTTATTTCTAATGCAATAGGAAAGGTAACTGTCAGCGCAGATACAAAGTACATGTATGGTAGGGGTATGGTGATTAGTAGGGTTGTCCAGATACCGATACTAGTATCGGTATCAGGACCGATACCGAGTATTTGCTGGAGTACTTGTACTCGCGCAAATGCTCCCGATACCTAAATAGAATACTTTTTTTGTATTTATCAACATGTTCTGTGAAAATTCTTTGAGTTTTTTACTACTGCGTGACAAGAAAATAAAACATTTTTACTCATTCTTTTTACTCAAATTATTCTTTTATAATGTCTTGAGTTAGAGTTCTTCATAATTCTAAAGAAAATATCCTTAGTCTGTATTGTGGTTTGAAAACTGTCACATGACATTTAAAAAAAGTATCGGTATTCGGTATCGGCAAGTACATGAAAAAAAGTATCGGTACTTGTACTCGGTCCTAAAAAAGTGGTATCGGGACAACCCTAGTGATTAGTCCATTAGAAGTAATAGTAACAGGCAGTTCAATGGTTAAAAATGCAGGTGATTTGGTTGTTCAATGGCGGCTGCTGTCCTCAGAAAGCTGACTCTGTGGTAAACAAAAGAGGGGTAGAGAAAGGAAGCGCCACCTAAGTGCAGTATTAAAGAGGTTCTTTTAATGACACATTGTACAAAACACACTTACAAGAAGGTAAGGAAAGAAGGCT
The DNA here is from genome assembly GCA_029574335.1 of Rana kukunoris. Lineage (NCBI taxonomy): Eukaryota > Metazoa > Chordata > Amphibia > Anura > Ranidae > Rana > Rana kukunoris. Next base: position 138,278,941 of record CM056058.1, read on the forward strand.
CATCTGTAACATCCTGTAGTCCTTGTCCTGGATCCATGGGCTGCTTAGAAGTAAAGATAGCAGAATGTGTTGGGTCTTCAGGCTTGTCCTGTGGCCATCGGAATGAGGCCTGTTCCAGCCTCACGGGTCACGTGCAGGTCACGTGGTTACTTCCGAGGAACACTTCCAGGAGGAGGGTCAGACAGGGAGGACAAAGGCTGATTTAAGAACCTCTTTAATACTGCACTTAGGTGGCGGAATGAGAGTTCAACGCTATGGTCACTGAGATATAGAAGAGACTGCTAGGCAGCTTAACTTTTTTAAATGATGCCCCAGCTAGAATAAAATAAAAATACTCACCTACCTGCATCAGCCCCCGCAATAAATCTTTTTCGCCACGAGATGTCAGAAGTCTTCTGGGTTGAATGATAACAAAAAAACCTGGGGAATGCCCAGGGAATAACCAAGCCTACTTACCGACCAACTCGCAGACAACCAATTAACCTGTCTAACAGTATGCGTTAAAAACAGGGGTTTTGTCCGCACGCATTTGCAAATGCATGCGTGAGCCACAGAGCCGCGCCAAGGCACCCCATAATTCTGTGGTCCTAACACTAAACAGTGAGTGTCCCCACAATGGAGGCTTGAATGATGCCTGATATCATACAGTCATACGGGACGCAGCATTAGTGCAGGATATCATAGGACCGCCCCCGAGGAAGCATCACCACAGCACCTGCACTCCTAGTGTAATAATGCGGAGAGTAGCATTGACATCATCATGTCAGCAATGCAATAATGAGAATAAATAAAGAGGACCCTGCACATGACTGGCCTGAAGATGTCCACAAAATGAATTTATAAAACAAAAGCAAAAAAATTAAAGTGGAGTTCCACCCTGAAAAATGTTTTTACACCAAAAATGTAAAAAAAATAAAAAAAATAAAAAAAATGTTTTTACCTACCCGAAATAGCAGTTGCTATGTGGAAGTCCCTAATCTGCCTCTTCATCCTACGTGGTGGATCTTCTTCTTGTGAATCTTCTTCTTGTGAATGGGGCGCGCTGCATTCTGGGAACTGTGTGTATCCCAGAGAACAGCCGTCCCATTCACAAAGCGCCGCACTGCTCGCACATGCGCAGTAGGAAACGGGCAGTGAAGCTGCACGGCTTTACTGCCTGTTTCCCTTACTGTGGATGGTGGCACCTGGAGCTGCCAGGATCAAGGGATCAGCCTCGGCGGGGGCCGACATTGCTGGCGACCAGGACAGGTAAGTGTCCTTATTAAAAGTCAGCAGCTACAGTGTTAGTAGCTGCTGACTTTTTTTTTTTTTACCGGACCTCCTCTTTAATAAATAATTGCGGAGGAAGGCAAAGCCAAGAGCTGGTTTTTAAATATCATTTTTGATTTCTGACTTTTTATTGTAACACCTTCATTTGGACTTTAACCACTTGCCGAATGCGTCCTGTTGATATACGTTGGCAGAATGGCACGGCTGCCCAAAGCAACGTACCTGCCGCAAGCTCCGTGACCGTGCCCGCGGGACCCACAGACTCGATGAGCACCAGTGTCCCGCGATCGTGTCATGGAGCTGCAGAACAGGGAGGTGCCTATGTAAACAAGGCATCTCCCTGTTCTGCCTTGTGACAGGACACTGATTTACTCCTCCCTGTCATCGGGAGCAGTGATCAGTGCCATGTGAGTGGTAGCCCAGCCCCCACACAGTTAGAATCACTCCCTAGGACACACTTAACCCTTTCCGTGTCCCCTAGTGGTTAAACCCTTCCCTGTCAGTGTCATTTATTGCTGGTCCCAAAATACTGTCAAAAGTGTCTGATGTGTCCGCCATAATGTCTCAGTCACGATAAAAATCTCAGATCGCCGCCATTACTAGTAAAAAAAAATTATAATAAAAATGCCATAAAATTACCCCTCGATTTTGTAGACGCTGAAACTTTTGCGCAAACCAATCAATAAATGTTTGAGATTTTTTTACCAAAAATAAGTAGAAGAATACATATCGGCCTGAACTGAGGGAAAAAACGTGTTTTATATATTTTTTGGGGATATTTATTATAGCAAAAAGTAAAAAATACTGCTTTTTTTTTCAAAATGTACGCCCTTTTTTTGTTTATAGCGCAAAAAAACTACAGAGGTGATTAAATATCACCATAAGAAATCTCTATTTGTGGGAAGAAAAGGACAGAAATTTTGTTTGGGAGCCACGTCGCACGACTGCGCAATTGTCAGTTAAAGCTACGCAGTGCCGAATCACAAAAAGTGGCCCGGTCATTAGGCAGCCAAATCTTCTGGGGCTGAAGTGGTTAATTTTAAACCCTTCTTGTCATCTTTTAAAGATAACATTTTGTTTAGAAATGTGTATCCACTAGAGGAAGTACCTGTATAATGCAATCAGTACTCCTCCTGAACAACACTGGTTACACTGTAAAAGCCACCTGAAGTCCCTTTTGACATCTACCTTGGGGGATATTATAGTATCCTATGAAAACTGTTAAGTGAAGGGTATGTCCCAAGGCCAGTCTCCACAGAAGATGGAGGCAGTCCATCAGGAGGTCTCTATGCATGACTGCGGGTGGCTTCACAGCAAAAAAAAAGAAAAAAAAAAGCAGTTTATGGATAATCACCATAAATCTGTAAAGACGCAAATATTTCTTATGAGAGAACCAAAACAACAAAATGATTCAGTCTGGTGTTGTGTTTTTGTGATTTCCTTCTTGCCACATAAAGTTGTTGCCATTCAAGGCATCTGTCTTTCAGTCTGTTTCCTGTCAACATGAAATGTGCAATGTGGTTTTCCATATGTTTGTGTGAATTTACACACTGCGTTCTCAAGTGGCCAAATTTAGCTTTATTTGTGTGTAATATATATTTATTCAGCATGTCATTCATCTCTGCATTGCATTTAAGGCCCAACTCCATACAAAACCATTTAATTCATATTTGAAAAGAGGAGGGTGTGTTAGAGCCCCTGTCAAGTTATCTTGTCCGTGAGGGAGAATATTGAGAGGACATCCAGGGCCGCGTACACACGAGGAGACATGTCCGCTGAAACTGGTCCGCATTCCAGTTTCAGCGGACATGTTCGATCGTGTGTACGGCCTACCGGACAGGTTTCCAGCGGACAAAAGTTTCTAAGCATGCTTAGAAACTTGCCCGCTGGAAACCTGTCCGTCGGACATGTCCACTGGTTAGTACGCCTAACCAGCGGACCGAAATCCGCATTGTACTTCCTTGTTTGCGCAACGTCGCGGCGTCAACGACACCGCCACGTCACCGCGTTGTCTGTCCGCGGGGATTTTGGTCTGATGGTGTGTACACACATCAGACCAAAATATCCCAGGAGACATGTCCGATGAAAACAGTCCGCGGACCGTTTTCATCGGACATGTCTCCTCGTGTGTACGCGGCCCCAGAGGTATATGGACAAAATAAAAATTGCATTTAACCAATTGCCAGCCAAGAAAGGCCTTGTTTACATGGAGTGTCACGTTTGTACACCTGTGGAGGGCCATGCTTACCCACACGAGGAAGCACAGGTGTTGCTTAGGTGTTCTGTGCATTGCCGTGAAGGCAGTCCCAGTCATGTCACTTGGGATGCAGCGGATGCACAGACACAGCCACTGCTCCCAATGTGACTTCTGTGGGGGTGCATGGGCCCAAACGCATCCAAAACGTATAGCAGGTTAGTGTGGAGTTTAAGTTAGCAGGAGTAATCTTTACCTAGTAAGCTACAAATCCACACAAAGCAATACCTTCCTCTCCATGTGTTCATCTTAGAGGCCAGACACTCTCACCTGGCTGCTTTTATCATCTCTCCTCCCTGTATGGCTCTACCCCAGGCCATATCAGGAACTATTAACCACTTAAGGACCGCCTACTGCACATTTACGTCGGCAGAATGGCACGGCTGGGCACATCAACGTATATATACGTTGATTTTAGTACCCAGCCGTGGGTCGCGGGCGCGCGCCCGCGGGCGCGCGCCCGCGACCCGGTCCGAAGCTCCAGGACCGGGACCGCGGGATTCGCGGACCCGATCGCCGCTGCAGTGCGGCGATCCGTCCCTGGAGCGGAAGAACGGGGAGAGCCGTGTGTACACACGGCTTCCCCGTGCTTCTCTGTGGCTGCAGCATCGATCGCGTCATCCCTGTGATAGGGGGACGCGATCGATGACGTCACACCTACAGCCACACCCCCTACAGTTGTAAACAAACACACATAGGCACACATCCCCTACAGCGCCCCCTGTGGTTAACTCCCAAACTGCAACTGTCATTTCCACAGTAAACAATGCAAATTTAAATGCATTTTTTTCTGTGAAAATGACAATTGTCCCAAAAATGTGTCAAAATTGTCCGAAGTGTCCGCCATAATGTCGCAGTCACGAAAAAAATCGCTGATCACCGCTATTAGTAGTAAAAAAAATAATAATAATAAAAATGCAATAAAACTATTTCTTATTTTGTAAACGCTATAAATTTTGCGAAAACCAACCGATAAACGCTTATTGTGATTTTTTTTACCAAAAATAGGTAGAAGAATGCGTATCGGCCTAAACTGAGGAAAAAAAATGTTTTTTTATATATTTTTGGGGGATTTTTATTATAGCAAAAAGTAAAAAATATTGCATTTTTTTTAAAATTGTCGCTCTATTTTTGTTTATAGCGCAAAAAATAAAAACCGCAGAGGTGATCAAATACCACCAAAAGAAAGCTCTATTTGTGGGGAAAAAAGGACGCCAATTTTGTTTGGGAGCCACGTCGCACGACCGCGCAATTATCAGTTAAAGTGACGCAGTGCCGAATCGCAAAAAGGGGCAAGGTCCTTTGCCTGCATTTTGGTCCGGGTCTTAAGTGGTTAACCAGTGCACTGAAAGTCTGCCTTGCTGATCAATGTTGTTTGTTAAGCATTGTGTGTTTGGGATCCTGCTTGACATGTGCTACGTTTATCTCTGTGTACCGATCTTGGCTTGTCTCCGACTATTCCTGTTTGCTTGTGACCCTGACATTTGGCCTGTCTTTTGTTTGTCCTTGTCTGCTTGTCACCCTGACCTTGGCTTACCCCTCACTACCTCTTGTATCCTGAGTGGCTCCGTCCCATCTCCGTCCCATCTCCCACGGGATTATCAACCCGTGACCAAGTCTTTGTGAAGACGAAACATTGGGAGGAGACGTTCCCACGTCACCGCAACTATACGGAAGGACGCACGCATTCCACCAAGCCGGCCGGCACTTTGTTTTTAAGCCTCAATTTTACATCTGTTTGTAAGTGTAAATCTATTTATCCTCTTTAATAAATGTCATCGGGTTTTATACTATGTGAGTTCTTCTGTCGTTCCATGGTATTACATCATTACTGCTATCTGCTGAAGTCCCACGGCTGCTGTAATCCACCCGATCCTAGGTGTCTGCATCTACCCTTAGGGGGTCCATTTTCTGCCCCATGGCTGCTGCAATCCACCCGATCCTAGGCTTTTGCATCTACCCTTAATGGGTTTTTTGTCTGGTAAGGGTCAGTGTGTATAGTGGTGGTGGGTTTGCACTATCCCCTCCCCATTTCATGACTGTCCCACACGGGTGTTGTTGTATACAATGTCCTTAAGGTCTCACACTATGCAAGTTTTTTGTTTTTGTTTTTGGTGCTGTGATTCTACATTCAAATCCGGGAAAGTTCAAGTGTGACTGACAACGTAGAGACTGAGGCGGCGTACACACGGCCGAGGTTCTCGCTGAAAACCAGCGAGAACCTCGCTGGAATGCACATTCCAGCGAGGACCTCGGCCGTGTGTACGGTCTCGGCGTGCTTCCCGTCGGGAAGCCCGTCGAGCCGAAATAGAGAGCACGCTCTCTATTTCCTCGACGGCCCGCCTGGAAGAATGGCTGGTTGCCATTCCCGACGGGCGGGTCGCCGAATTCGACGGCCGGGAGAGAACCTCGACGGGCGGAACGATGTGTTCTGCCCGTCGAGGTTCTCTGCCGTGTGTACGGCGCCTGATGCATTTTTATCATCTAGAGAATTTGCCTCTTTGATCTATACACCACAATTTTGGGAGAAATATATCCATCCTCATCTGAAGATTTTTTTCTACCAAGATTCCACCCTGGTTCACCACAAACTATGAGCAGGTTTCTCTGTGACCACTAGGTGGACTTCCTATGTTACCATAACCTTTCTTCTTCTGGTTCTTTGTTACTTGGTTGTGGCCCCAGAAGTATAACATTTCCGCACTGCACACATATATCACATACGTTTGTGTTCTTCACATGATCATAGCCACAAATTATAAGTAGTGTTTTGAGTTTAATAGGTGGACTTCTCATAAGTTTACTCTCTTCTTTTTGGTGTGGGTTTTTTGCATTTCTCTGCGGGTCTACAGGTTGTATTCCCACATTGATTGTTTCCATCACGTAATGTGCCCTGTATAAGGTCACAGCCTCATATTTAGCGCGATTCCATCTTTTTTCTGTATTTTGTTTATGTTGTATAACATTTTTGAATCGCAGCTTTTGTTTATTTGCTATTCACTAGGTATGCACAATTTTTTTCCTTGTTTAATTGGGGTTTTATATGTGCCTGGGGATTGACTTTAAAATAAAATAAAAAAATATACTTTTTTTTTCAATAATTGGTGGCTGGCCCACATTTTTTTTTATTCGTTAATCATTATTTGGTAGGCAATACAATATATCCTTGCTTACCATGACCCCGGACATCTGTTCAGTACAGACCACTTATCCAGGCCAACAGTCACCCCCTCAAGGAACCCTCTTCTTCATGTTATCACATAACTGCTTGCGCATGTTCTCCAACAAACAATACCTGCAATGTAGGGATGAGCCGAACACCCCCCCGCTCGGTTCACACCAGAACGTGCGAACAGACCAAAAGTTTGTGTGAACTTTAGAACCCTATTAAAGTCTATGGGACTCGAACGTTTGAAATCTAAAGTGCTAATTTTAAAGGCTAATATGCAAGTTATTGTCCTAAAAAGTGTTTGGGGACCTGGGTCCTGCGCCAGGGGACATGTATCAATGCAAAAAAAGTTATAAAAACTGCAGTTTTTTCGGGAGCAGTGATTTTAAAATACCTTTTTTCCTTCAGAAATTACACTTTGTGCAGGGACAGTTCTAAGCACAGGAAACAAGCGCTACTTAAAAGGCATACTATACACCCCCCTAGGTAAGAAATTTAAAGGAATATTTCACTTTTATTATTTCACATTAAGCATTATTAAAATCACTGCTCCCGAAAAAAACGGCTGTTTTTTAAAACTTTTTTTGCATTGATACATGTCCCCTGGGGCAGGACCCAGGTCCCCAAACACTTTTTAGGACAATAACTTGCATATAAGCATTTAAAATTAGCACTTTAGATTTCTCCCATAGACTTTTCCAGAGTGTTCTGCGGCTTTTCGAATTTGCTGCGAACACCCCAAATTGTTCGCTGTTCGGCGAACAGGCAATGTTCGAGTTGAACATGAGTTCGACTCGAACTCGAAGCTCATCCCTACTGCAATGGAACAAGCATGATTATGCTACATATTGGTGCCTAAAAAAAGTTTCTGCAAGAACAAAGTTAAGTGAATTTTACTTTTGTTTCTTTTTTTTCTTTTGGTAAATCAAGCTGATTATCTTTCTGCACAATTCAATTGTGTGAGAGAAAAGTGATAGAGGGCGCTCTGGTACGATAACCTGGTATATAAACTACAAACACACTTGGAAATCTAAAACTACAAACAATGGCCCAGATTCATAAAGCAATTACGCCTGTCTAACTGGTGTTAGACAGGAGTAATTTCAAATTTTGCGCGCCGTATCACTAGTTTGAATCCTCAAACCATGATACGGCGGCTTCGGGGCTTCGATCCGAGAGGCTTACGTCTTCGTAAGCCTTCGGATCTACGCTGCGATATTTTTGCGGCCGCTGGGAGGAGTTTGCGTCGTTTTCATGCGTCGGGATATGCAAATGTGTTTTTACGGCGATCCACGAAGATACGAGCGGTCTTCGCAATCGCTTACGTCTGTTTTTTTTTTACGTACTGTTAGACCAGCTTTTTGCTGGTCTAACGGTGCGTAGCCCATGTTAAGTATGGCCGTCGTTCCCGCGTCGAATTTAAATTATTATTTTTTTTTTTTGCGTAACTCGTTCGGGAATAGAAATGTCCGTAAACGACGCTACTCAAACAACGAATGACGTAACAACGTGATTTCGCGCAATGCATGGCGGGAAATTTGCGAACGGAGCATGCGCAGTTCGATCGCCGCGGGAACGCACCTATTTTAAATCCTTCACGCCCCCTACTCGTCTTGATGGATTGCGACGGGAGAAATACACTACGCCGCCGTCGTTTACTGGACAAAATCTACCTGGATTCCACGTAGAGCCAGGTAAAAAACGGCGGCGTAGTGTATTTCTGATACGCTACGAGAATCCAATTCTCTCTGAATCTGGGCCAATGTGATTATGTGTAGTGGAGGGATATATAAAACACAAATAGAATACACAAACAAATATATATAAAAAAGTGTGTAAATATATCATAAATGTGCAATACAAGTGATAGAAGATAGAACTAATGCGTCCTAAAAAGTTTTCTGGCAAAGTTTTCTGGCAATGACAGACAGTGCAGTCCTTGAAATCCAAAAAGAATTAAAGAAACACCAAAAGGATTCTTCAATAAGATTCCACAGCTCCTTCACCAGGCAGATTGAATCACCCCAACCGTGCACTGTCTGTCATTGCCAGAAAACTTTTTAGGACGCATTAGTTCTATCTTCTATCACTTGTATAGCACATTTATGATATATTTACACACTTTTTTATATATATTTGTTTGTGTATTCTATTTGTGTTTTATATATCCCTCCAGTTAGACAGGCGTAATTGCTTTATGAATCTGGGCCATTGTTTGTAGTTTTAGATTTCCAAGTGTGTTTGTAGTATATATACCAGGTTATCGTACCAGAGCGCCCTCTATCACTTTTCTCTCACATTGCATACTAGTTTATACTAATTTACACTTGAGGAGCAGCTTTATATATATATGTGTGTGTTTCATCCCATTATATATTTATATATATATATATATACACATTATTTGCAAAAATTAATATATTTTTTTCCACATTGAGCTATTGGCGCGGAAATTCCTCTTTTCAATTGAACTCTAACTAACCCTGACCCAGCACAAAGTACCCAAGCTGAATACCGGCCATGCACTCAGTCGTTTTTCTTTTCATTTGCAACCAGTGTCAATCAGCCCTCATTTGAAAAAAAAAATTGTGTCATCAAACAAAACAAAGAAATCGCCACACGCCATTTCAATCAACTTTGAAAGGAAAACAAAAAAGGGTTGATTGAAAAAGCAGACAGGAAAAACAACTCGACTGAACAAAAAAATATTGGATGCAGAGAAATCAAAGAAAATTTGATAGCTTTTAATGCTCCCACCACAGTTGGTTAAGGTTTGTTCTGTCTGGTTTCCGTTAAATCAATCGTGAAAGAAAGCAAGGACTGTCAATCTGTCTTTTGTTTCAGCTTAAAATGGAATTGAAAGACACAGCAAAAGACCAGATTGCTGTGTACCTGGTCTACCGTGACCCAACCAACTACATAGTCCACTAATCTGCAATCTAGAAAATCTAAAATAGAGTGCACCTGTCATAGGAGAACTATTAGGACCACCATTGTTAAACTACTTCTGAAAATCATTGCTAGGCTGTGTCTGGCTTCAATACTTTGTTACAAGCATGAAGGAGGAAGAAGAAAGGGAAGAAGAAAAGTCAGGGCTACTGACCTGAATAAAAGGGCATAACAGCTGGACAACTAGCATTTTGAACAGGCAGTCAGCAAAGTAAGTCCACTTAACCCATTTGCACCTAATAATAAAACAAATCTTAACCACTTAAGACCCAGACCAAAATGCAGGTAAAGGACCCTGGCAGGTTTTGAAATTCAGCACTGCGTCGCTTTAACAGACAATTGCGCGGTCGTGCGATGCGGCTCCCAAACAAAATTGGCGTCTTTTTTTTCCCACAAATAGAGCTTTCTGTTGGTGGTATTTGATCACCTCTGAGGGTTTTTATTTTTTGCGCTATAAACAAAAATAGAGCGACAATTTAAAAAAAAATGCAATATTTTTTTACTTTTTGCTATAATTAATATCCCCCAAAAATATATAAAAAAAAAATTTTTTTCCTCAGTTTAGGCCGATACGTATTCTTCTACCTATTTTTGGTAAAAAAATCACAATAAGGGTTTATCGGTTGGTTTGCGCAAAATTTATAGCGTTTACAAAATAGGGGATAGTTTTAATGCATTTTTATTAATTATTTATTTTATACTACTTATGGCGGCGATCAGCGATTTTTTTCATGACTGTGACATTTTGGCGGAAACATCGGACACTTTTGACACATTTTTGGGACCATTGGCATTTTTATAGCGATCAATGCTATAAAAATGCATTGTATTACTATAAAAATGCCATTGGCAGTGAAGGGGTTAACACTAGGGGGCAGGGAAGGGGTTAAGTGTGGTCCTGGTGTGTTCTTACTGTATGGGGGGGGGGGTGGCCTCACTAGGGGAAGTCACTGATCATTGTATGGACAGAAGATCAGCGTTTCCCCCGCTGACAGGAACGAAAGGTATGTGTTTACACACATACCTCCCGTTCCCCTCTCTGTAACGAGCAATCGCGGGTGCCCGGCGGCGATCGTACCCGCTGGGCACGTGCGCGGGACGCGCGTGGCGCGCGCGACAAGCTGCTAAAGGGAGGACGTAGAGTTACGTGCTCCCGCGTAGCAGTGCCACCGTCCCGCGGTAATATGACGGCCGGCGGGCGGTCGGCAATCAGTTAAATGAGTTGTAAAGGAAAAAGCTTTTTCACCTTAATGCAATCTACGCATTAAGGTGAAATAACATCTGCTGCTGCCGCCCCCCCCCCCCAAGCCCCCGTTCTACTTACCTGACCCTGCGCGGCCCCGATATCCTCTTCGCCCCATCTTGGCTAGCGCGGATGGATTAATAGCAGCGCAGCCATTGGCTGGCGCTGCTGTCAATCACATCCAGTCACGCGGTGTGCCGAGGGGCAGGGCCGAGTCATACAGTGAGTGGCTATGGCCGCTCGCTGTATCACGGGAGCGCGCCCGCAATTAAAAATGTATTCTCTCAGCTTTACTAAAGCTAACAGTAATTTTGAAGAGCTCCCATAATGTATTATGTAGCCTTTGTACAGTATTTTGTCTTTGTTTTACTTATTGTAAATAATTATCCTCTTGGGTCCCATTATGGTAAAATTTTTCTTATTTGGTTTCTTGGATTACAACGTTACCCTGAAAATACAAATTATTCTAACATTAAAGCTGCAATTACTTTGAAATGAAAAATAGTGTGGGTCAAAATATATAGTTTCTTAAAATAATGTTACAAATAAAATAATTTTAGAATTGAAATATTACAGGACAATTTATAATTAACAATACTATGAATACCAAGTCATTATTGGGTAATTCTTCCGTATGCAAACGCACAGGATTTCATTTATTCGACCATCGGAAGAATGCCGAGAATGGACACGAAGATGCACACGCCTGATTTAATGTAACCTAGGAAAAAATGCAGCACTGGAGATGTCCTTGTGTCCCCGCTGGTACTAAGAATAAGGAAACGGGCGTCCAAAGTCATTATTCCAGGAGTGTCAGCATGAAGGAAATAGACAAGTGCTCAACCGACCCAATGCTCTTTGGAGTGTATGGCCTCAGCCAGCTCTGCTCCACCGGCCACACCAACTGATGCATTTTGCCCCGCCAGTTTATGCCGCGTACACACGATAATTTTTCGGTCGTGCGTGGGTTTCAGAGCATTTTTCGGGTTCTGAAAAACAATACCATTTTTTTCGAACATGCTCTATTTTTTCACAACGTTTTAAACAATGTCATTTTTCGGGTTGTAAAATTGTTCGTGTGTGGGCTTTAACGACGTGAAAAACCTGCGCATGCTCAGAAGCAAGTTATGAGACGGTAGCGCTTGTTCTGGTAAAACTACCTTTCGTAATGGAGTAAGCACATTCATCACGCTGTAACAGACAGAAAAACGTGAATTGTCTTTAACTAACACAAAATAAGCTAAAGCAGCCCCAAGGGTGGCGCCATCCGCATCAAACTTCACTTTTTGCGATTCGGCACTGTGTCGCTTTAACTGCAGCCATGCGACGTGGCTCCCAAAACAAAATTGATGTCCTTTTTTCCCCCACAAATATAGCTTTCTTTTAATGGTATTTTTTTTTTTGCGCTATAAACAAAAAAAGTGTACATTTTGAAAAAAAATCAATATTTTTAACATTTTGCTATAATAAATATCCCCAAAAAATATATAATTTTTTTTTTTTTACCACAGTTTAGGCCGATATGTCTTCTACATATTTTTGGGGAAAAAATTGCAATAAGTGTTTATTGTTTTATGGAATTTGTATTAATATTTTTTTTTTTTTTTTACTAGTAATGGCGGCGATCAGCAATTTTTATCTTGACTCCAACATTATGGCGGACACATCGGACACTCTTGACACCATTTTGTCATTTTTACAGCGATCAGTGCTATAGAAATGCACCGATTACTGTAAAAATGACACTGGCAGTGAAGGGGTTAACCGCTAGGTGGCGCTGCAGGGGATATGTGTTTCCTAAGGAGTGATTCTTACTGCTAGGGGGCGTGGATACACGTGATACCTCAATGATGACCGTTCCACGTGGAATGGTCATCAGTGACAGTGTCACTAGGCATTCCCCTGTTCCGCCCTTGCCGACCACAATCGTGGGACTTCCTGGGACCCGCAAGGCACGTCACAGGTGCGCGCCCGCTGGGCCGCAGATTTAAAGGGACGTACATGTACGTCAATATGCCTGCTCGTGCCATTCTGTCGAAGTAAATAGGCGCGCGGCGGTCGGCAAGTGGTTAAACTCCAGAAGTTCACACCTGACTATTAAACCTATATGAGCTTGTTAGGTATCCTATTCCAAAACCATTAATATGAAGTTACCCCATTTCCAAAATTAATATAGAGTTGCATCCAACATCCCCCTTTCTGGCTCCACTGCTTTCTTTAACATTCCTGGGTCGGTTAGCGAAAATGCGTTATTCAACCAAAAAACATTTGTGAGTTAAAGGGGTGTTCCAGCCCTAAGTTGTGTTTATTAAAAGTCAGCAGCTACAAAAAGTGTAGCTGCTGGCTTTTAATAAACACTCACTTACCTGCTCCTGCGTTCCAGCGACGCGCCGACCGGGGCTCCGCTCCTCTCCCCCCCTGCCCGGCCGGCGTCTCCATCCTGACTGTGGGCACCCAGCCGTGACAGCCTTCGGCTTCACGGCCGGGCACCCACTGCGCATGCGCGAGCCGTACTGCGCATGCGTGCGCGGCGCGGCTCGCCGCTGATTGGAGAGGCGATCGCATGGGACCTGTCAGTGTCCCATGTGATCGCCTACAGGGAGGGGCTGGTGTAGGCGATTAAGGCTTAATCGCCTAACCAGCCCCTCGGCGGAAGCAGGAAGTGGGACAGGAAGTCCCACTCCTACTGAAGCCCCCACTCCCCCCCCAAAAAAATTACATGCCAAATGTGGCATGTATGGGGGTGAGGAGTGAAGTAAGCTAAGGTCGTTTTTTTGGGTGGAACACCCCTTTAAGGTCGGATGACAAGACCTGGATCACAATTTTCTCTCTATTCCTACCAAGGTTGTTCAACAGGGTTATGGCCGGGGCCACATGCACACCTTTAAAAAAACAAGATTTTGGAATGCATCTGAGAATTTGTGCCCATTCAGTCAAATGAGGTCTGGCATTGATGTTGGAGAAGCCCAAGCTTGAAATCAGCATTTCAGTTCAGGCCAAAGGTGTTCAGTAGGGTTGAGGTCAGGGCTCTGTGCAGGCGCTCAAGTTCCTCCATAATAAACTGGTCAAGCTATGTCTTATTGCTCTCCTCTGCGGTAACAGGAAAGGGTCTTTTCCCAAATTGTTTCCACAAGGTTGGAAGCCCCAATTAAAGACTGTGGGCCAGATTCTTGTACATTGCGGCGTAGCGTAGCGTTTCCTATTTACACTACGCCGCCACAACTTTCAGGAGCAAGTGCCGTATTCTCCAAACACTTGCTCCGTATTTTGCGGCGGCGGCGTAGTGTAAATGGCCCGGCGTAGCCCCACGTAAATCAAAGGGGGCGGCTTGTACTTAAATTAAGGGCGCCCCCGCGCCGAACGAACTGCGCATGCGCCGGCCGTAAACGTAGCCCAGTGTGCATGCTCCATAGTACGCCACAAATACATTGGTTGCGACGTGAACGTAGATAACGCAAAGCCCTATTCACGACGAGTTACGTAAACGACGTAAAAACCAGATGCTGTCGCCGACGGCCATACTTAACATGGCGTGCGTAATGTTAAACCACCATATAGCAGGGGGAACCTTACGCTTACGTAAACTACGGTGACACGGCGCAAATACGTTTGGGAATCGGCGTATCATGCCTAGCGGCCAGCATAGTATTGCATTTAAGATCCGACGGTGTACGTGACTTACGCCAGTCGGATCTACGCCGTATCTATGCGTAAATGATTCTAAGAATCATGTCGCATAGATACCCTGGCACAGAAACAGAGATACGATGGTGTATCTGGAGATACACTGTCGTATCTCGCTGAGAATCTGGCCCAAACTCTGTAGCTGCTGACTTTTAATGTTAGGACACTTAAATGTCCCTCGGGTGCTGTCGTCGCCATTCTAGGTAAGTGAAACCAGCAGTGAAGCCTTTTGGCTTCACAGTCGGTCCCCTACTGCGCATGTGCTCTGCGCTTTCTAACTAGCCCGCGGTGAAGGAAGGAGGAGGGGCCACACTTCTGAGAGATGACACCACAGTGCAGTCTTCCAGAAGTGGGGATGGGTACCTGTCAAAAACAGGTACCCATTCCCCCCATAAAGGTGCAAAATGTGGCAGCAGAGAGGGAGGAAGCATATAAGTGGAGCTTCCACCTTTGGGTGGAACTCCGTTTAAATTAATGTCTTTGAATGTGGTAGCCAGGGCAGGATTTAGGGTGGTGGGGGCCCCTGGGCTTGAGTGTTGAAGGGGCCCACTGGAACAAGGGGGGGATCATAGTTGTGGAGCGAGGAGGTGAGCATTAAAGTTGTTGAGCGGGGGGTGCGCATTAAAGTTGTTGAGCGGGGGGGTGCGCATTAAAGTTGTTGAGCGGGGGGGGGCCTCATCTGTGCACGGAATGTGTCGGCCCTCTTCCCTTCAGCAGACTTCCCCACACCGCTCCGGTTCCCCCTGGGGGGAGGTTTTGCAGTTGTTGAGCAGGGGGGGGGGGGAGGTGCCTCTCACCCGTGCCGACAGCCAGGGCCACAAACTGTCATTAGCCCGGCTGTCGGCTTTCTTCCCTTCAGCAGCCACAGTCCTCCACACACCGCTCCGGTTCCTCCTGCTTCCGTGCTGCCTCCTAAAAAATATAAAGAAAATATAAAAAAAAGGGGGCCCTGGAGACCTCTGGGCCCTTTAATAATAATTATATATAAATAAATATATAAAAAAACATATTTTTTTAATAAAAAATAAATAAAAAAAGTAGGGGTTGCTGACCGGGGAGGGGCCCCCTATTGTCAATGTCCAGCAAACACAACTACACTCCGGGGAGACAACCTGACTGGGATCAATCACAGGATGTTGCAGATAACAGGATAGCAGCAGGTCTCGGATGCTCCAACAGCGTTTGTCTCAAGGGATGGAATGCAGCCTGGTCGGTTTGCGCTCAAACGGGGAAGGCTCCCAGGTAGAATAGCGAGTCCCTGCTCTCTCCCTCAGGAACCTTTCCCTGCCACTATTACTGTCTCTGCCAGACAGGTGACTTGTCCCTACACTACCCACACACTGAATGCTTGCCAAGCCTGGAAGACAGGGGCTTAAATAGGCTTGCCTGACCCAAGATGGCTGCCAGAGTTACATAAGACTGAAGCATCCAATAAGAACGTTTCTACAGTTACCCGAGAAACCATAAAGAAACCATGTACCTCTTGACTCACACTGATCACAGCTGCTTGGTCTTAAGTGTTCCTAATCCATGCTGTCTAACTTCAGTGTAAATGTGCTGTTTATTTTAATAAAGTGACTTTTATTTGATACCAACCTCACCGCCCTGCTGTTCATTTTCTTCTACATTGAGGTGATCCTATCCAGATCTTCTGCGGGTGCTGCAGGGGTTCCAGTCTTGGCCCCTTCTCCTGCTCAGCCATCCATCCATCCAGTTGCCTCATCCCTTCCTCTACCCTGTTGATGGTCTACAGATACAGATGAAAGTTCCAATAGACTCTGCACTTTTATGAGTGCCGTGTGTACTTTGTACACTCTTTGGATTTGAAAAAGTAGTGTAACCACCAACTCTAATGCCTCGTACACACGATTGGATTTTCCAACAGGAATTGTGTGATGGCAGGCTTTTTTCAAAAAATCGGACCGTTTGTACGCTCCATCGGACAATTGTTGTCAGATTTTCCGACAACAAACGTTGGATAGCATGCTTTTAAAATTTTCGACAACAAATGTGTGTTGGGGAAGAAAAACAATATCTTATGCCGCGTACACACGATCATTTTTTGTGATGAAAAAAAACGAAGTTTTCTGTGAAGTAAACGTCACTTTTTAAAGACGATGTTGCATACACACCATCGTTTTTTTCACAAAAAGCGAGGTTACGTTCACCACTCTTTTCCATTGAAGCTCGCTTCATAACTAGCTTCTGGGCATGCGCGGGTTGAAAAACGTCGTTTTAAACGACGTCTTTGCTACACACGGTGACTTTTTGTGAAACAAAAAACGACGTTTTGAAAAACGACACAAAAAAATTCAAGCATGTTGGAATTTTTTTTTTGGTCGTTTTTTTTAAGACAAAAAACGACGTTTTGCCCACACACGATCAATTTAAATGACGTTTTAAAAAACAATGTTTTTTTTCATCGCAAAAAACGACCGTGTGTACGCGGCATTAGATATTGTTTTTCTTCCCCATTACCAGATGGACATGGCAAATGTGAGTGCTTCCCTATTGTGTCATTCTGTTCTATTTTCCTTCTCTCATTTCTCCTTACCCATATGCCGCGTACACACGGTCGTTTTTTGCGATGAAAAAAAACGTCGTTTTTTAAAACGTCATTTAAATTGATGGTGTGTGGGCAAAACGTCGTTTTTTGTCTTAAAAAAAACGACCAAAAAAAAATTCCAACATGCTTGAATTTTTTGTGTCGTTTTTCAAAACGTCGTTTTTTGTTTCACAAAAAGCCACCGTGTGTAGCAAAAACGTCGTTTAAAACGACGTTTTTCAACCCGCGCATGCCCAGAAGCTAGTTATGAAGCGAGCTTCAATGGAAAAGTGTGGTGAACGTAACCTCGTTTTTTGTGAAAAAAAACGATGGTGTGTAGGCAACATCGTCTTTGAAAGTGACGTTTCAAAAACGTTGTTTTTTACTTCACAAAAAACGACGTTTTTTTTTATCGCAAAAAACGACCGTGTGTACGCGGCATTATTCTTCCCCGTCCTCATCTAAATCCTTCCTCCTTAAATTTGATTAACAAATGTGTGTTGTCGGATTATCCGATTGTGTGTACACAAGGCAGTAAAAAAAAAGTACAAACACGCATGTTTAGAAGCAAAGCAAACCATAACACAACATTAGCAGAAGTTTCCCAAAGGGTGGCGCTAAAGAGCTAAAAAACCATGTAGTTTCTGTTTGTTGGACGACAATTTTTTGCCGTTTGTATGCAAGACAAGTTCATGGCCAACGCGTTTCAGACAAAAGTCCTACGCTTTGTGCGTGGAAAATCTGATCGTGTTTACCAGGCTTAACCCCCTGAGCGGTATTCCCGCGTCTGGTTCGGGGTGGAATTTCAGGACCAAAAGCCGTAACCCCGAGCTCGACTCGGCATCGCCTTGCAGTCTCTACAAGCAGAGTTTACTTAACTTGTCCCTGGATCCTGCGATGCCTCCCCGCTGTGTGATCGAGCTGTGTCCTCTTCGCTCGATTCACAGTGCCGAGTGCCGCCGAGCTCCTTTCCCATTTTGACGCACATGGGCTGAGATCGGCGCCAAATTAAAAAAAAGTAAATAAACACAATACATACAGTATACCGTAATATTATAGATTACAGTACTGTATGACAAAAAATACACACCCCAATTTGCCCCCTAGTGGTCTGCCCTGTGTCCTACATGCACTTTTATATAATAAAAACTGTTCTTTCTGCCTGGAAACTGTAGATTGTCCATAGCAACCAAAAGTGTCCCTTTATGTCAAAAATGGTTTTAGATCAGCTAAAACTCAGCGATAATAAATTAGAATCACTTGCAGAATTGAGCAATAGCGATTTGTGGGGAAATTTGTCATCAAAAAATGCAAAGTAATAATTTGTATTATTATTATATTATTTGTTATAATTATTTATTTATTATATTATATTATAATTTATGATTTTGTGTTTAAAATTTTATTATACCCGGGATGCCTATTAGACTCTTGTTTGGACAGATTTAACCACTTCCCTACCGCAGTACGTGTTTTTACGGCCTCACTTTAAAGATGGATATCTCGGTAACGGCAGCAGCTGCTGCCACAACCGAGGTATCCATCTTTAGTGCGAGCGGTCCTGTAAAATTCAACGGCGGATTCGCCGCGAGATTGCCATTATCGGCCACGGGAGAGGGCCCCCCCTCCCGCCGCTCTCCCGCGCCCTCCGTCGCTTACCGGAGCCGTCGGTAGCGGCGGAGGCGATCGTGTCCGCTCGTCTGCTCAGTGGGGATGCGAGTGAGGGAAAAATTTCCCTCGCCCGTCCCCATACCTCTGCTGGGCGGAAGTGACGTCAAAACGTCAGTCCCGCCCAGCGTCTTAAAGAAACTTTTTCTTTTTTGTTCTTTTTTTTTCTTTTAAGTCTAAATATGAGATCTGAGGTCTTTTTGACCCCAGATCTCATATTCAAGAGGACCTGTCATGCTTTTTTCTAGTACAAGGGATGTTTACATTCCTTGTAATAGGAATAAAAGTGATAATTTTTTTTTTTTTATTTCAGTGTAAAAAGTTATAAACTAAATAAAAATAAATAAGAAAACAACATTTTTTTTTTTAAAGTGCCCCATCCCGACAGGCTCGCGCGCAGAAGCGAACTCATTTGTGAGTAGCGCCTGCATATGAAAACGGTGTCCAAACCACACAAGTGAGGTATCGCCGCGATCGTTAGAGCGAGAGCAATAATTCTAGGCCTCCTCTGTATCTCAAAAAATGCAACCTGTAGAATTTTTTAAACGTCGCCTATCGAGATTTTTAAGGGTAAAAGTTTGACGCCATGCCACGAGCGGGCGCAATTTGTAAGCGTGACATGTTGGGTATCATTTTACTCGGCGTAACATTATCTTTCACAATAATTAAAAAAATTGGGCCAAATTTATTGCTGTCTTATTTTTTCATTCAAATAAGTTAATTTTTTCCAAAAAAAAGTGCGCTTGTAGGACCGCTGCGCAAATATGGTGTGACAAAAAGTATTGCAATGATTACCATTTTATTCTAGGGTGTTAGAAAAATAAAATAAAAAATATATAATGTTTGGGGGTTTTAAGTAATTTTCTAGTAAAAAAAGATGTTTTAGTCTTGTGAACACCAAATCTGAAAAACAACCACGGTAGAGAAGTGGTTAAGTGAGTTATTCCTAAGAATTACAGGCCTACAGTGTAAAACGCCAGATTTGCATGCAAAATAATTGTACCGCTTTTAGCACCTAAAATCTGAAATAATCATACCGCCGGGGAGGTTAAGCCCTGTACACACGATCGGTTTTTCTGATGAATACAGACCGATGGACTGTTTTCATCGGACAAACCGATCATGTGTGGGCCCCATCTTTTTTCCATCGGTGAAAAAAAAAAAAAATTCCTATGGAAAAAAAAAACCAACATAAAAATCTGATCGTCTGTGTGGAACTCCATCAGAGAAAAATCCACACATGCTCAGAATCAAGTTGACGCATGCTCGGAAGCATTGAACTTAATTTTTCTCAGCACGTCGTTGTGTTTTACGTCACCGTGTTTTGGCACGGTCGGATTTTTGACCGATGGTGTGTTGGCAAGACTGATGAAAGTCAGCTTTATCGGATATCCGACCAAAAAATCCATCGGATTAGATTCCATCAAACCAGACCAGTAAGCTGCAATACTATCAATTTATGTTCTTAGGATTAGAAACGCTTGAATGATAGCTCAGAAAATTAACACATATCGACCAATCAGATATCACCTGTCATTTATCAACTGTAGGCTCAAAAAACATCCCTCCTACAGTTCACAATGGGTAAGAACTCAATTTTTTTTTCCTGCAGTCTTTTTATTTTATATATATCACTCCTTCCAATAATTGAGCTTTTAAAGCTCTTATAACTTAGCATCTGGATGTCTGAAATGCAGCAGTAATAAATCAAGCCATAGATTTTTTCCTCCTTAGCTAGGGAATGCAGACACTATTTAATGCATAATTAATTATGTCATTTAAAGTATTTACCTACCAGAGAGCAATTAAAAATGTTTTCAATTTATTTCTATTCACCAGAGAAGGAAATTAACTAATTTATGTCTGGATTACACTGCGGAGCAATGCAAAGCAACATCTCTAAGCAATATAGAGAGATTGATAAGAGATATAAAAAAGAAGGATTTCCATTCCCTTCAATATTTGTAGCAGAGAGAATGAAGGGCTGCTGGTTAAAGCCAGGCATTCAAAGTATATTGCCATTTCTAAGTGAATTTCCAGGAGAAAATGTTGCATAATTACCGTTTTTTCATTCTATATGTTTTTTGTTTTTTTTTTGTACTTTTGCCAGTACCTCTGATAGACGTCGCTGTTCTGTTTTCTTCTGCATGCATAAAAGTGCTCTTTCATATTCCGTATTAAGGGAATGTGTTGTGGTTTCCTTATATCTTTTCATTGTGTTAAGCATTAGCAGAAAGTTGTTTTGTTTTTTCCTGTTTACTACAAACATTTTGTTTTGTTCTATGCAATTATAAAAATAAATACATTTTCAAAACAATATTTCATATGTATCACTTGCAACCAGCAGGTGGCAAATTGCAAGCAGAACACTTACTTTTAATAGAACATACTGTATGTTCTATAATATATGAATATAATATATGAATATAATATATGAATATAATATAATAATATAATATATAATAATAAATAATATAATAATATATAATAATAAATAATAATATAATAATATAATATATAATAATAAATAATATAATATAATAATATAATATATAATATATGAATATATATTCTATGAATATAAGCCGAAGCACTTAATTTTACCACAAAAAAATGGGAAAACGTATTGACTCGAGTATAAGCCTATGGTGTCCATCTGCATGCCTCACTGTGCCTCACTTTGCCTCACTGCATCCATGTGCATGCCTCACTGTGCCCATGCCTCACTGTGCCCATGCCTCACTGTGTCCATGCCTCACTGTGCCTCACTTTGCCTCACTGCGTCCATGTGCATGCCTCACTGTGTCCATGCCTCACTGTGCCCATGCCTCACAGTGCCCATGCTTCACTGTGTCCATGCCTTACTGTGCCTCACTTTGCCTCACTGCGTCCATGTGCATGCCTCACTGTGTCCATGCCTCAATGTGTCCATGCCTCACTGTTCCCATGCCTCACTGTGCCCATGCTTCACTGTGCCCATGCTTCACTGTGTCCATGCCTTACTGTGCCTCACTTTTCCTCACTGTCTCCATGCCTCACTGTCTCCATGCCTCACTGTCTCCATGCCTCACTGTCTCCATGCCTCACTGTCTCCATGCCTCACTGTCTCCGTGCCTCTCTGTCTCCGTGCCTCTCTGTGTCCGTGCCTCTCTGTGTCCGTGCCTCACTGTGTCCATGACTAGACTGACGTTTAACATGGGAATCTACAGAAAAATCTGTGTTTCCAAGCCGTAGGTACCCCAGACTACATGTGTGCCAAGTTGCGGATCCAGGGGACCTACGACCGGCCGGTACCGGCTCTCCAAAGTCATCAGAGAAATTTCCATTTTAAATGGGAGTCTATAGAAGGGGTGCCCGCCTTTGAAAAATTGGTGCTCCTCAGCCATAGGTCCCCCCGGACAACAAACTTTGCACACTTGTAGGAAGAGTGGGGCTACGTGTGCCAAGTTACCGGTACCAGGGCCCCAAAGTCCGGGAGATAAGGCGCAAAAAGTTAACTCGAGTATAAGCCAAGGGGGGCATTTTCAGCAGAAAAAAATGTGCTAAAAAACTTGGCTTATACTCGAGTATATACGGTATTTACTGTAGGTAGCAAATCAATATATTGTGTGCGCATGCAGCTAAATGACAGAGAAGGGGCCCCTCCCTCCTAGCAGAAATGGGACCCTCATAATAGGTTAGTTTACCCAAGGCTGCCAGCAAACAGGCAGCAAGGTTTTGGATTACTGCAAAAGCCAGATTTCTCTGAGAATTGAGGGACATGGATGCACCAATAGGTTGTACACCCTTAGGCTGCATTCACACACGATCATGGGTGGAGTCGACTTGATTCCGCCCCGTGATATCAAATGTGATGCCATTAATTTTAATAGCACCCCAATTGCGCCTTGATTGTTCAAAAATAAATATGAGCTTCTTTTGGGTGACAGCATTACACTTTGCGATTTGCAGCAATATTAGCGCAATTTACTATGCAACAATCGTGGCAAAATCACGCCACGATTGCAGCCATTTAAAAATCGTGGGGTGGAATTGCGGTGATTCTGCCAGCGATCTCGTGTGAATGTAGCCATACATATACAGTACCTGCCGCCGATCGCGGGAGCCATCGTCAAACTATGTTGCTCCTCCCACTCGCCGCCCCCAATGGATTACAATGGATGCGCGGCATCTCGTGGGGGCGGCGAGCGCAAGAAGCACAGCCTCTGGATGCGCTGGAAACACAAAATCTGTGGCATCTACTGTACCCAATGAAGTGACTGGCTTCAGGTGATGCACAATGATGAAACAAATCATCCTACATAAGTTGTACCTGTCTATCTACAGCCGGATTTCCCTAATGCTGCGTACACACGGTCGTTTTTTTGTGATGAAACAAAACAACGTTTTAAAAAACGTCATTTAAAATGATCGTGTGTGGGCAAAACGTCGTTTGATGTCTTCAAAAAAACGAATGTCGTCTTTTGTTTCACACGACATTTAAAACGACATTTTTAAACCTGCGCATGCTCAGAAGCAAGTTATGAGACGGGAGCTTCAATGGAACAGAGTGCCGTCGAACGTGGTGTACGTAACCGCGCTTTGCAAGAGCATTTTCAGAAAACGATGGTGTGTATGCAACATCGTTTTTTAAAATGAAGTTTGAAAAACGTTGTTTTGTTTCATGAGATAAAACAACGTTTTTTACATCACAAAAAGTGATCGTGTGTACGCAGTATTACATCCAGTCAAGTGCAGAATTTACACAGCATCTCTCAGCTCTGCAAAGGGAGAGAGTTGAAGCTACATCAGTGAGGAGAGCTCTGCCTCTGAGAGCTGATTGGATGGAAAGGGACACACCTCCCTTCACACAGCACACAGGAACAGAGCTGAGGCTGTCAATCTGCTAGAGCTCCCTCCCGTGTCACCATTTTTCTTGGTGTCAGGAAAACTAGTTAGAAGTGACTGATGCTTATAGCAGAGAAACAAAGCAGCAGAGAGAAATGACCAGTTTCATCGGACCAGTTCGATGGTGTGTACGGCCCATCGGACCGTTGTCCGTCGGACCAAAGTTTTAAAACCTGCTTCGAAATCTGTCAGACGGACACCTGTCCGTCGCACAGGTTCGATGGTTAGTACGCAAAAGCATCGGACCAAAAACGCGCGCATGCTCAGAATCATGTCGACGCATGCTTGGAAGCATTCAACTTCGTTTTTTCAGCACGTCGTTGTGTTCTATGTCACCACGTTTTGACCCGATCAGATTTTGGACTGATGGTGTGTACGCACAGCAGACCATCAGACCACTTCAGCCTGGTTTGATGAAAACGGTCCGTCGGACCAGGTTCATCAGACCGGTCTGATTGTGTGTATGTGGCCTTAGGGCTCTGGTTTGAGAATAGTACACACTATAGAGGGGTACGCTTTGTTCATATTTCAAGTCTGACAATTGCGCGGTCGTGCGACGTGGCTCCCTTTTTTTCCCACAAATAGAGCTTTGTTTTGGTGGTATTTGATCACCTCTGCGGTTTTTATTTTTTGCGCTATAAACAAAAATAGAGCGACAATTAAAAAAAAATCTATATTTTTTTTACTTTTTGCTATAATAAATATCCCCCCAAAATATATAAAAAAAAACATATTGTTTTCCTCAGTTTAGGCCGATACGTATTCTTCTACATATTTTTGGTTAAAAAAAAATCACAATTAGCGTTTATTGATTAGTTTGCGCAAAATGTATAGTGTTTACAAAATAGGGGATAGTTTTATGGCATTTTTATTAACAATTTTTTTTGTTACTACTAATGGCGGCGATCAGTGATTTTTTTCGTGACTGCGACATTATGGCGAAAACATCGGACACTTTTGACACATTTTTGGGACCATTGTCATTTTGGCGCTGTAGGAGTTAAGTGTGTACTAAGGGAGTGTTCTTACTGTGGGGGGCATGGCTGTGTGTGTGTTGTCACTGATCGTCGTTCCCTAACACAGGGAACAGACGATCACTGACAGCCACACTAGGAAGAACGGAGAATGTTTGTTTACACTCACCTCTCCTCGTTCTTCCTCTCTGTGACCCGATCACGGGTCCCGCGGGCACGGTCACAGAGGACAGGACCGGGTCGCGAGCATGCCGCATCGCCACGCTCGCAACCAACGGCTGGGCATCTTAAAGGGGACGTACCTGTACCAGGCGTGCCATTCTGCCGACGTAAATAGTCATGTGGTGGTCCTTAACCGGTTAAAGCATGACATGTTTGGTATCTATTTACTTGACCTAACATCATCTTTTATATTTTACAAAACATTTGAGTTTTTTGTTTTATGTTTATTTTTTATTTGTTTTATTTTTTTGCGTTAGAATTAAAAAAAAGTGTATTTTTTTCCCCAAAAAATTGAGTTTGAAAAATACTGCGCAAATACCACATAAAATAAAAAATTGCAACACCCACCATTGTTTGGGGGTTCTAACAAAAAATACTGATGTTTACAAAAGTATCAGCAAAGGCCTGGAGGTCAAGTAGTTAAACCATTTTTTTTATTCCTTATCATAATAAGTAACGAAAATAAAATAAATATACAACCATTATTCCTTTTCAAATAAAATATACAAGAAGCGGTGTTAAAAATGTATGCTTTTTCTATACCATGGTATAAATATTTGATTCGGACTTTAGGGACTAAATATACATCATTAGAGTGCTGAAGACAATTTAGAAATAAATTTAGATGAGCGCAAAGAAAGCAATCTCAGTCATAAATGAATTGTGAGCTGGAGATATGGAAATTCGAATCCATGTATTACAATAGGAGAAGGTCATCAGAGTTAATAAATGACTGGATTAAAAATTTATGGAGTTTGCATGACAGGTGTCAGAATGATGAACGGTGCACTAAATGTACGTGAGAAGCTGCACTATAGGCAGATATAATGGACAGAAAGGAATGCAGCTCTGTAATCATGAATATCTCATTACATTTTTTTTTAAATGAGCAGTGCAAGTTCCAGGATTTGAGCTCGTATCGGCCTCTCGCAGTCCCTGTGAAAAAAAGGGGAAGTTCCGCTTCAAAGTGATTGTAAAGTCTCTGTATAACAAAACATGTATAACAAACATGTTATACTTGCCTCCTCTGTGCAGTTGGTTTTGCACAGAGCAGCCCCGATCCTCCTCTTCTTGGGTCCCTAATGGTTGCTCCTGGCCCCTCCCTCTTGCCGAGTGCCCATACAGCAAGCAGCTTGCTATGGGGGGAACCGGGCCGAGCCACTGCTCTGTCTGTCCATTCAGACAGGGAGCCACGGTTTGACCCGGCCTTCTCCCTCCTGATTGGGTAACTGACTTTGATTGACAGCATTGGGAGACAATGGCTGTGTTTCAACCAACCAAGAGAGAGAGTCCCGGATGGCTGAGGCACTCGTGCACATTGCTGTAGGAAGATGGGGCTCAGGAAAGTATTGGGGGGGGGGGGCTGCTGCACACAGAAGTATTTTTATCTTAATGCATAGAAGGCATCTCCTGCCTTTATAATCACTTTATCCACTTGCCCACCGCCGTATTGTCATATAACGGCCGCAGGAACCCCCGCCGCATTACCGAGGGCCCGATGCGCGTGCCCGGCGGCTGCGATGTCCGCCAGGCACCTGCGATTGCTCAGGGATATAGTGATAGAGCAGGGACATGGATCTGTGTGTGTAAACACACAGATCCACGTCCTGTCAGGGGAGAAGAGAAGAAGAGAAGAGAACTGATCGTATGTTCCTTGTATATAGGAACAACGATCGGTCTCCTCCAGGGGCGGACTAACCATTGAGGCTCTCGGGCACTGCCCGAGGGCCCCCTGCCACTAGGGGGCCCCATCAGTGTTGCCAGGCTCAATAAAACCAGGGCCAGTATGTAAAAATCTGTGTTTTTTTAACATCTGTCCCGGGATATATCCGAAACTGACATGCTTTTGATGTGAAAATCCTGAGATTTTAGCTGCCCTGCCTCTACACTGCCTCCTGGCGTGGTGGCCATCTGTAAGCCCGGGGGGCCCCATAATCTTCTATTGCCCGGGGGCCCCATGAGTTGTCAGTCCACCCCTGGTCTCCTCCCCTCATCAGTCCCCCCCCCCACAATTAGAATCACTCCCTAGGACACACATTTAACCCCTTGGAGAGACAGGAGAGTCAGGACGCCCACTAACACACAGCTCCTTTCTCTATTTGCAACATAGAAAGCGTCCTGACTCTACTGTAGTCCATGGGAGGGTGCGAGCACGACACTCCACACCAGGGAGAAAACCTTGCCTTACTGTGTGGATTTACAGACAGAAGAACAGGAAGTGAGGATTTCTCAGAACAAATAAGGACATTTAAAAGCAAAATTGAAGGATGAGGTAAGTGAAGGAGGACTAAACTGAGGTGAAGGAAGCTATTTAGGGAAAAAAAAATGTACCTTTACAACCCCTTTAATTCTGTTTAAGTACAGCGTCGCACGGCCCTGCAATTGTCAGTTAAAGCGACACTGACATCGTGAAAAATGGCCTGGTCATCGAGGGGGAAAATCTTCTGGGACTGAAGTGGTTAATAAAAGTCAGTAGCTACAAAAAGTGTAGCTGCTAATTTTTTAATAAACAAAACGCTCATCTGTCCCACAATCTGATCGTGAGTACGAGGCTTTAGAAATTGGAAAACTGCAATAAATTAAATTTTTGTATTGGGTTTAATACTGCTTTATATTTAGAAAATTAGAAACAGTGATAGGATTTTATTTCAAATTTTTCAAGTTTAGAGTAACGAAAAAAAAAGAAAAAGCCAGCCTCTGAGTGGCTTCTATGGGAAGCACTACTACCCATCTACTTGTATACATGATAGCTGCTGTTTTCCTAATGTTACACTAGAAAATATAGTTAATTTATAAAGTTACTTTTCCTTAGTAAAACAAGTCATCATAGTTTATTGTAAATAGAAACCCAGCCATATCCACACATTTACATTTATAGAAGCCATTTGGGCTTTTCATGTGCAACCATAAAAGCTTTACAGAGTCGGTAATGGGAGCAGATCCGCAATAAACAAAGGCCCAATATGTCAGCCTAGAAATCCCAGACAGTCATTTTCCAAATGGCCTGGGCCTTATGTGTGATTGTGTCTGAGAAAGGAGCTGCTTGTCGCCCTGCCTTAGCCCAATTCTCAGTACGAATTTCCAGGGCTGAAAATAAAAAAAGGGAGATGATTGGTTGTTATAAGCATGTGCTTCTCCGCTTTATAAAAAGCCTGACTCCTACCTCACTATTAAAAGGATTTTGTACGTTAAAGCAGAGTTCCACCCTAAAAAAAAATGTTTACATTATCAGACTGGAAATCCTAATCTGCCACGGTGCTCCTAGGTCACTTCCTCCCTCGCCCGTGCCTCTGGGAAACGATGACTCATCATTTCCCAGGAGTCTGTGGGCAGTACTGTGATCAAAAATCGGGTTATTTCCTGACAGAACTTTCTGAAATGGGAATGAGGGACACCTATTAGTAAAAGTAGGTAGAAATAGGACACACCCTCTTGTCACGCCCCATTAAAAGATTATATACAAGTGTAGCGCCCCCTTGCTTTTCGCATGGGCGTTTTTCCAAAAGTTAGTTTAACTGGGAGAGTTACATTGCTCCCAGTCGTGATTTGTCAGGCCGCGTACACACGATGAGACATGTCCGCTCAAACATGTCCGACGGACCGCTTGCAGCGGACATGTCTCATCGGATTTTGGTCTGATGGCGTGTACACACGATAGGACGAAAATCCCCTCGGGCTGAGGATGCGGTTACGTGGCGGTGACGTTGACGCCGCCACGTCACCCCTCCAGGAAGTAAAATACTTCCACGCATGCGTCAAATCCATTCGACGCATGCGCAGAGATTTCTGTCCGCTGGTTTGTGTACTAACCAGCGGACATATCCGACAGACATGTCTCCGGCGGACAAATTTCAAAGCATGCTTTAAAATTTGTCCGCTGGGAAAACATGCCCGCTAGCCCGTACACACGATCGGAGATGTCTGCTGAAACGGTCCGTCGGACCAGTTTCAGCAGATAGATTTGATCGTATGTACGCGGCCTCATGGTTAATGACATGTGTCATTCTGGAAAGGACCACTGGCTCGGACTGCATTCTGAGGATGTGAGTTCATCCTTGGCCGGCAGTGGGAGCTGGAGGGATTTCTGGCAGATGGAATCTTCCCCAGCAGCCAATTGGAGAGGGTTTTCTCTCCCTGGGCATGCTGGGAGGGATATATCTGGGACGAAGGTCAGGGGTTCGGGGGCGTTTTGCGGCATGGGGTCCCGGAGTCGGGGTGCGGCACCCACCTTCAGGGTGTGCGCATCCAGGGATCCTGCCGGCGTGGCCTGCCTGATCGGGCTTCAGGCCTAATCGAGTCTCAATCGGAGACAAAACTCCAGTGGCTCTCTGAGTTCCCTTTGCCGTGGAGAAGATCCGGTGTCCGGCAATGGACAGGTATGCTTGTCTCTGTCTCCCGGAGATCTTTTCCAAGGAGAAAGTTACTAGGAGCATTTGTTCTGTTTGGACATTTTGAATCTTTTTACATTTTAGTGGCCCGTGGCAGGGGCATAGAGCCGAGTCAGCGAAACTCGTTCCTCCCAGCTAAAATTTAAGGTGACTGTCTGAGAGAGAGAGACCGGCTTGGGAATCACCTCGCCCACCCCAGGGCGCTGATTGGCGACGTGTGGGCTCCGTGTTCTTTTTTTTTAGAGCTAATCTCTGCTACACCTATATCCAGGCCTGACATCTAAAGTTCTTATCCTTCTCATCAACTTGCTCTTCCTTCATCGAGTTGATGTTCGGCAATGTAGGCCTGGAATTAAGGCATTGAGAAATCCTTTATTCACTGTGTGGACACTCAATCATTATCTGGTACTTTTGGTGCATCCCTAGACAGAATAAAAAGTGAGAGTGACTTAATTTGCCGATCACATCATCAAATAAGCGGCTCCTTCGGGGGTGAGCGATACACAAATAAATAGCATGAAATCTGATTCTGTTACTGGCAGTCTAAACTCCAACGATGGCGACGAACAATGCATCTCTCTAGCGCCAAGCTCCAGGTCCTGGCCTTCCACTCCCGAATTCTGGCCTCCAGCTTCCAGAATTCCGAGGACGAACCCCCTGTTCCTTTTATGTCACACAGATACAGTGGGACGAATCCAACAAAGCCCACCCAGAAGAAAAACATAATTAAGCATGCATTTCCGGGTTGGCATTAACCACTAGCTGCCTACATACTTGCCGTTGTGGGCCACAAGAAGTTAAGGGAGCTATCTGTAGTAGACATGTGCGTTCCCGTTCGTAATGAATGGATTTTCATACAAATTTGTTAGTATTCGTACATTCGGATCAATTTGAACATCCAAACAGCTGAAAGTACTAAAATATGGAAATTCCAAATAAGCAAAATAACGAACACACGAAAATACGACAATCGTACTAAAATACGAAACACTGAAACAACAAAAGAACGAAAATTACATCTATAACAAATGATTTGCATTCCGTATTTTAAATCTGTTGTCTGTTCGTAATTTCGTATGTTCCTATTTTCATTTGTGTGTTTTGCAAATCCGTTTCTTTGTCTGTTCGTAAATTTGTGTACTTGTATCGTTCTTTCAAATGGGCACTGGGCAGTGTAGTGAGTGAGTGATGTATTTTACTTAACCACTTTAGCCCCGGACCATATTGCTGCCCAACGACCAGAGCACTTTTTGTGATTCGGCACTGCGTCGCTTTAACTGACAATTGCGCGGTCGTGCGATGTGGCTCCCAAACAAAATTGCCGTCCTTTTTTTCCCACAAATAGAGCTTTATTTTGGTGGTATTTGATCATCTCTGCGGTTTTTATTTTTTGCGCTATAAACAAAAATAGAGCGACTATTTTGAAAAAAATGCAATATTTTTTACATTTTGCTATAATAAATATCCCCAAAAAAGATATAAAAAAACATATTTTTTCCTCAGTTTAGGCCGATACGTATTCTTCTACATATTTTTTGTTAAAAAAAAAACGCAATTAGCCTTTATTGATTGGTTTGCGCAAAATTTATAGCGTTTACAAAAAAGTGGGTCGTTTTATGGCATTTTTATTATTATTATTTTTTTTACTAGTAATGGCGGCGATCAGCGTTTTTTTTTCCGGTACTGCGATATTATGGCGGACACATGGGACACTTTTGACACATTTTTGGGACCATTGGCATTTTTATAGCGATCAGTGAAGGGGTTAACACTAGGGGCAGGGAAGGGGTTACGTGTGTTGCTGGGTGTGTTCCAACTTTATGGGGGGGGTGGCCTCATAGGGGAAATCACTGATCTTCTGTTCATACAGTGTATGAGCAGAAGATCAGCGTTTCCCCCGCTGACAGGAACGAGAGCTGTGTGTTTACACACACAGCTCCCGTTCCCCGCCCTGTAACGAGCAATCGCGGGTGCCCGGCGGTGATCGTACCCGCCGGGCATGCGCGTGGGACTCGGGGGGCGCACGGGGGCGCGCCCGCGCGCCCTACAATCTAAAGGGAGGACGTAGAGCTATGTGCTCCCGCGAGACAGAGCCATCGCTCCGCAGTAATATGACGGCAGGCGGGCGGTCAGCAAGTAGTTAAAGGGGAGTTCCACCCACAATTTCACTTTTTAAATATAAATACCCTTGTAATACACAAGCTTAATGTATTCTAGTAAAGTTAGTCTGTAAACTAAGGTCCATTTTGTTAGGTTGTTACAGCATTTATAATCTAGAATTAGACGGTGGCCATCTTAAGTGTGGGCATCATGAAGCCAGACTGTATGACTTCCTGGATTTCAGCTTTGCATATCTCGCACATGCTCAGTGCTGCACAAGCAATGTAATAGGTTTCAGTCAAGTTTGCAAGGACTACTGGAAAACAT
Source organism: Rana kukunoris (assembly GCA_029574335.1). Taxonomy (NCBI): domain Eukaryota; kingdom Metazoa; phylum Chordata; class Amphibia; order Anura; family Ranidae; genus Rana; species Rana kukunoris. Next base: position 138,310,620 of record CM056058.1, read on the forward strand.
GATGCCTATCCCAGAAACCCTTGCAAATAGCCTTGTGACTTAATAGCCTAGGCTAATAAGGAGGAGAAAGTAATGAAGGACTACAAAATAAAGGTATTTACAAGCAACAAAATAAATAAAAATTGTCCATTCTGAACACTATGAGATTAGGGCATGCAGCACAGACAAACATAAAAAAATGGGTGGAACTCCACTTCAATATCTTAGGCAATCAGCTTATCTCGTTCAACACTGAGGATCTGTGTAATAAATAGTGATCTGTGCAAAAAAGTGCAAATGCATAGAGTAAACTGTCCCAGCGCATAAATAGTTCAACACCAAAATTCTGTATGGTGAATCGCAATCTATGCAAAAAAAAAGTGCAAATGCATAAAATGAACTGTCCCATCCGTGGTGGTGTAGCAGGTCCTATATTATGGGTGACTTTTCTTCAGGAAATATGCTCACATTGCGCTTACCTTAACCACTTAAGACCCGGACCAATACGCTGGCAAATGACCCAAGGGGTTTTTGCGATTCGGCACTGCGTCGCTTTAACAGACAATTGCGCGGTCGTGCGACGTGGCTCCCAAACAAAATCCACGTCCTTTTTTTCCCACAAATAGAGCTTTCTTTTGGTGGTATTTGATCGCCTCTGCGATTTTTTTTTTTGCGCTATATACAAAAATAGAGCGACATTTTTGAAAAAAAAACAATATTTTTTACTTTTTGTTATAATAAAAAACCAATAAACTAAATTTTAGTCAAACATTTAGGCCAAAATTTATTTAGCCACATGTCTTTAGTAAAAAAAAAATCGCATTGAAAAAAAAATTAGCTACCTAGCGGGGGCGATCGCAGGGGTTAAATGTGTTTTTGTGTGTGTGTAAGTGTGCTGTTGGTGCAGACTTACTTGTTGTGTTGTGATCTCTCCTCAGCGGCGCTTGAAACAAACGCCGAGGGAGAGATCAGATAGCTTCCTCCTTCCTGTGTTTACACAGGAGGAGGAAGTGACAGGGCGGGCGGGCGCGCGCATTGGCTGGGAGCGATCCGGAGGGGGCGGGTGAAAACGGATAGCCGCCCCCTCTTGTCGGATCGCTCCTGCAGCCGCGCGGAACGCCGCATGTACGGGGGGGGGGGTCCGATCGGACCCCCGATCCCCCCCAAGGCACCAACGTATATATACGTTGATGTGCCTGTCGGTGCCATTCTGCCGACGTAAATGTACATGCGGCGGTCCTTAAGTGGTTAATAAGGCAAAAATAAAGCCTTTCAGCGTGTGTTGCTCTGGCTGAGTCCCCAGCAGGTGTCACTCCGTCCTTTCAGTAAGATGGTGTAATGGTTTGGTGAAGGTCCAATATTCCAAGATTGGCCGTGGGGGATTTTCCAGTGTTACTCAAATGAAGAGGAATGGTACCATAGTGAAGTATGTATAAACGTTTTAATGATAAAAATCTCTGATGAAGCTGCGTGACGCAGCGTAACATGTAAGACCCGAACCCGGAAGTTAGACGCGGAACTCGTTTGTATTTACCTTGATGTAAGTCTTTTATTTTTATCATTAAAACGTTTATACATACTTCACTATGGTACCATTCCTCTTCATTTGAGTAACACTGGAAAATCCCCCACGGCCAATCTTGGAATATTGGACCTTCACCAAACCATTACACCATCTTACTGAAAGGACGGAGTGACGAAAAGTCACCCATATTATAGGACCTGCTACACCACCACGGATGGGACAGTTCATTTTATGCATTTGCACTTTTTTTTTGCATAGATTGCAATTCACCATACAGAATTTTGGTGTTGAACTATTTATGCGCTGGGACAGTTTACTCTATGCATTTGCACTTTTTTGCACAGATCACTATTTATTACACAGATCCTCAGTGTTGAACGTTTATGCGCTTATCAATTTTATTCAATTCACTGTTGTCATATTTATATTTATCACAATTTAGATTGAGCAGCATTTTCATTTCATTTCACTTTATTTATTTGGTGGCGCAAGAGCCTCATACATTCACAATCAGCTTATCTCTTTTGTGCTGAGTCACATTGGACAGTGTAAAGCCTCGTACACACGATCGCACTTCAATCAAACTTTTCCGTGGATTTTTTTCCAAAGGGAGTTGACCGGACTTTTGAAACTGAAAAAGTTTGTCCGATGGAGCGTACACACGGTTGGATTTTTTGGAAAGCGCTCATTTTAAAGTTTGTTGGCAAAAAGTCAGACCGTGTGTTCAGGGCTTAAGAACTTAATATGAATTAGCCGCGTGTTGAAAATGAAACTAAAATACGAGATTGCGAATGACCGCACCACGATGTATTTCCGAAAGTACAAAATTACGAATCCATTAAACGAAAATTATTATGTAACAAAATTACGAATTTCGAATCAACGAAAATAAATTAGACAGAATTACGAATCATTCAGTATAAACGAAAATAAAAATGTTACGAAAATACGAACGGGTCCGAATAGGAAAACTTGCGTCTTACGAAATTACGAATCTTTACGAATCTACGGAATGAGATGGAACGAAACAAAAAAAACACATTTTTTTTGTTGTGCACATTATACATGTGCTTAGCTGACATCCCTTCTGGCTCCTGATCCTGCTTGCTGTTCTACTACGTTCATCTCTGGCTCCCTGACATTTGTCTTGTCTTGTCTGAGAGTGAGGCACAGAACCTGGAGTTGAGCCTCAAAGTGTATCCAATATTGAAGATCTGAGGTCTGAATCTGTTGGCTCTAAGAAACGTCTTAGTACTTTAGCCTTTCTGAAATTATGTAACAGCAGAAGGCCTACAATGAGTTGGTTTTTAGAATATCTCTCCTGCAAAATAAACTGGGCTTCTCAAATGAAAAGATTAAAGGACGTGGAATAAACTGGTGTTCTATAGCAAAGCCTGGCTGAAAATCTGAAGTTCTGCTCTGGTAGGCTGTGCTCATTTTATATATCTTAAGGTTTAATTTTCCATTGTGACTGGAATGTTCATTTAATTCCTCAATCTGGACAAGGTTACATTTACAGGAGGAAGATGAAAATTTACTTTTATGAGTAGAAAGCTTCAAGGAGAAACTCAAAACGCGTTAAGCCTGGAGCAGAAATGTCATGTCTCTTGTGGGTACTCGGAGCTCCTGCAGGTGGCAGAGAAATTAATTGTATGGTGATGGTGGAATGTCTTCTGCCCTTTCATTTCCTCCATTCAAAGCAATGCTGTATATGTCACGGAAACAACAAAAGATGTTGTTTTGTTTATTTTCTGTTCCTTTGGTGTCTCTCTGACCTATTTACTAATTTATTCGCCTTTGTTCTGGAGTATGGCTTATTTTGCATATGATTTTGGTTTTCAAAAAGATGAGGTCTTTAAATTCTGTTTGTTAAAGCTTGTAGGCAGATGTCTAAATGGAGGATTCTGTATGTGTACAGTAATTAGGTTAGTTGGTTTGCCCAGGCTGAGAAGGGGTTAATTGGATCTTGGCTCTTTTACCGGGCTTTTTGAAATCTGCCTTCCTTCCTGGTGCATATGTAATTGGGGGGCTCAGGGGGAGCCTGCATATGGAACGATGAGGAAGGTCTGCGGCGTCATGTAGTACCACAAGATACTGGAGTTTTGGAGGAATCTACCAGCTTTGGAGGACACCAGTTATGGACTTGCATCTTTTTAAGGCTTGATTATAGCAAAAAGAGGTGTTCATTAAAAAATGTAAATTACCATCATCTCTATATTGAAGAAATATTTTCCCTGGGGCTATAAAGATAGTCGCTATCTTTTTATAACTAAAAAATATATATTTTATTGGCACAAACAATTTAAGAAAACAAAATTTATATAAAAAAAATGTTTGCGTCAGGGCTGGGCTCAGCCCTTCCTTCTCTAAGCTGGCCACTCAGCTGTCGGTAAATTGCCAGCTCCTATCTCTTCACAGTGACTCCCCTGTTGATGATCCGGCTTGTCAGTCCTTCCTACTTATTCTAGTTCACTTGCTCTCTGCCTTCGCCTTGGTCGACATCACAGAGACTTTCTCCTGTGTTCCTGTTGAAGACTTTACTTGGCTGACGTCCCTTCTGGCTCCTGATCCTGCTTGCTGTTGCATCTCTCCCCATGCATGTATTCTTTGAGAAAAAAACAACAACCCTGGGGGCGCACAATGAAATACTGATTTCTGTGCCCTGGAAGATTGTAGATTACGTTTTTACTACAACAGCTGGCAGCTTAATATCAACTAAAGGACAGTTTTTAGTACACAGGTTTATTGCAAATGTAGAGCAATGGTAACATCTGTAATGAGTGACACCAAATAATAACGTTTGCACCTAAATGATATTGTGTAACGCAAAGTTTTGCAATAGAATAAAATATTTCATACTCTGCAGTCTGGCCATGTTATCGGGTTTCTGGATTTTTTTTTTACTGAACTGTAGATGTCACAGTTAGGTTGAGAGACGCTGATTTATCGTACTGTGCAGACTTAGCAAGCATCCTGAGATCCCTCAAGGGAACATCTCCCAGAGCTCCAGGCATCACAGCATTGTGAGCTCTACACTGAAGCTCCTCGGCCTCCAAAGTTTTCTGAAACCCTTGCTTTGGAAACCAATGGACCAACCACACAACTATTCTTGTTACTTCTCCCAGTCTGAGACAAGTCTTCTCTTTACCTCCAAAGCAGATCACATGACCGCCCCTCAAAATCTGTCCTACATTTGAGAGAACCTCCAAACAACTTAAAGGCTTTCACACTTCTTACTGCTGTACGGGGGATCAAAATTGACAGTTGGTCAAAATTGTCTGCGCAAAAAATGAAAAACGCAAAGGTGATCGAATACCACCAAAAGAAGGAGGGGAAAAAAGGACACAAAATTTATTTGGGTGCAGCGTTGCATGACCGTGAAATTGTCAGTTAAATTAACACAGTGCCGTATGGCAAAAAATGGCCTGGTCATGAAGGTCCTTCCGGAGGTCAAGTGGCTAAAGATTAGGCCAACCGATATTTAAACAGTATAAGTACAATATGGAAACACTGACAATACCCATAGCAAGTAATTTGCCTGGTTTGAGCTTAAAACGTCAAGACAACATGACAAATGATCGTCCCCCGATATTTACAGGGAGTTGTAAAAAAAAAAATCCTCTACTAAATGCAAGTTACTTAGAAGTATTTTGTTCCTTTAAGTTCTCCAAAGACTTTTCCAATAACATTGCATTCAGAATTGCAAGCTTAGTTCTGGTGGGTAGGGATGAGCTGAACACCCCCCGTTCGGTTCGCACCAGAACCTTCGGACGGACCGAACGTTCGCGCAAACTTTTTAGATCCCCATTGAAGTCTATGGGACTTGAACGTTTAAATTCAAAAGTGCTAATTTTAAAGGCTAATATGCAAGTTATAGTCGTAAAATGGGGTTGAGAACCCAGGTTTTGCCCCAGGGAACATCTATCAATGGAAAAAAAACGTTTTTTCTGGAGCAGTGATTTTAATGATGCTTAAAGTGAAAAAAAAAAGAAAAATTCCTTTAAATATCGTACCTGCTGGGTGTTACTATAAGAGCCATTTAGAACTGCTTGTGGCTTTAATGTAATGTCTTTAATATGGATGAAAATTATTGAGAAAAATAGCATGGGTTTCCCCGCCCCCTCCCCCCAGGTCATTACCAGACCCTTTTGGCCCTATATACTTTGAACAACAGTATATAGTTGGTGCAAACAAGACAGAGACTGTTGTTAAGTAGAATCTGTTTGTAATTTTCAACTGGTACTTCTTTAACCGCTTGCCAACCAGCCGCCGCAGGTATATGCCATAGTGTCCGCCATAATGTCGCAGTACTGAAAAAAAACGCTGATCGCCGCCATTACTAGTAAAAAAAAATAATAATAATAAAAATGCCATAAAACTACCCCCTATTTTGTAAACGCTATAACTTTTGCGCAAACCAATCAATAAACGCTAATTGCGATTTTTTTAACAAAAAATATGTAGAAGAATACGTATCGGCCTAAACTGAGGAAAAAAAAAGTTTTTTTATATATTTTTGGGGGATATTTATTACAGAAAAAAGTAAAAAATATTGCATTTTTTTCAAAATAGTCGCTCTATTTTTGTTTATAGCGCAAAAAATAAAAACCGCAGAGATGATCAAATACCACCAAAAGAAAGCTCTATTTGTTTGGGAGCCACTTCGCACGACCGCGCAATTGTCAGTTAAAGCGACGCAGTGCCGAATCGCAAAAAGTGCTCTGGTCGTTGGGCAGCAATATGGTTCGGGGCTAAAGTGGTTAAAGTGTAGCTTCAGCCATGAAATCTTTTTTTAAGCTTTTCTGAAAACATAGAGAAGGGTTATCACCCCTGTAACATTTGTGTTGCTGTCTGTGTTTATCTGTTCAGAAGATTGCACCTTACTTTCTGTCCCAATGACAAATGATTTTTGGAAATGTGGGTTTTTTGGTGAAACAAGGATTGGTGATAAAGTATCAGTGGAGAGGAGATGCCTTTTACAGGAGAGAATTTCCCTTCCTAGGGGTAGATTTCCTCTCACTTCCTGTTGTCTCCTTCCGTTTGCAAGTAGGAGTCGTTTGTAAGTTGGATGTTTGAAAGTAGGAGCCTGTCGTATATACTCTGCATTCATTTGGGCCCTAGGTGTTGGTGTCTGGGGCCCCATAACAATCTTGCATTGCATCATACTTGCCAACTGTCCCGGATTTGCTGGGATAGTCTTGCTTTATACTAACCTGTCCCTGGAAGCTTCCCAGAACCTGTACTGTGTACACCAGATCTCCCAGTACTGTGGCATCCTGACCCCCCTTATACTGTGCCCTTCTGCTTCCCTCCTGTACTGTGCCCATTGTGTTAATAAATCTATTTGATTTATGTTTTCCAATGGTTAAAATCAACTTTATTGAAAATACTAATAAATATATTTTTAATTCTATCAACTATTTATACTTTAATTCTTGAGAGTGGGTGTGTAAGTTGGCCCGGGGCAGGCTGGTAGGGGCCCCATTGAATTATTTTGCCCAGGGGCCCATGATGCTATTAAGACGACCCTAAGTACGTGATCTGGTGCAGCAGAGCCACCTTAACGCTGTATATCTATGTTATACGGTCAACAAGCATTTAAAGAGTCTGCTCACATAATTTGTATTAAAAACATCTTTGCCATTCTGAAGCTTCCTTCCAACCACTTTGCATATTATTTTATATATACTGTGATTCTGTACTTACCAATTATGCTGCAGAAATCTCCCTTGATTGAGTCTGTCTGCAACCATTTTAACTGTGGGCAGCTGAAGCTACTGCCTGTTCAATTTCTGGATTTACACAGACACACCTCCAGCTCTGCAGCTTTCATTGGCCCTCTTATGACTCGCCCCCCTACCTTCCTGGCAAACTCTCAGGAGAGAGATCGAAAGAGAGTGAGAGAGAGAGAGTGAGAGAGAGTGAGAGAGAGTGAGAGAGAGTGAGAGAGAGTGAGAGAGAGAGAGTGAGAGAGAGAGAGTGAGAGAGAGAGAGAGAGAGAGTGAGAGAGAGTGAGAGTGAGAGAGAGAGAGAGCTGTGCATGATGTAATAAGCCTGGGATAATGACCAGACAAGAAACAGGAAGTGGGCGGTATATTGTATTTACTGGCAGAAAAGATCAAGTACATCAACCAACAGGAGCGTTAACCCTTTCCTGTTCTATCCAAACCAAAATCTGCTGATATCTGCTCTCCAGAATAGCCCCAATCTAGAGTAGGAAAAATCATGGTGTGTAAAACGGTACAATATGCATGAAAAAAAGTTCAAACTTTATGGAAATTACACAATCATTTCCCCTTTAAGACTGGAAGACGTTTGTATATTTCTGATTAAAATAACTTTAGCTTTCCCTGGTGTATAGTTTACTCCGTCCTCCCAGCTATTTCCGTTCGTGTCCTGGCGGTGCTGTGTCCTTGCTCCCATTGATGTCTATCCTCAGAAGCCCTATTTTAGCGCGACTTTGTTTTTATGCTCGCAGTGAGTCTAACCAGACAAAATATCTTCCATTAAGTTTGTATCCTAAAGATATTTCCTGCATTCTTCCTCCTGATTATTTCACAGCGCACTTAATGGGGACTGTTTATGATTGTCTGGCTATGGCATTCAGCGCGAGAAGCCGCAGCACAGTCCTGATGCGTGACGACCATCCAGGCAAACTGCCCTGTATACCCAACAAGCAATGCTTTATTATTGAAATACGTGATTAGAAACTGCTTTTGCAAAAATATTAACTATAGTATAACAATATTACACTTTCTTGTAAGCTTGCTGTGACATATATATATTGCCTGACGAAGAGGCCCTGCGAGACCTCGAAACGTTGCTAATTTTGTGATCGTTTCACTGCATGAAACGTTCTCTTAGGCCTCGTACACACGAGGCAATAGATTTGTTCAAAACGGTCTGTCCGACCGATTTGAACAAATCTGTGTGTTTGGATTTTGGTTTGCTCGCGTGTACACACGAGCAAACCAAAATCCCTGCCAGCAGACGGCGCTCTGACGTGTCGGTGACGTGGCGGTGACGTTGACGCCGCCACGTCACCGCACCAGGAAGTAAAACACTTCCGCGCATGCGCCGAATCCATTCGGCGCCGGTGCGAGACGACATGTCTGCTGGTAAGTGTACTAACCAGCAGACATGTCGGGCGGACGGGTTCCCAGCCGATAGATTGGTAAGCATGCTTTGAAATCTGTCGGGTGGCCAAATCCGTCGGCTCGCCCGTACACACGATCGAATCTGTCTGCTGGGACGGTCTAGCAGACCGTTTCCAGCAGACAGATTTGATCGTGTGTACGCGGCCTTAGACGATCCTTGGTGTGCTGGCAAATATGTTCATATGATTGCTTTTCCAGTTCCCTGCTGGTGATCGCTTCAGCACCCTTTTTTCTAGTTGGCTGATATCCAGTAAGGTGTGCAATTGGAATATTTTGAGAGAGATATATGGAAAAAAGTCTGACCGTCACACTGGCTTTTTTTTAAAATTTATTTTAGGTACTCGTATAGCGCTGTCAATTTACGCAGCGCTTTTTCATATACAGTATATCAGTGGCGGCCTGTCCAAACAGAGCGCCCTTTAATCCATGCGCCCAGCCCCTAATCTACATACAGGGTGCCGGACGCAATGATTTTAATGGGGGGATTAATCAAGCACATGATTAGAGCCTGAGGCTCTAATTAGCTTCAAAAAAGGCAGAGCACTGTGCCCCGAGCCCACCCAGTTGCTTGACAATAGTGAATTTTGAATACTTCCTCTTTAAAGAATAAGCTTTGGACATGTTTCACCTTGTTTTTAGGGTTGAACATTTAACATGTTCCAGCATCTGCACCTTCTCTTCCTCCCACTTACAGCGGGCAGGAGGGGATCTTCTCCCTGCACCTGCTGTCACAATTTGAAAACTGCACAGCCATTCGGGGCTCCACCCATTCGGGGCATCATTTTTTCACAATTTCCTGTGAATGCATAGACTACAATTACCATCATCCATTGCGGCAGGCGGCTTGTAGTTCTCTGACCTGCCTCGAATAATTCAACTGTCTCCTTAATGGCCTACCCTTACACAGGCTATGTGAGTGAGTGAGTGAGTGAGTGAGTGAGTGAGTGAGAAACTTATATAGCGCAACACCTGCGAACTGAATCGCCTCTGGGCACTTAGTATTCTTTCCCTACTGTACTTTTGCCCTCAGAAAAGATGGGTTTTGAGTTTTTTTCTGAAGGCCAGGTGATTCACCTCCAACCGGATGCTGGTTGATAGAGCGTTCCAAAGTCTAGGTCCTTGGACTGCAAATCTTCGTTCTCCTTTGGACTTGTATCTGGCTTTGGGTATCTGGAGTAGATTTTGGTTGGTGGATCGCAGAACGCGATTGGGGTTGTGACATTTTAATTTTTCGCATTGATATTGGGGGGCATTTACTTGAACACACTTATGTGTCAGACAAAGTGCCTTAAAAGTGATTCTGTCTTTTACTGCCAACCAATGAAGGGATCTCAGTGAAGGTGAGATTGATTCCCATGGTTTTTTCCCAGTCACGAGTTGAGCGGCCGTATTTTGAACGACTTGCAGACGAGTGATTTGGTATTTTGGGAGTCCGAGGTAAAGGGCATTGGCATAGTCGAGTCTGGAGTTGATAATTGTACCCACCACGACTGCTATGTCTTCTTTCGGGATAAAGGGAATAAGTCTACGTAGCAGATGGTGGGATCCGCTGACTACTGACCCTATTTGTGCATCCATTGTCATGTGGGTGTCAAAAGTGACTCCGAGACTTTTGACTTTGGTGCTAGGGGTGATGGTTTGTCCCAGAATGGGCGGCGATGTCCATATTGGTGCGGGAAGTCTCTTTCGATTGGCGTGAAACAGGAGAAGTTCTGGTTTTGAGCCGTTGAGTTTAAGGTAACTCTTCGTCATCCAATTTTCAATCAAAGTAAGGCATTTCTCTAGTGCGAGATAATGATCCTTGTTGTTGCAGATGCGAAAATATAGTTGTGTGTCATCTGCATAGGAGTGGTAAAGTAACTACTCATTACTGATAATTTCAAAAAGAGGGCGGAGATATATATAGAATAGTACGGGCGACAAGGGGGATCCCTGAGGGACTCCGCATGACACTGTGCGTTTTTCAAAAGTGAAAGGACCCAGTTTCACTATTTGTGGTCTACAGTATCAAATGCCGGGCTCAGGTCCAGCAGTACCAGAAGACAAGATTCTCCTTCGTCTGCTGCTTCGGGAGCGTCGTCCCATATTTTGAGAAGTGCCGTTTCAGTTCCGTGACCAGGAAGGAAACCCGATTGGAATAGATCGAGTAATTTGTGGGTGTCTAAATGATGTTGTAACTTTTTTCTCCATTACCTTGGAGAAGACATTTAGGCTTGTTATGGGTGGGTCTTTGGGGTCAAGGGTGTTTTTTTTTAGAATTGGTTTAATTATGCCTTGTTTCATGACTGGTTTATGAGGTACGTGATTGCCGGTGCCACAATATCGGCACATTCTTTCAGCAGTTTGGTGGGGATAATATCATTAGGCGCTGTGCTGTCTCGCACAGTACTAATGATTTTTTAGTGTTTTTTTAGTGGTGTCGATGGAGATGAGGTTAAGAGTGAATTTAGTTGATTGCGGCATTTTTGTGTGGATATTAGCTTCTTGGTTTAAAGGGGAGTCAATGGGGATCTATTTTGCTGAATAATTTCACAGATTTTTTCAATTTTGTTAATGAAGTTATCTGATAATTCCTTGCAAAATTCTTGTGATTCAAAATTCGGAGCCTCTAGGCAGGCTGGGTTCATGGACTGAGTGACTAAATTAAAGAGTTCGCTGGGGTGGTTCAGGGAATTTGCGATGATATTAGAAAAAATATAGGCCCAGATTCAGAGAGAATTGGATTCTCGTAGCGTATCAGAAATACACTACGCCGCCGTTTTTTACCTGGCTCTACGTGGAATCCAGGTAGATTTTGTCCAGTAAACGACGGCGGCGTAGTGTATTTCTCCCGTCGCAATCCATCTAGACGAGTAGGGGGCGTGAAGGATTTAAAATAGGCGCGTTCCCGCGGCGATCGAACTGCGCATGCTCCGTTCGCAAATTTCCCGCTGTGCATTGCGTGAAATCACGTCGTTACGTCATTCGTTGTTTGAGTAGCGTCGTTTACGGACATTTCTATTCCCGAACGAGTTACGCAAAAAAAAAAAATTTAATTCGACGCGGGAACGACGGCCATACTTAACATGGGCTACGCACCGTTAGACCAGCAAAAAGCTGGTCTAACAGTACGTAAAAAAACCAGACGTAAGCGATTGCGAAGACCGCTCGTATCTTCGTGGATCGCCGTAAAAACACATTTGCATATCCCGACGCATGAAAACGACGCAAACTCCTCCCAGCGGCCGCAAAAATATCGCAGCGTAGATCCGAAGGCTTACGAAGACGTAAGCCTCTCGGATCGAAGCCCGAAGCCGCCGTATCATGGTTTGAGAATTCAAACTAGTGATACGGCGCGCAAAATTTGAAATTACTCCAAATTTTTAACACCAGTTAGACAGGCGTAATTGCTTTATGAATCTGGGCCATATTTGTTTGGTCTTAAAGATCTATTTGTGATATTTCTTAGTTATTACCTTGTAAATAATGGGCCAGATTCAGGTACATCTGCGCATTATTGGACCGGCGTAGCGCACCGCCTTTACGTTAGACTGGCGCAATGTAGCAGCGCAATCACCCTATTCTCGTCGCTTTTACGCAGAAATTTGCGCCTGCGCAACGTTATTTCAGAGGCGCAAGGCGGAGTAATACAAATTGGGAAGGACGTGGGCGTGTTACATTGAAATGAGCCGTGACCCCATGCAAATGAAGGGCCGGCCGGCTCGCGCATGCGCGCTTGAAGCAGACCATGGTCAGCACCTCTGTGCGCATGCTCACAACTCGGGAACGGCGCAATCAGTGAAATTGGAAGTGGACTAGGGCAAATTAGTGAACTACGCAAACAGCATAAATAGACACACACAAACGCACTTCCTTTGCAAAAGTACATCCCTTTGTATCCCTCCCTATACAGCAAGGTGCTTTTGTTCTGTTGTTTATTAGCGTTTGTTTGTTTGTGACGTGTCTTTGAGAGTGATTTTTGTCTTTTATGTGTTTTCTTTGTTGTTATTTTGTTTAAATTATATTTTTGCTGGCCATTTTTTTTTTTTTTTGGTTCTGTTTGTGTATGATTTGGGAATGTGGGGGTGACATTCCTGCAGGAAAAGGGGTGTCACCCTCAATTTTGGTGGAGAAGGGTTCCCCAGGACCAGGGAGAAGTGATCCCCAGGTCTGTGTGAATGGTGTATGAATGTACAGTGACATAATTGGAGCCTTGGCGTGGTCTTGCTGCTTACAAGTCCTGCATGGTGGACTGGTGCCAATCCAATGTGATGAGGATGTGGGGTGTGTGTGCTAGGGACCACAGTGGTGCGCATGCATGCATTCTCATTGTGCCTTGATTAATGTGTGTGTTTAACGTGCAAAGATGCATAATGTGAGCTGGCATGAGATGGGGTCATGAGATGGGGTCCCAGTGCATATGCAGAGTCACCTTGAAGGGAAAAGACAGGAGGATGTTAGTAGTGCATGTGCCCCTTGTGATGTGTGCATCATGGGGGGGGCAGTCATGCCTGCCACCCATGTCACTCACCAACCAGCCAGCTGTCCCCATACATGTTCTGTTCGCAATCTGTGGGGATGGGGCTCTGATTGTATATGTAGCTGTCATGGGTGTCATGGGTAGGGTCATGTGTTGGGCTGGTGATGTCCTCCTGCAGGGTTGTGGTTAATTCCATGATGGCATGAGGGGTGAATCTGAAGATGCGAGACACACCTCAGAATCACCCATGCCATAGATGTCTATGCGTGTGTGATATATACTCTCCCGTGAAGAGTGAAGAGTGAAGATTGAGGGGCTTGTATCAACTAATTAGATTAAATTGAAAAGTTTATATAAGCCAAAAAAATATTTTAGAAAAAATAAATAAAAAATCCTGTGCTCTCCTCAGTGCCCTCCTCCTTCTTTGCTCATCTAAAGTCAGTAGTATAGCTATGAGCATGGATGCCACTGGCATGTTGGCATACAGTTTGTTGGGCAACATGTGTGACTGCTCAGCTCCTCACTAACAGTGTTGCTTTGTCTGACATGTAGACAAATTTTGTAATTTTAGACCAGCTTTTAGCTGTTGCGCACACTGCGTAGCCTGCGCTGCACCAATGTTCTTTTGTGGATCCCCGTAACTCCCTCATTAGCATTTTTGAATAGCAAATCAATGGTGTGCCTAGCGCAGTTTTGCGCGGACGGATGCGCCTGTCTAACGAAATTACGCTGGACAAAAAAAAGTAGATTTCTTGCGTATCTCGTTTTGGGGATGCCATGCATCGAAACGCACGCGCACAATTAGACTTACGCCGCGCATCTCCTGTTACGCCGGCGTAATCACTCTCTGAATCTGGCCCAATGTGTTTTTCCTCTGTAGAGCTTCATCTCCAGGCTGCTTCCGCTCTTCTGCGCTCCTGCTTTAACAACGACAGCTGGTCGTTAAACCAGCTGGAGTTGTTTTTCCGGATGCGCGTTCTGCGTTTCGGACCTCCTGCTCTCTTGCTCCCTTGTTACCTCCTCCCACTCTTGCCTACAATTTAAAAACTGCACGGCCATTCGGGGGTCCACCCACGTGGCCATATAATTTTTTCACCGTTTCCTGTGAATGAATAAACTACAAGTACCATTAGCCATTGTGGCAGACAGCTTGTAGTTCTCAATGAACTGTGAGGGTGCTGGTGAGCACTCTGATAGTTCATTGGTAGATATCGCCCAAATCGTCCCCTCCGCTCCTCCCTGGACCTCCTGCTCTCTAGTTCCCTTGTTACCTCCTCCCACGCTCGCCTACAGGACTTCACTAGAGCATCTCCCATCCTCTGGAACTTCCTGCCCTGGTATGTCTGATCAGCCCCTAACCTGTCCACCTTTAGATCCCTAAAAACTAATTTACTCAGGGAAACCTGTCTCACACCCATCTAAGAACTGTACCCAAGTCACCCCCATCAGATCATTCCCCGCAACTATTACCTTTTGTACCACCTCTTTCCTCCCTTTAGACAGGGCCAAACCTAGGCAGGGAACACGGGGTGCTCCGCACCCAGGCGCCGCAGAGGTGGGGGCGCCGAAGCTACAAAGTGCTCCCCTAATTCCACCTTGTTTGTGTCCAGAGACGGAGGGCATGTAGCGGGTGCTGTGGTTCCCCATCCTGCTTGCTCTCTCCGTTGGCAAATGACAAGAGCACATTCATCCCGCTGTCTCCGGAATCCGTGCTGGGTACCAGAGCGGAGCCTAGTACCGAATTACGTTCTGGTACTAGGCTCCACTAATTAATTCTGTCTGCTCATGGAGCAGTCTCCTGTCTGCCCCACCCCCTTTGCATGTGTCAGCTCTTCTCTCATAGGCGGTGTGATAAGAGGCTTCTGGCTTGGCCGGAGCTGCTGCCAATCATCCCGTGCATTCCCAGAAATGCTCTCCGAGTGCCACCCACCAAGTGACCAAAGATGCCACATATGCCCCGCCCCCTGTAATGTGCTTCTGCCCCCAGCGCTCCCAAGCTTCAGGGATCTATTGGACAAGTACTAATCTATGGGGATACCTGATGTGGGGGGCTCTGATGGCGACACCTGCTGTGGGGGGGCTCTGATAGGTGACACCTGCTGTGGTGGGGCTCTGATGGGGGACACCTGCTGTGGTGGGGCTCTGATGGGGGACACCTGCTTTGGGGGGCTCTGATGGGGGACACCTGCTGTGGGGGGGCTTTGATGGGGGACACCTGCTGTGGGGAGCTCTGATGGGGGACACCTGCTGTGGGGGGGCTCTGATGGGGGACACCTGCTGTGGGGGGTGCTCTGATCGGGGACACCTGCTGTGGGGGGGACTCTGATGGGGGACACTAATGAAGACTTCTTAGGGGAGCATCTCTGTGTTTCATTCGTAGCCATAGAAACATTTGTAAAGGGGAGGAGTTAGTAAGATGACCACGCGGGGGCGGGGGGGCGACAGAAATATTTCTGCATCCAGGCGTCTGTGACCCTAGGATCAGCCCTGCCTTTAGCGTGTAAGCTCCATGAGCGGGCCCTCCTTCCCCTTCTGTATTGAATTGTATTGGTATTGTACTGTCTGCCCTTTGTATATATAAATTGTATATAATAATATAATAATCCTAAAAGTCTGCAGGAACCAGACATTGCACCCGGAGAGTTGCTGATTGAGAGTACAATGCTCTGCAGGCTCTTTAAAAAAAAAAATGCACTTTTTTTTTTTACCTACAAAAAAATGTGCAATTATTATTTTTTCTCACAAGGTAAACAGGTAAGATATTTGGGATAAAAGCCAAAATTTTAAGGGCCAAATGTTTGATGCCAAAACTTCCATACATGCCAATTTAAAACAAGCTCTTCTAACTTCAGGTGATATACTGCCCCTTCCCGCCAGGCAGGACCAGGAGTCGCATCACCGCCTGCAACCCGCCGCAGTTTTCCTAAGGTTACGTTCCCTTCAAAATGTCATTAGCTGAATGCATTTTCAACGAGTGGGAACCAGAGGTCTGTAATACCCAGCTGCGGAGGAAAGAAAAACACTTGTATGGGAGAAAGCATAGCGGAAATACTGAGAGAGGAAAGGTCACAATCTGCTGACATCTCTCTCTCTTCTGATTGAAAACGGCCTAAAATAGAATAGAATAACATCGATGCCCTATAAAAAAAAACTGTACGAGTTACGCGGCTTGTTTTTTTTCTTCCCTCCAATGGATTCTGTGCTGAGCTTTTCCATGTCTTGATTTTCCCAACTTACAAAAAAACTCCAGTCTGATCAAAAAATGGCGGAGCTGTTCTCTAAATATAACTTATTAACAAATCAGCCTCTGTGCCTGTAGCTGGATGCACATTAGATGATCCAAATTAGACATCCAGAGATGGTGTCAGACTGCCGGTGCCCCCACTTCTGGGGGGGAATGAGTCACGCTGTGTCTTTGCTCATCAACTATTAAAGTAGAATAAGCCAAAACTAAATGATATTATTTTCGTGAAAGCAATCATAAATAAATTGCATTTTTGTAGATTATAATTTTGTTTTTCCTTTGATTGTGAAAAAATAAATGTTTTTATGCTTTGCTGCATCTCAGTGCTGCTGATCTCCTGAAGTCCCTTTTTTAGACACCAAAGCCTCGTACACACGATCAGTCCATCCGATGAGAACGGTCCGAAGGTCAGTTCTCATAGTTTAACCGATGAAGCTGACTGATGGACTCATGTGACTACACACTGATCGTATCAGAACGCGATGACGTAAAACACAACGACGTGCTGAAAAAAATGAAGTTCAATGTTTCCAAGCATGCGTCGACTTGATTCTGAGCATGCGTGGATTTTTAACCTATGGTCGCGTCTACTAACGATCGGTTTTGATCTATCGGTTAGGCGTCCATCGGTTACATTTTAAAGCAAGTTGGCTTTTTTTTAACCAAAGATTAAATAACCTATGGGGCCTACACATGATCGGTTTTTGACCGATGAAAACGGTCCATCAGACCGTTGTCCTCTGGTTAACCTATCGTGTGTGCATGGCCTAAGGGTAGGGCCGGATTTAGACCCTGAGGGGCCCGGGGCTTCAGGTTCAGGGGGACGTTCATACACAGGGTTGGTTTACATTTCTAATGACAGGCACACATTTTTAAAATGCATGATACAATGTGGCAAAATTCATTTTTAAAAATTATACAAAATACCAGTCCAGAGTAAAAATGTTTACAGGTGATGGCCAGCAAAATTTTACATTAGACACATTAAATAGAAGAAAGTATTTTTTTTATTATTTATATATTTTATAGTCTTTTTTCATTATTTTTTTATAAATAATGAAAGTTATTTTTGTATTATTATATATTTTATAGTCTTTTTTTGATTATTTATTTGAAAAAAAGAAAGTCATTGTTTATAATGATATATTGTTTTATTAGTAATTTTGTATTATTATATACTATTTTATTATTATTCATTTTAAAAAATAAAGTAATTTTGTATAATTATATACTTTATAGTATTTGTATTATTATTTTTATAAATAATGAAAAAAAAATATTATTATATAGTTTATAGTTTTTTTTATCATTTATTTTAATAAAACAAAATCATTGTTTATTATTATTATTATTATTATATATTATTTTATTATGATTTATTTGAATTAAAAAAGTAATTTTGTATTATATCATTTATAGTATTTTTATTATTTTTGTAATAAATGAAAGTCATTTTTGTATTATTATATATTTTATAGTCTATTTTTCCTGACATGAGCTCCCAATGTCGGAGCGTTTGTCACACCAGTGTGAACCTGGCCTCAAGGATGATCAGTGAAAACAGGATACACTTGAGCTCATTTTTTGGTGTCATGGCAAAGGCTGTGAATACTTCTGTACATGGGATTTTTTCGTTTTATTTTTTATTTTTATTTCAATTTGCAAAGATTTCAAACAAACTTTTTTCACGTTGTCATTATGGGGTAATGTTTGTAGAATTTTTAGGAATTTTTAGGAAAAAAGTTGAATCCATTTTGCAATAAAGCCCTGTACACACGATTGGTTTGTCCGATAAAAACAGATGGACCGCTTTCATCGGACAAACCGATCGTGTGTGGGCCCCATCGGTTTTTCTCTGCACGTCGTAGTGTTTTACGTCGCCGCGTTTGGACACGGTCAGATTTTTGGGACTGATGGTGTGTAGGCAAGACTGATGATGAAAGTCAGCTTCATCGGATATCTGACGAAAAAATCCATCGGATTAGATTCCATCAGATATCTGATCGTGTGTACACGGCTTAAGACTGTAACATAAGAAAATGTGGACGAAGTGAAGCACTGTGAATACTTTCCGGGTGGGAAGGTACCGGAGCAGGATGGGACTGTGACGTCGTAGGAGGCCTATATAAATCGGTGCGAACCGCACACACGCCATTACAGCGGGAAGAAGCGTTGCGTCAACATCGGAAGAAGAGAAGAAGATAGAAGAGCGGGCTGGCCGCCGCTAGTAATTGAGCTAAGACGAAGATAGCGGCGGCCAGCCCTGAAGAAGAAGGCACCGGAGAGCGAGCGGGAGAAGAACCTGGGAGTGCAGAATATGGAAGAAGACCCCCGGAGAGCAGAGAAGACCCCCAGAGAGCGGAGAAGACCCCCAGAGAGCGGAGAACACCCCAGAAGACGTCAAAGAAACACCCCAGAAGACGTCAAAGAAGCATGCCCCCCCTCGTAAAAGAGCTAAAGAAGAGAGAGGGGGCCCCGGAGCTGACCAATAAAATATTTTAAAACCCTGTGTTTTTTTTTATTAACAAGTTGCCTCCAGGTGAATGGGTAGGGGTACAATGTACCCCATATTCATTCACCTAGGGTGGGGGGCCGGTATCTGGGGGGCCCCTTATTAAAGGGGGCTCTCATATTCCGATAAGCCCCCCGCCCGCAGACCCCGACAACCAACAGCCAGGGTTGTCGGGAAGAGGCCCTGTCCTTATCAACTTGAGGACAGGGTACTTTATGGTGGGGGGGCCGCAGGGTGCCCCCCTGCCCCAGAGTACCCAACTCTCCCATGTTGAGGGCATGCGGCCTGGTACGGCTCAGGAGGGGGGGTGCTCACTCGTCTCCACTCCTTTCCTGACCGGCCGGGCAGCGTGCTTTGGATACGGGTCTGGTATGGATTGTGGGGGAACCCCCACAACGTTTTCTCGGCGTAGGGGGGGGGGGTTCTCCTTACAATCCATAGCAGACCTAAGGGCCTGGTATGCCTCCTGGGGGGGGGGGGAACCCATGGCGGATTTGTATTTAAAATCCAAGTCGGATTCCCTTCGCTTCTATGACGGCATTGTTCCCATCGCGGCAAGCCGGCTCAGCGCTGGCTCCCGCGATGGGGCTCGTAGGTGGTCAATCTCGCCGAGAAAGGGAGCGAGATTGACACAATATCGCGGTTACCTACTGTATATAAACGCGATGACGTCCTTCTGAATCCTAAAAATTAGAAATCCGAGTGCAATACATCACTATAACACAATTGAAGAATGTTTCCCTCCGGCAAATCACAGCTTCCTCCCTTCTAGAAACCTGAGACTTAGGAAAAGCTTTTAATTTCATAGATTTGGTTTCTTTTGTATATTAGCGCTATACAAGCCCGAGTCAATTCTAAATGGATTCTTCTCAGATATATTTTCATTAGCTGCCCTCCGGGCTCTCGCCTCTCCCGTTGTGTATTGTGCCCGACTGCAGTAAACAAAACCAAACAACCGGACCCGCAGCATTCTGGGGAATCTTATAATTACTCTTCAGTCTTCAATCCATAAATGATTACGTGGCATATTCCGAATACTTTTCATATGCAAAACTCACAGCGGGGATTGTTTGCTTTAAAGAGAGCCGTTGCTCTCTCCCAGCAATGGTATTCACAGATAGCTGGGGCTCGGAGCTCTGTTATGGGGACGTCGTTTGATTAGACGGAATGTTTTATCTTTTGCATTGTGAAGATTTCATAAACTATCTTAGAAGCATGAATTTAAAGCTGAACGACAGCCAAAAGTATCAAAATAAAAATGAACAGCCAATTAAAAAAATAAAATGCCAAAACCAGCTTTGCTGAAATATTCAGCTTCAGTCCAGAAATTTTCCATGCAGTACTTTCTTCTGCCACTAGATGTCCTCAGTCTGGTGGCCAGCTTTATTTAATTACTTCTTTTGAGCCTTGGTTGTCCTGGACCCGCCTCCTAGTAGGCCCACCCGCAGTACATTGTAGTTAAAGGGTCACTAAAGGAATTTGTTTTTCTTTAAAATAACAAACATGTTAGGCCTCGTACACACGATAGGTTAGACAGAGGACAGTGGTCTGATGGACCGTTTTCATCAGTCAAAACCGATCGTGTGTAGGCCTCATAGGTTATTTAAACTTAGGTTAAAAAAAGCCAACTTGCTTTAAAATTAACCTATGGACTTATAACCGATAGGTCAAAACCGATCGTTAGTAGGCACGACCATCGGTTAAAAATACACACATGCTCAGAATAAAGTTGACGCATGCTTGGAAGCATTGAACTTCATTTTTTTCAGCACGTCATTGTGTTTTACGTCACCGTGTTCTGATACGATCGTTGTTTTAACCGATGGTGTGTAGGCACATCAGACCATTAGTCAGCTTCATCGGTTAACCTAAGACAACTGTCCTTCAGACCGTTCTCATCGGATGGACTGATCGTGTGTACACGGCTTTATACTTACCTCCACTGTGCAGTTCGTTTTGCACAGAGTGGCCCCGGTCCTCGTCTTCTGGGGTCCCTTGGCGGCTGTCTCTGGTCCTCCCCGCAAGAACTCATCACATTCATGCGAGAGAGCTCGCATGGTGATGAGTACTTGCGGGCACGCTCCTGTGATACAGCGAGTGGCCATAGCTGCTCACTGTATCACTCGGCCCCGCCCCTCGGCACGTGGAGTCACTGGATGTGATTGACAGCAGTGCCAGCCAATGGCTGTGCTGCTCTAAATCCATTCGCTCTAGCCAATCAGCGGCCAGGCTGAGCGGCGAAGAGGATCTCAGGACCAAGCGCGGGACTTTCGAGGGCTCAGGTAAGTAAAACGGGGGCTGGGGGGGGGGGGGGGGGGTGGCAGCATCAGATGTTTTTCAGCTTAATGCATAGATTGCATTAAGGTGAAACATTTTTTTTCATTTACAACTCCTTTAATCACTTCCCATCTAGCCAATAGCAAAATCCCAATAAAATACTTTTATGTTTTTGGTTGTAACATGACAAAATGTGGAAAATTTCAAAGGGTATGAATACTTTTTCAAGGCACTCTAGGATACTTTTTGGATTTTCCCCCCTGATTTTTAACTGAAAAGCTTGTATCTGGACCTCTTAGCAGTAGTGTGGTCAGTGGCGGTGCGTCTATAGAGGGCGCTGGAGCGCCGCCCCCTCTGGCTCTTTCACTGCCACTGATACAATAACATAGATTCATGCATTGCAAGCCAGCGGCCTATCAGAGTACAGCCCTCGGCTCCCGCCAACTTATCTAAGGGACGTGCAGGTGGTGTGTTTCTTAGATAAGACTGACAGGCGTCTGAGGCAGCGTACACACGTACGAAAACCTTGATGGGCCAAACACATTGTTCCGCCCGTCGAGGTTCTCACCCGGCCGTCGAAATCGTCGACCAAGCCGTCGGGAAAGGCGCCGAGCCATGGTTCTCGATGGGCCATCGAGCAAATAGAGAACCTGCTCTCTATTTTGGCTCGACGGCTTTCCTGACGGGATGCTCGCCGAAACCGTACACACGGCCGAGGTTCTCGGCAGAATGAGGATCCCAGCGAGCTTCTGGGTGGGGGAGGGACATTATACAGGGCACAGTAGCATTCATTGGCACAGCGGCGTTAATGGGCACAGTGACATCAATGGCCACAGTGGCAACAATGGGCAGTGGCGACAATTAAAAGGCATAGTGGCGACAAAGGGCACAGTGGCGACAATTGGCACAGTGGCGACAATTGACACAGTGGCTGCTTTTGATGGCATGGCACAGTGGTGACAATTGATGGCACAGTGGCTGTGTTTGATGGCATGGCACAGTGACTGCATTTGATGGCATGGCACAGTGGCTGCGTTTGATGGCATGGCACAGTGGTGACAATTGATGGGCACAGTGGCTGCATTTTATGGGCACAGTGAGGCTGCAATTGTTTTTTTTTTGTTTTTTTCGTTTGTGCCCTACCAAAAATTTTGAGCACCAGCCGCCACTGAGTGTGGTGCTTTCATTTCTATTTTTGTTATATTACACTACAGGCCAAGAACATCCTCTGGGGTGTAAAAGCTGCCTACCCAGGAACCAGATTGTTTATATGATCGTCGATACTTTATGGTGGCAACACCAGTGGGATAACCCACTATTTTTCTACTATCTTAACTGCCGGAATATAGAACAGAACACCTCCTTTATGGCACTGAAGAGAGAAGGAGATGTTCTATAGCGCAGCAGCGCAAAACTGGACAGGGCTGACACCACTGCCTGGGGTTTTAGTGCAGCAGAAAAATGCAGACTGGTACTAAGTCCCGGTGTTGAGTCTATATTGTGCAAGCACATCGGGATCCTTCTTTATCATTGAATTATTGAGATTAATTGAGGTGGACAATGACTTTGGATCCTCCAGTAATCAAGGTCAAAGTGCAGTTTTGAGATGAATCAGAATACTTGCCCGCCCTGTATACAGTGTAAATGTGAGCTTTTCCATTTTGCAAGTTAATGGGGAATGACAGTGAAGGAACCCTGGGGAGTCTCACTCCAGAACTCCCCACTTTCACATTTATAAAACCTATTTGGTTTAGATTCATTAAGTCTTTAGCTAGGGGCTAAAAGATAATGAAGGGGAACCCATGTCTCTTGTTTATTAACCCTAGATGGAGTTATTTGCAAGGAAGAAGAGCACAGACTGGGACAAAGAATGAAGAAGAGCCCCCAGTGGATTATTTTTAATTCAGAGTGGAATTTTAAACTGGAGCAAGAGAAGGAGGTGGTTGTGTTTGTGAATAAATAGAAATGTTTAAACTTTTATGCCAATACTTTATTTGCACTGAAAGAGAAATGGTGTTGGAGACTGAAAGAACTGTAAGCAACCAACCTCAAGGTCACTGGGAATGCCATGAAGCCTGGTGCCCATTGCAATGGCGGCTGGTGCTCAAAATTCTTTGGGGGGCGCTAACAAACTGAAAAAAAAAACAATCAATTGCAGCCACTGTGCCCATCAAATGCAGCTACTGTGCCCATCGATTGCCACCACTGTGCCCATCAATTGCTGCCAGTGTGCCCATCAATTGCCGCTACTGTGCCCATCAAATGCTGCCACTGTGCCCATTAATTGCTGCCACTGTGCCCATCAATTGCTGCCAGTGTGCCCTTCAATTGCTGCTACTGTGCCCATCAATTGCTGCCAGTGTGCCCATCAAACGCAGCCACTGAGCCCATCAAACTGAGCTACTGTGCCCATTGATTGCAGCCACTGAGCCAATCAATTGCCGCAACTGTGCCCATCAAACACAGCCACTCTGCCATCAATTGCCCCCACTGTGCCATCAAATGCAGCTACTGTACCCATCAATTGCTGCCAGTGTGCCCATCAATTGCTGCTACTGTGCCCATTAAACGCTGCCACTGTGCCCATCAATTGCTGCCAGTGTGCCCTTCAATTGCCGCTACTGTGCCCATCAATTGCTGCCAATGTGCCCATCAATTCCTGCCAGGGTGCCCATCAATTACCACTACTGTGCCCATCAAATGCTGCCAGTGTGCATCCCCCGCCCACCCGACACTTACCTGCCTCGGTGGGGCAGCGGGTCAACAGACCCGAGCACCTGATTGGCGGAGAGGCGTTTCAGTGTTAGGAAAGCAAATATTCATTTGTTTTCCTAACACACAGCTGAGTGAACTGCAAGCGCCCAGCATGGCACTCACTGTTCACCTTTTTTGACACCTATTAGAGCCTATGGCTCTAATCCGGTAATTCAAAAAATACTCCTCCGCTGTAATTCAGGTGCCCAGTGTCGAAAAGGGGACGGTGCCTAATTAGGGGGTGGCAGCGGTGACCATAGATAGATAGATTAATGCAATGGATGAATCTATCTATTGGTGATAGAGGGGTGGCAGGAGAGAGAGGGAGGCGCCGGTGCGCCCCTTATGGATGCACCGCCACTGGCCCACTGTCTGGGCCACTTTCAAAGTAAACCATCCAGCATACCGGCATTGGCATAGCAAGAGGCATATTATAGCCTCCAGCCATGGAAATACCAGCCCATGTTTCTTTTTATAAAATAAATAATAAAAATTATGAAAAATGTAAAATTAAGAATTGCAAGATCAATCTTGTTCAGCACCATAGATGTAATATACCACTTATTTTCTAATAGAGAGCCTAGAAAGTATACCTGAGATTTCCTTTACAATTATTTGTATTCATTTTTTGAAGGAAAGAGTATAACAGGGCAAAGGTAAGTACAGTGAGTCTTCATACAGAAATATTGATTGACAATAAGGATTAGATGGAATTGTATCATATCAAGGCAAAAAGAGTTGTGGTTGGGGGGACTACTGGGGTATAGCAAAGAAGGGGATTAGGGGAGTTGTTGGAGGTGTGCATGGGCTTTACAAAACTTGTGTAGATACACAGGGCCGCTAATAAGGCAGTACTACTGGTCTTGATGAGTGCCAGCCCATGTATTTTTAAAGGAAGTAGATAGATACAAGTTCCACTTCAATAATCCTAGAGACCAAAAGCATGTATTTAATTTTTGAGATTCAAAGTACCAAAGCTAACAGTTTTGGCGCCACCTGGCAGGTGACCCGGACTCACCCAAGGCACAGAGATGGTTGATTTTCACCAGATCTCCTACAGTTGGAGACAGCCCAGAGACCCTAGTTACTGAGCTGCAAACTGGCACCAGGTTGCAGGCCTGGCAGGTCCAGGCAGGTCCTGGTAAGGTTAGATGCCGGCAACAGGTGAGACATTAGTCAGGTCTAAGCCAGAGCAGAGACAGGCAGCAGGCGAGAGAGTAGTCAGGTCCATGCATGAGTTGAGGCAGGCAGTAGACGAGAGAGTAGTCAGGTGCATGCATGAGTTGAGGCAGGCAGTAGACGAGAGAGTAGTCAGGTGCATGCAGGAGTTGAGGTAGGCAGTAGACGAGAGAGTAGTCAGGTGCATGCAGGAGTTGAGGCAGGCAGTAGACGAAAGAGTAGTCAGGTGCATGCAGGAGTTGAGGCAGTCAGTAGGAGAGTAGTCAGGTCCGAACAGAGGTCTAGACAGGCAACTAACAAGAGTGTAGTTAGGTCCAAGAAAAGGTCTAAGCAGGCAGCAAGCGAGAAAGTAGTCAGGTCAATCCAGGTTGACAATGTTTAGGCAATCTCATTGGCAAGTATTATAGCTCATTGCTGATGATAGGACACTTTAAAGGCTGGTGCTTAAATACCAAAATGTGGGTTTAAAGACACACCAACTTACTGGAAAAAGTGGAAAGTCCTGGCAGGGATTTTGTATGTAACATTATAAGTGTGCCAGGGATTTTGAGAGCTTAATTGGAATTCCCGGAAGAGATTTTGTAAGCACAGTTGGAAGTTTTGGCAGGTATTCTGCGAGTTCCATTGGACGTCCTGTCAAGTACTTTTCTAGCACCAAGGATTAAGCGGGCACAATTGGAAGCCCTGGCAGGTATTCCTCTAGTACCAGTGGACATGGCTGGGATCAGTGGCGTATCTGGGGTATGGCAGCCATGGCAAGTGCCATGGGCAAAGAGTGCCATGGGCAAAAAGCCACCCCCCCACAAAAAAAAAAAACACGTCCTCCCGCGGCCGAGCTCCTGGCGCTGCGGCCGGCTTGCTCATATTGTTACTTGGCCTGGGGAGGGGAGTGACAGGCAAAGGCACCCCCATGACGGCCGATGACTGGCCAGACGCAATTACGTAGGGTAACAGTGTGGCAGAGGCAGAGCCTAAAGCTCTGCCTACCCTCCTTTGCACGCCATCATCTTCTACCCAGAGCGGGGAATGTGACATGAGGTGAAGAGGAGAAGAAAGGGTGGGAGAAGGAATGTATGGTGGCCCGATGGGGAACCCCCAGCAGCAGCACCAAGGATAGCAGCCAGGTAATACTTCTTGATTCTCTTCATCATTTTCATGTGTGCCAACCAGAAGCAAGCGACAAAATGTAATGCTCAGTGGATTAAATAAATATGCATAGCCATATCATAAATAAACTGTAATAAAGTGATTTGTGAACAGCTGTTGCATATATATATCATTTATTTAATCCATATTGAACATGATGATGACTTAAAACTTTTAAGTCATCCTGTGTGATTGTGCGTGTGTGCCAGGCATCAAATACAGTGCTCAATATGGTTTAAATAAATTATAAATATGCTTAGCCATTGATATCGTTAATAAAGTGTAATAAAGTGATTTGTGCAACAAGCTCATTTAACAGTCCACATTCAGTGAAAGTTCATGTACTCCAAACTTTGCAGTGCATGAACTTTAACTGAAGGTGGATTGTTTAATGAGCAGGGGCTATTGATGGGTACAATAGCTGATTTTGATGGGCACAGTGGCTGCGTTTGATGGGCACAGTGGCTGCGTTTGATGGGCACAGTGGCTGCATTTGATATGCACAGTGGCTGCGTTTGAAGGGCACAGTGGTTGCGTTTGAAGGGCACAGTGGTTGCGTTTGATGGGCACAGTGGCTGCATTTGATATGCACAGTGGCTGCGTTTGAAGGGCACAGTGGTTGCGTTTGATTGGCACAGTGGTTGCGTTTGACGGGCACAATGGCTGCGTTTGATGGGCACAGTGGTTGCGTTTGATGGGCACAGTGGTTGCGTTTGATGGGCACAGTGGTTGCGTGTGATGGGCACAGTGGTTGCGTGTGATGGGCACAGTGACTGCGCTTGATGGGCACAGTGACTGCGCTTGATGGGCACAGTGACTGCGCTTGATGGGCACACTGGCCGCGATTGATGGGCACAGTGGCGGCAATTGTTGGGCACAGTGGCGGCAATTGATGGCACAGTGGCTGCGCTTGATAGGCACAGTGGCGGCAATTGATGGGCACAGTGGCGGCAATTTTTTCTTAAATTTGTTTGCGCCCCTCCAAAAAATTGTGAGCACCAGCCGCCAGTGGTCCCCAGTGCCCCTCCCTGTCCCTGATTATCTGAAAGATGGGTTTCAAATGTTTTGACAGGGGCACAGTTTCAGTGCTTGCCATAGGCGCCATTTTCACTAGATACGCCTCTGGCTGGGGTTCTGGAAGTCATAGCAGGGATTTTGAGATTAATGCCCCTTACACACGGTCAGACTTTCCAACGGAAAAAACTCAGTCAGAAAAATAGA
Source organism: Rana kukunoris (assembly GCA_029574335.1). Taxonomy (NCBI): domain Eukaryota; kingdom Metazoa; phylum Chordata; class Amphibia; order Anura; family Ranidae; genus Rana; species Rana kukunoris. The sequence goes on from CM056058.1 coordinate 138,338,073, forward strand.
GAACCTGCTCTCTATCTTAGTCCGACAAAAGTCAGATGGGGCGTACACACGGCCGGGATTTCCGACGAAAAGCTCCCATCTGACTTTTTCTGTCGGAAATTCCAAGCGTGTGTAGACAGGGCATAAGACTTCTAGAAGACCTTGTAGTGATTCAGAGATTACCATAACACATCCCAGGAGCTAAAATGCACTCACTTCACCAGGGTGAATGAGATGGAGGAATAAGGCTTTGGTTGGGATGATACAGTAGATAATATATGTTGTTTGTGGGTTTCAGCACATAGCACTTTATCTCGGATGCCCCAATAAGCCCTATGGGGTTTGGAAGCAGCTAAGTGGAGCCATTGCTCTTCTATAGTAAAAGACCTCATTCTGCATGCTTGAAATGGATCCAGCCCCTCCTGGGCAAGTTTCCTTATAATTAAACAATCTTATTTTCCAGTGAAATGAATATAGAACAGAGACTCGGATAGATCATGATGAGCATACTGAACACATAGTAACAGTGTTGTAGCGTAGGAGTGCGATTTATTTAGAGTCTGGAAGCATGCAGATTTTTATCTATTGTATCTTCAGATGCAACAAGAAGCATTTTGTTTGTGTCCCTTGTTAGCCGTTTGACATTTTGGGAGCAGAGACTGCCCTTTCCATCCCATCAGAAACATGTGAATTGTCTTGTAGATCTCATTTTACACGGCCAGTTCCAACTTGACGAACTTGTTGATGCGGAAATGTTTCAGCTTGTAAGTTGTGTACTGGGCCCTGTGATAGCGAGATGAGTTCCTGGTGTTATCAGTCAGGCAAGAAAAGACTGTATTATTTCCATGATAATTTATTTGTTGTCAGATTCGCTATGATCACCAGATACAGCGAGAAGATAAAACAAGTATACACACCGTATGTATGATGACCTAGTTTTGCAGGAATTTAAAGCCTGCATAGTCTGGGAGCTCAGACAGTTTCATAGATGCTGCTTAGGTCTGCTTTATGTTTGTTAGTCATAAAATGATGGAATTTTTAAAAAAACTGCTATATACTACACCATACAATCAATATATATATACAGTACAGACCAAAAGTTTGGACACACCTTCTCATTCAAAGAGTTTTCTTTATTTTCATGACTATGAAAATTGTAGAGTCACACTGAAGGCATTAAAACTATGAATTAACACATGTGGAATTATATATGAATGAATGAATGAATGAATGAATGAATGAATGAATGAAAACTTATATAGCGCGGCACATGCGAACTGAATCGCCTCTGGGCGCTTGTTGTTCCTGTCTCCTTTGATATCAAAAGAGAAAAGTCTTGACCTTTTTCCTGAATGCTAGGTGGTTCTCCTCCAACCGAATGCTGGTTGGTAAAGCGTTCCATAGTCTAGGACCTTGGATCGCGAATCTTCTTTCTCCTTTGGACTTGAAGTTGGCTTTCGGAACCTGGAGCAGGTTCTGATTAGTGGATCGCAAAACGCGATTGGGGTTATGAGCTTTTATTATTTCGCATAAATAAAGGGGGGCATTCCCATGGACACATCTATGCATAAGACAGAGAGCTTTAAAAGCAATTCTGTCTTTAACTGGCAGCCAATGAAGGGCTCTCAGTGAAGGTGAGATGGATTCCCAGGGTTTTTTCCCAGTCACAAGTCTGGCGGCCGTATTCTGAACGACTTGCAGACGAGCGATTTGGTATTTGGGGAGTCCGAGGTAAAGGGCATTTGCATAATCCAACCTGGAGTTTACAATTGCTCCCACCACGACCGCTAAATCCTCTTTAGGGATGAACGGAGTGAGTCTGCGTAGTAGGCGCAGCAGATGGTGAGATCCGCTGACTACTGACCCTATTTGTGCGTCCATTGTCATAAAGGAGTCAAAAATGACCCCTAGGCTTTTGACTTTGGCGCTAGGGGTGATGAGTTTGCCCAAAATAGGCGGGGGGGTCCACGCTGTTGAAAGTTGATTCCTGCGCTTGGCGTGAAACAGAAGAAGTTCTGTTTTTGCTCCATTGAGTTTAAGATAACTCTTTGTCATCCAATCCTCTATCAAAGAGAGGCATGTCTCTAGATTGAGGTGGTGATCCTGTCTATTGCAGATGCGGAAATACAGTTGCGTATCATCTGCATATGAGTGATAGAGCAGTTTTTGGCTGCTGATAATCTCAAAAAGAGGACGAAGATAGATGTTAAACAGCACTGGTGACAGAGGCGATCCTTGAGGGACTCCGCATGTAACTGTGCGTTTCTCAGACATAAAAGGTCCTAACTTCACTGTTTGCGATCGGTTTTCCAGAAAAGAGGAGAACCAATATACATAACAAAAAAGTGTGAAACAACTAAAAATATATGTTATATTCTAGGTTCTTCAAAGTAGCCACCTTTTGCATCTCTAGAACAACTGATAAGAGGAGACTGTGTGAATCAGGCCTTCATGGTAGAATATCTGCTAGGAAACCACTGCTAAAGAAAGGCAACAAGCAGAAGAGACTTGTTTGGGCTAAAGAACACAAGGAATGGACATTAGACCAGTGGAAATCTGTGCTTTGGTCTGATGAGTCCAAACTTGAGATCTTTGGTTCCAACCACCGTGTCTTTGTGCGACGCAGAAAAGGTGAACGGATGGGCTCTACATGCCTGGTTCCCACCATGTAGCATGGATCAGGAGGTGTGATGGTGTGGGGGTGCTTTGCTGGTGACACTGTTGGGGATTTATTCAAAATTGAAGGCATACTGAACCAGCATGGCTACCACAGCATCTTGCAGCGGCATGCTATTCCATCCGGTTTGCGTTTGGTTGGACCATCATTTATTTTTCAACAGAACAATGACCCCAAACACACCTCCAGGCTGTGTAAGGGCTATTTGACCAAGAAGGAGAGTGATGGGGTGCTGCGCCAGATGACCTGGCCTCCACAGTCACCGGACCTGAACCCAATCGAGATGGTTTGGGGTGAGCTGGACCGCAGAGTGAAGGCAAAAGGGCCAACAAGTGCTAAGCATCTCTGGGAACTCCTTTAAGACTGTTGGAAGACCATTTCAGGTGACTACCTCTTGAAGCTCATCAAGAGAATGCCAAGAGTGTGCAAAGCAGTAATCAAAGCAAAAGGTGGCTACTTTGAAGAACCTAGAATATGATATATATTTTTAGTTGTTTCACACTTTTTTGTTATGTATATAATTCCACATGTGATAATTCATAGTTTTAATGCCTTCAGTGTGAATCTACAATTTTCATAGTCATGAAAATAAAGAAAACGCTTGGAATGAGAAGGTGTGTCCAAACTTTTGGTCTGTACTGGATATATATACAGTATATTTATACTACATTGCCAAAAGTATTGGGGCGCCCCAGTCTTATGCCGCATACACACCACAGTTTTTTCAGGTTGTAAAAAATTACGTTTTTTTTTATGTAATTAAAAACGATCGTGTGTGGGCTCCAGACATGTGTCTTCACAATGTAAAAAATGGGCATTAAAAATGTAGAACATGCTCTAATTTTTCACTACGTTTTTAACGTTGTCGTTTACGTCGTAAAAAATGGTCGTGCGTGGGCTTTAACGACGTGAAAAAAACGTGCATGCTCAGAAGCAAGTTATGAGACGGAGCGCTTGTTCCAGTAAAACTAGCATTCGTAATGGAGATAGCACATTCATCACGTTGTAACAGACTAAAAAACGCGAATCGTCTTTTACTAACACAAAATCAGTAAAAGCAGCCCCAAGGGTGGCGCCATCCGAATGGAACTTCCCCTTTATGGTGCCGTCGTACGTGTTGTACGCCCCCGCGCTTTGCTAGAGCATTTTTTTTTCACGATCGTGTGTGGGCAAGGCCGTTTTAATGATCGGGTTGAAAAAAAACGTTTTTTCTAGACCATTAAAAATGTCATTATTAACCACTTAAGGACCGCCTACTGCACATTTACGTCGGCAGAATAGCACGGCTGGGCACATCAACGTATATATACGTTGATTTTAGTACCCAGCCGTGGGTCACGGGCGCGCGATCCGTCCCTGGAGCGGAAGAACGGGGAGAGCCGTGTGTACACACGGCTTCCCCGTGCTTCTCTGTGGCCGCAGCATCGATCGCGTCCTCCCTGTAATAGGGGGACGCGATCGATGACGTCACACCTACAGCCACACCCCCTACAGTTGTAAACAAACACACATAGGCACACATCCCCTACAGCGCCACCTGTGGTTAACTCCCAAACTGCAGCTGTCATTTCCACAGTAAACAATGCAATTTAAATGCATTTTTTGCTGTGAAAATGACAATTGTCCCAAAAATGTGTCAAAATTGTCCGAAGTGTCCGCCATATTGTCGCAGTCACGAAAAAAAATCGCTGATCGCCGCTATTAGTAGTAAAAAAAAAAATTATTAATAAAAATGCAATAAAACTATCCCTTATTTTGTAAACGCTATAAATTTTGCAAAAACCGACCGATAAACGCTTATTGCGATTTTTTTTACCAAAAATACGTAGAAGAATACGTATCGGCCTAAACTGAGGAAAAAAAATGTTTTTTTATATATTTTTGGGGGATATTTATTATAGCAAAAAGTAAAAAATATTGCATTTTTTTTTAAATTGTCGCTCTATTTTTGTTAATAGCGCAAAAAATAAAAACCGCAGAGGTGATCAAATACCACCAAAAGAAAGCTCTATTTGTGGGAAAAAAAGGACGCCAATTTTGTTTGGGAGCCACGTCGCACGACCGCGCAATTGTCAGTTAAAACGAAGCAGTGCCGAATCGCAAAAAGGGGCAAGGTCCTTTACCTACATTTTGGTCCGGGTCTTAAGTGGTTAATGTGTACGCGGCATTAGTCCATAGGGTTCAATATTGAGTTGAGACCTCAGAAATGCACTTCTGGAAGAATGGTCAAACATTCCCATAGACACTCCTAAACCTTGTGGACGGCCTTCCCAGAGGAGTTGAAGCTGTTATAGCTGCAAAGGGTGGGCCAACTCAATATTGAAACATATGGACTAAGACTGGGATGCCATTAAAGTTGCGTGTAAAAACAGGCGTCACAGTACTTTTGGGAATATAGTTTATATGTACAGTGCGGAAAATAAGTATTTGAACACCCTGCTATTTTGCAAGTTCTCCCACTTGGAAATCATGGAGGGGTCTGAAATTGTTATCGTAGGTGCATGTCTACTGTGAGAGACATAATCAAAAAAAAAAAATTCCAGAAATCACAATTTATGATTTTTTTTAACTATTTATTTGTATGATACAGCTGCAAAGAAGTATTTGAACACCTGAGAAAATCAATGTTAATATTTGGTACAGTAGCCTTTGTTTGCAATTACAGAGGTCAAACGTTTCTTGTAGATTTCACCAGGTTTGCACACACTGGAGGAGGGATTTTGGCCCACTCCTCCACACAGATCTTCTCTAGATCAGTCAGGTTTCTGGGCTGTCGCTGAGAAACACGGAGTTTGAGCTCCCTCCAAAGATTCTCTATTGGGTTTAGGAACCTTGATATGCTTCTTACAGAGCCACGCCTTGGTTATCCTGGCTGTGTGCTTTGGGTCATTGTCATGTTGGAAGACCCAGCCTCGACCCATCTTCAAAGCTCTAACTGAGGGAAGGAGGTTGTTGCCCAAAATCTCGCAATACATGGCCCCGGTCATCCTCTCCTTAATACAGTGCAGTCGCCCTGTCCCATGTGCAGAAAAACACCCCCAAAGCATGATGCTACCACCCCCATGCTTCACAGTAGGGATGGTGTTCTTGGGATGGTACTCATCATTCTTCTTCCTCCAAACACGGTTAGTGGAATTATGACCAAAAAGTTCTATTTTGGTCTCAATCTGACCACATGACTTTCTCCCATGTCTCCTCTGGATCATCCAAATGGTCATTGGCAAACTTAAGACGGGCCTTGACATGTGCTGGTTTAAGCAGGGGAACCTTCCGTGCCATGCATGATTTCAAACCATGACGTCTTAGTGTATTACCAACAGTAACCTTGGAAACGGTGGTCCCAGCTCTTTTCAGGTCATTGACCAGCTCCTCCCGTGTAGTCCTGGGCTGATTTCTCACCTTTCTTAGGATCATTGAGACCCCACGAGGTGAGATTTTGCATGGAGCCCCAGTCCGAGGGAGATTGACAGTCATGTTTAGCTTCTTCCATTTTCTAATGATTGCTCCAACAGTGGACCTTTTCTCACCAAGCTGCTTGGCAATTTCCCCGTAGCCCTTTCCAGCCTTGTGGAGGTGTACAATTTTGTCTCTAGTGTCTTTGGACAGCTCTTTGGTCTTGGCCATGTTAGTAGTTAGATTCTTACTGATTGTATGGGGTGGACAGGTGTCTTTATGCAGCTAATGACCTCAAACAGGTGCCTCTAATTTAGGATAATAAATGGAGTGGAGGTGGGCATTTTAAAGGCAGACTAACAGGTCTTTGAGGGTCAGAATTCTAGCTGATAGGTGTTCAAATACTTCTTTGCAGCTGTATCATACAAATAAATAGTTAAAAATTCATAAATTGTGATTTCTGGATTTTTTTTTTTGATTATGTCTCTTACAGTGGACATGCACCTACGTTGACAATTTCAGACCCCTCCATGATTTCCAAGTGGGAGAACTTGCAAAATAGCAGGGTGTTCAAATACTTATTTTCCACACTGTATATGTAGTGGGCCACTCATAAAGGGGTAGAAGTACTGAGCCATGACCCTATTAGTCCAGTAGGGGGGTTCAGGGGAAATAGAGGATTTTTTTTCCATGGGGTGCAGGCAGAGTAATACTATGAAAGAAAAATGTGCAATGTCAAAAATGAATCAACATTGCACCCACATCAAAACTGTGACACTAGTTGGTGCACAGATGCAAAACAAAGAGTCAAAAAAGTCCCAATGAGTAGTCAACAGGTAGAATATTGAACAAGCTAGGTGTTTCAAAGGTAGAAGCCAGTAAGTTGATGTTACGAAGTCCTCCTACAAACAGGTTGGTGACATCAAACCACTAGACACCCAAGAACAGTGTTGTATGATAGAAAAGATCCTCCACCTCTAAAACAGCTGCTGCTTACCAGAATATAAGATCCCAACTAAAGATCTTTGTTCATTCGATGGACTATATCCCAGCCCGGGTCTCTGTATGGCTCTGTCTGTTGTCTCCAATCAGTCAGTGGTTCTGTCCCCAGCCACTCTCACAGGATCATGGTATACTCATGGTCAAATGGGAAGGGAAAAACCAACATAGAGTAACCCAGTATAAAAGTTTAATAAAATATTAAAATTGCACTTACAAAAAATAGAAGATAAATTTGGGTGTGAATGTTTGTGTAGCCGGCCGGCTCTCACAGCCCGTTCCTTCCGGGACTTTGCTTTGTTGTTGTGGTGACGTCAGCACGCCGCTCCTCCCTACACTGTTTTCGTCAAACCTAAATTTGTCCAGGGGCACAATTCGTAGCGTCCCTCTACCTACCAGAGACTGGGAGTACAGAGGAAGAGATTAGTGAGAGAAAAAGAGGAAGAAGAGGCTAGGAGAAGAGGAGATATACTGTAAACTTTTAATGCATAGTTGTCATTAAAAATAAACAATATGACCAATCGTGGGCGGGGTTCAAGAAAGACAGAGCCTGGATTTTGCAAGAATTTTTTTTTTAGCCTTACACTATTCAATTTGTGTAAGCATATTAAGAAACGATTAAGCATTATCTTTTTTTTTAGCTTTACTTTGAGGACAACTCTGGAGCTGAGAGATCCAATGAGGTCTGACAGTTGCTGCTCTGTCAACTGCCTAACTACAAGCAGATAAAACACTGTCAGTGTGCAAAACAGCATGAAATACGGGAAGTCTCACATGTCACAGAGCTGCCAGAATGTTGATCAATGAAAACTCTGCCAGGCCATGAGCAGGAAATAAACATCCAAAGATTGCCTTTATATGAGCTTGTTAATGACATTCTACAGGAAACGTGTTGTGCATTTTCAGTGGACACCCATTTTGAATTTTTATTAAAGCGTTTATTTTATAATACATTTTTCGGTGAATTTAATATCATCCACTTGCTGTTCCATATGTTTTAATAACCATAGAAGTTTGCAGATTTGCCACTGGAGGGAGCTGTATTTGACTCAGCCTGTCTGCTTAAAGTGGTTGTAAAGGCAGAAGTTTTTTTTTTATCTCAAATGGGTTGTAAAGGTTTGTTTTTTATTTTCGAAATAGGTTCCTTTAACCACTTGACGGCAGGCGGAAGACTCCATTGTTCTGACAGGACGTCATATGACGTCCTGTCTTTTAAAGCTGCTAGGGGGCGCACGCATTCCGCAGCTTTGCTGGGAACCCAATGCGCGTGTCTGGCGGCAACGATCGCCGCCGGGCACACGCGATTGCCCAGTAACTGAGCAGGGACGTGGAGCTCTGTGTGTAAACACAGAGCTCCACGTCCTTTATGGAGAGAGGAGACCGATCTGTGTCCCTTGTACATAGGGACACAATCGGTCACCTCCCCAGTCACCCCCCCCCCTACAGTTAGAACACAAACTAGGCTACACATTTAACCCCTTCCCCGCCCCCTAGTGGTTATCCCCTTCCCTGTCAGTCACATTTATACAGTTATCAGTGCATATTTATAGCACTGTTCACTGTATGAATGTGATTGGTCCCAAAAATGACGCAAAAGTGTCCGATGTGTCCGCTTTAATGTCGCAATCCCAATAAAAAAATTGCAGATCGCTGCCATTACTAGTAAAAAAATGCCATAAAACTATCCCCTATTTTGTAAAGGCTATAAATTTTGCGCAAACCAATCGATAAACGCTTATTGCATTTTTTTTTATCAAAAATAGGTAGAAGAATACGTATCGGCCTAAACTGAGGAAAAATTTTTTTTATATACTTTGGGGATATTTATTATAGCAAAAAGTAAAACATATTGCATTTTTTTTCAAAATTGTCGCCCTATTTTTGTTTATAGCGTAAAAAATAAAAACCGCAGAGGTGATCAAATACCACCAAAAGAAAGCTCTATTTGTGGGAAAAAAAGGATGCCAATTTTGTTTGGGAGCCACAGCGCACGACCGCGCAATTGTCAGTTAAAGCGACACAGTGCCGGAAGCTGAAATTTCGCCTGGGCAGGAAGGGGTTAAAATCTTCTGGGGCTGAAGTGGTTAAGCTAGTGCATTGTTGGTTCACTTATCTTTTCCTTTGATTTCCCTTCTAAATGTTTTTTTTCTTTGTCTGAATTTCTCACTTCCTGTTCCTCCTCAGTAAGCTGTTCAGTAAGCTGTTCCAAATGACTTTCCACCGCTCGGATGATAGTGGAAAGCTTACTGAGGAGAAACAGGAAGTGAGAAATTCAAACAAAGAAAAAAATTATTTAGGAGGGAAATGGAAGGAAAAGGTAAGTGAACCAACAATGCACTAGCTTAAAAGGAACCAATTTAGAAATTAAAAGACAAACCTTTACAATCCCTTTATTGCATTCTATGCATTAAGATAAAAAGCCTTCTGTGTGCAATAGCCCCTCTTGGCCCCACTTATACTTACAAAAGCCCCATCTCTGTCCAGCGATGTCCACGTGTGTTTTGGCCATCCGGGACTCTCACCCTCCTGATTGGCTTAGACACAGCAGCAGCTCCTTTGGCTCCCGTGGTGGTCAATCAAAGTCAGTTATCTAATCAGGAAAGAGAGGGGGCGGGCAGAACCACTGCTCTGTGTCTGAATGGACACACAAAATGCAACTCGGATTGGGTGCCCCCATAGCAAGCTGCTTGCTGTGGGGGCAGTCAACAGTGGGGAGGCGCCAGGAGCACAGAAGAGGGACACGAGAAGAGGTGGGTTCAGGCTGCTCTGTGCATGTTTGTTATTTTCATATATGAGACTTTACAATCACTTTGATAACTATTGAGATTTTGGTTTGCATTGCTGTAGGATAAAGCATAGGCATGCCACTCCATCTATAAAAGTCTGGAATTAGTATTTATTTGGAGTCGCCAATGGAAAGCCAATGGAGCTGATTCACTAAAGGCAAATAGACTGTGCACTTTGCAAATGAAGTTGCACTCTGCATTTCATCCAGAGCTTAGTTATTGAGATGAAGCTTCACTTTTCAAAGAATACACAGGCCAGGGAAGATTTAAAAAAAAATCATATTTGCTTACACATGATTGGATAATGGAAGTCATCAGAGCTTACCTCATTTACTAAGTTCTGGAGCAAATGCCCCATGCATAGTGAAAATGCACTTGCAAAGTGCACAGCCCATTTACCTTTAGTAAATCAACCTCAATGTGTTTGGGGGGGCTGCAAAAGCCCCCCTTCTTCTGGGCTGAATAAGGTTTTTGTTGTCTTTGCCTCTCTGTCCCACTGACATTCATTTCCTCAATTCCTGCTCAGGTCAGAAGAGGGGACCCAATTCAATATAACTGCAGTGGCGGCAAACAGGATTAGTGTTTTAATACCAAATATTCATTCGCTGTTGTAACACCTGGGTGGGCTCTTGGTGCAATACTCTGTACCCACATATTTTAAAGCCTATTAGAATGAACTTGTATAGCGTTACACATGCGAACTGAATCGCCTCTAGGCTCTTTTTGCAGCCAGTGTCTTTCTGGCTGGCGCGGTCATTTTCCCCGTGGGATCTTGACACGCTTGGGAGACAGTCGTACACACATATATACTGGGCCAATTTGGCCAGGATCCAATTAACCCACCAGCATGTCTTTGGAGTGTGGGAGGAAACCGGAGTACCCAGAGAAAACCCACGCAGACACAGGGAGAACATGCAAACTCCAAGCAGATGGTGTCGTGGTCGGGATTCGAACCAGCGACCCTTTTGCTGCTAGGTGAAAGTGCTAACCACTACACCACTTTGCTCTAATCTGGTGCTTCAAAAAACACCCGCCGCTGTAATGCATGCGCCTGGCATCCTGAAAGGGGCCTGACGCATTAATAGGGGGTGGTGGTGTCCTGTCAAAATAGCTGCAGTGGATAGAGCATGGGGGTGGTGGTCATGGATAGAGCGGGCAACTCTCTGGCGCCCCCTAATGGATGGGTCACCACTGTATAACTGGCCAATGGAGAGCCAGCCGAGTAGGTGCCAATGGGTACACATGCCCTTCCAGCACTGATAAACGCTGATGCATACATTGAAAAAATGACAAGGGCGTGTGAAGGTATAGGTGAAATCATTGCAAAAAATTTTTTCCATTTATAGTGAATTTATTTTAATTTCTTTATATGAAACTCTCAGAATTAAATAATTCACATATTTCAGGGTGAGAAAAAACAAAAAGTCTGTTTGCTTAATCAGAATTTCACCAGAGAATAAATAAGTTCAGCTGACGTGTCATGTGGCTGTCACAATATCGCAATGAAGAATAGCGAGCATTCATCTGCGGGTTTATGGCGAACTTACACATAGTGGTGTAATAGTCTAAAATGTGGGAAACTGCATGGGGGACGGAGATCGCTGGAATGATTGTGTCATGAATTCAGACTTCAGACTTAAAGACGGCATGTCTCAGGGGAAAAAAAAAATGACTATTATACATGCACTCTGGACTTATTGAAATGAATCTGATCAGAGTCAGAACTGAACCCAAAGGCAAACAGCTGACTATACAGATAAAATACAGTATATGGGAGCTGGTTTATCTGTCAAAGAATTTGGATGCGGTCCATCCAGTTCTGTCATTTACACAGCGCTGACACACAGGCAACAGATCAAAATAATATTGATTTGATCTTGAAAGAAAATTGCATCGAAGCTTTCTTAAATTGCTTACAAAAGATCGAAAAAAATGAATCAACTCAAAGAAACAAAAAAATTACATTAAAACATAGAGAAAATATTTTATTAACCAGAAGATCTGCCATTTTTTGCGATATGGCACTGCGTTACTTTTTTTTTATTCTTATATATTTATGTATTATGTATTTTTATGCGTGAACTCGAGAGAGAGGAGCCGGACTGTAGGAGTTGGGAGTAGGCAGACCCTCCCCCCGGAGGCAATCGCCATCCTTCTCCATGCCCCTGGTGGCAATGGCGGGTGTGAGGGGGGGCCTCCCACTCACCCCACCCTACCTGCTCCTCTTGGGAGCCCAACTGGGGCCCAACGGGGCAGAGGGACTCCCCCTATGAGGGAGTCTAGCCCACCCAGCCAGCCCCGTAGGTCCTTCGCCTCTCTTTATTTTAGGAGACCGCATGGCCAAAGTGCGTGTGTTTTTAAACCAATTTTCGTGTGCGTGCAAGTGTGGTGTTTTTTGTGGGGGTGGGGGGGGTGGGCGTACTAAGCACAGGCGTACCTTGCATAGCACACCCACCGGGAGCCCGGCTGAGACCACCAAACCCAATTCACATGTAGCCAAAACCGGGATCCGAACCCTTGGCTGCAGAGGCGAATGGCTTGTCAGCGCAGTGCCAATCACGTTGAGCCACCACAGCTCCCACCGGCACTGCGTTACTTTAACTGACAATTGCGCGGTTGTGCGACGCTGTACCAGCGCAGCTTTCTTTTGATGGTATTTAAAAAAAAAAAAAAAATTAAAAATTAAAAAAATTTGACGCGGTCCCGACGTCCATACTTAACATTGGCTGCGCCATCTTTTTGGTGGTTTATCTTTACGCCTGAAAACGCCTTACGTAAACGGCGTATCTTTACTGCGACGGCCGGCCGTACGCCCAGCGTAAATATGCAACTAATATACGACGGTGTAATACAATTACGCCGCTCGAATCTTAGCTCAATCCCGGCGTATCTTGTTTTCTGAATACAGAAAAAATATACGCCGGAGCATCTTAGAAGTTATGCGGCATATCTCGAGATACGCCGACGTAACTTCTTCTTGAATCTAGCCCAGAGTGTCTACAAGCTGTGGAATATTTTTATTGAATTTTTATTTTTTTACTAGTAATGGCAGTGATCAGTGATTTTTAGTGGGGCTGCGACACTGTGGCAGACAAATCAGAAACCTGACACTTTTGACACCTTAGAACTAGTTACATTATTACAGTGATCACTGCTGGAAAAAAGTCACTGTCACTGTACTATGACACTGGAAGGGAAGGGGCTAACATCAGGGGCGATCAAAGGGTTAAGTGTGTCCCTAGAGAGTGCTTGCTAACGGTGGGGAGGTGCTTTAACTGGGGGAAAACACAGATTCGTGTCTCTGCTTAGCAGAAACACAAGATCTCCATTTTCTCCTTTGGCAGAACGGCGGTCTGCCTTGTTTATATAGGCAGGCCACTGTTCTGCCTCTCCTCAGAACGATCGGCGTGTCCTGGCGGATATTGGATCTGCCAGACTCGCTGATTGGCTCCTGATGTGTCCAATCACAGCGGGAGCAGGTCGCTGGTGGCGTCCGCGCACCCCCCAGACCCTCTGCACAAAATCACGTACAGGTATGGGATTTAACGCAGGAGGGCCGGCCTGCCACAGTATATCTGCGTGGGGTGGTCTTAAAGGGGTTATTGTAATGTACCCATAAAAGTCCATAAACCAGAGAACTCAGGTTCTCATTTCAGTTTGTTTCTTAAAAGCTCAACTTCTTTCAGCTGTCGGTTTGTAAAACATTTTGTCGGTCATCTCCATCCAGAAGCTGAAGTGCACACTACTTTGTTTTATTGGTATCCCACTAGAGTGTGCACAAGAAACCTCCAGCAACCTGCAGGGGGGGCCCAAGGTTTTGACTGCGCCCCGAGCCCACCCAGTTGTCTTCCTATTCTCCTCCTTGTAGACCTCCTCACTCAATTGTCTGAGAGGAGAAGTGATCCCATTGGCCGCCAAGGAGGAGGAGATGTAAGGGAAGCCGCCAAAGCTGAGGAGGAGGATGTCAGGTCATCTGTGGTCAGGTGACAGATACACCCCTTTGGAGTCAGGAGTGCACCACAAGGTAGTGGACCCTATGGCAGACTGCTGCGGATGGACCACAGAGTGGATATTGCGGGACAGGTCCACTGGAGCACAAACAGGGATCCCACAGGAAACTTGAGCCCAAGATTCCCTAGGGTGCGGAATCTAAGATCCAGCTGGTATTCACAGAGCCTCTAGTGGTGAGGATGGCCTTAGCTACAACTGGATCCAGGTCGCGGTCCGTAGGGAGAGAGGGGAAGCAGCCACTCAGGATACAAGAGATAGTGAAGGGTAAGCCAAGGTCAGGACGACAAGCAGACAAGGAAAAACAAGGGACAGGCCAAGGGTCAGGGTCACAGGCAAACAAGAGTAGTCAGGGACAAGCCAAGATCGGTACACAAAGATAAACGTGGCACACGGCAAGCAGGAACCCAAACACAATGCTTAACAAACAACGTTGATCAGCAATGCAGACCTGCACTGCACTGGTTAATATAGAGTTCCTGGAATGGCCTGGGGTGGAGCCATACAGAGAGGAGAGATAATAAAGGCAGCCAGGTGAGAGGGTCTGGCCTCTAAGATGAACACATGGAGAGCAAGGTAAGCTGCCAGACATTACTGCATATCCATGACAGAGGAGATGCAGGGTGAAGCTGCCGCCCAGAAGAAGCGCTGCTCGTGACCTAGATGGGGTAGGTGCGGGGGCTGGTGACTGAACTAGGAGGTGTGCCTGTGACCTGATTGACCGGAGAGGTAGGGTTGGTGCTGGGTGGATTGTTTGCTCCAACCCCCCTTCCCCTAAAAACTATGCCACCAGCCGCCACTGCTGTAAAGTTTTCTCAAATTTGACTGCAAGAGTGGAAATGCACATTGATAGCTAGCAGGTAAGTCAGCCTGTTAGCATCTCTTCTAAACCAAACTTCAGTTGGCACCACACAACACATACAAGGTGTTAACTTTGCAACTCCCCCATCTTTCTTTTGTTCGACATTACCCCGAAAATGTCTAGTGAATGTAAAATGATCTAGGTATAGCTACAGTAGCCCTTCAGTCATTCCTCACTCTTGACAAATGCAGCAATTGAGTAGCGCAGAGAAATTGCTTTTGTTAGATTTGTTCGCCGGGGCTGGTCAGTGCGTCCTCACAGACGAGGCGAAGCAGAATTTCTCTTGCACACTCCATCTGCCTCCATTACTGAAGATCACTGCGCATCATTCTCCATGACATGCGGAATGGAAGCCCATGTTCTGATCTTCTGAATGTATGATTCATTATCTCTGGGTGTCAGGCTGTCGTGTACACTTCATTACAATACAGGTGGAAAGTGATCTGCAGAGCTGCAGCCTCCAACCTTGTAATATGTGACTCACAGGTGCCAAGTCAGCTGAACACCAACACCTCGCTGAACCTCAGTCCCATCTTAACATTTCAGAGCGACGGGAATTTGTAATGAAAACTTGTGCTCGGAAATCTCAGTGATTGTAAGTGTACCTGTCATTTTTTGGCAGACAAAAAGCATTGAAGAAAAACGCCCTAAAGAAAAAAAATATATTTATTGAAATACGAAGGTTTTGGAGGTAAGATTATAGTAAGCATCTCCTCCATAGCCCAATGCCCCTTCTTTTATTTATTTTACTGTACACTCAAATAAAAATGAAACATTAAAGTAGATGTAGCAATATGGATTGCAACAAACAGTTATTCCTTGCCCTATCTGTACATTATGTTATCCCTCTAATGCAGGGGTCTCCAAACTTTTCAAGGAAAGGACCAGTTTATTGTCCTTCAGACTTTAGGAGGGCCAGTTTGTGGCCAGCAGGGGCGGAAAATTTCGGCATCAGTGACAATAAAAACGGCCTCAGGATTGGTGGTCTGGTCAATAGGCAGAGTGGTGCCCCTATTAGTAGGATTAATAGTATCCCATCATTGGTATCTGTGGAAGAAAGAGTGCCCCATTGTTGGTGTCAGTGTGAGGTATAGTGCCTCATATCAGTGGAAGTAATAGCGCCTCAAGGGCCGGATAGAAGCAAGCAAAGGGCCACATCTGGCCCTCGGGCCACAGTTTGGAGACCTCTGCTCTAGTTCCTGGTATTACTAAATTGACATCATATTTGTGAGCCTAACTAAATGAATTGTGGGATAGATAGTTCCACCAGAGGGCTCTTCCCCTGCATGGCTATACACCCGGACCACATATCCCAGGGATCTTTGCTACTATCAGGGAGACTGCTGGGAGGTTCTATAAAAGAAACCATACTAGCTCATTTTGAAATACTTACCTTAGATTGAAGCCCCTGCAGCAGTACCCGTACACCGCTCTGTCTGGTGACATTGTCCCGGAGTTTTTTCCAGCGCTGTCATTGGCCAGAGCCGCCACAACGTCATGCCGCAGGTAATGGCATGTCTGCTGAAGCAACAGCACGAACGAGCCGTTGCTTCAGTGGGCATGTGCCAATGACGTCGGCACATGCTGATACAGGGGATATCTCCTAAATTGTGGTTCAGGACATATCCATGGTAGCTACAGGTAAGCCTTATTATAGGCTTATCTGTAGAAAAAAAGTAGAATGTTAAGCCTCGTACACACAGTGTGAAATTCGGAAGGGGATTGTCGTTTGACAGGCTGTTGTCTGAAATTCTTAGGCCTCATGTACACTGCTGCTGGTAAATTGAAGTTTAGGAGCAGTTGGGCATTTTTTTCAACTGCTCCTGAACTCTCCTTTGTTATCTTATCAGTACATGTACACAGGGTCATTTATAGTTGTTTCTAGGCAGTCGAGTGTAGAGGCTTTTTCTGTAACCCAACAAAAATGTGTTCAGAATCTATGTTTAGAGGCATTTCAAGCGCCAAACGCGGCCAAACGCGGCTAAACATGGTAACTCACGTTTAGCAGCTTTTAGTTTACAGATGTTTTTCATTTTAACTAAAGCGCTTCTAAACCCGGCTAAATGTGACTAAACACGGCATGTAGTAAAATAATGATAAAAATCATCAAAAGTCTTTATCAATAAAATACAGCAGCGCTAGTGATCAGGGCACAGTTCAAATCCGATCACTCATTCACATTCAAAGAGATAAATGAAAGTAAGAAAGTTCTCCAGAGCTCAGAGGGTGCACAAATATTCCGTGACAAAAAAGGGGGTGCTCTTCAAGACGATTTCAACTGTCTGTGATTAGTGACATCACTCGTGAGCCGAACAAAGCATGCGAAGATCCTGTGACAATGTCCCCTCAAGGATGTCTACTCACCAGATTTTACTATGTGTATATGTTTTGTTTTATTTTGAGCAGCTGCTTTATTCATGTCGTAGATATAGGACATAGATAATTTTATTTGCACAACTGTAAATACCTATACCCCATTAGCGCCGAGAGTGTGAAATTAGGCCTATTTTTCCCACATTTTGATTTGTCATATTAAATCGTTCAGAAGAGGTTGAACAACGTCCCGTGTACATGAAGCCTTTCGACAATTTTTGGACAACAAATGTTGGATAATAGGCTAGTAAATTTTGGGGGCGAACGATGGCTCCACGTCTGATTATTGGATGGTCAGTATACAAATCCCTCACACAGAAGTCGAAAGTACAAACACGCATTGCGCGGAATCAAGGAACGGCTGGGAAGAGTTTGGTCTTGTAAACTACCGTTCGTAATCTAGCATTCATGACGTGGCAATTGATGAAATGTCAAAATTCTCATCTTCTTTAATGGGATAATAATGAAGCTGCTATGCATATAGTTATGCCAAACTTATTTTATAAGGTATTTGTTCTGTGCGATCTGAAAATCGTGAATCAACGTTGGCCAAACTTCTACTAACTCTAAATTAGCAGAAGGGGCCCAAAGGGTGGGGCTTGAGAAATGAACTTCCTCTTTATACTTGAGAAAGAATGATGTGGTCCAAGGCACCATAGGTAATTGGCCTCCATCCCAAATTCGAACAGAAAAAGGAGAGAGTTTGTTTAGGGGGACATTAAATGAGGCCAATCACCATGTAGAGTAAGCATGTGGGATATACAGTATTGCCTAATTGGGTTTCACTTTCAACACATCTATACAGTTGACGTGAGTATTTATAGGGTTATACATCTTGTCCCTTATACATTATTTATATTATTTAACTACAACATTATACCATATGGTTATGTCTTTTTATAGATCACATTGCATTCGCCCCTGAAGAGTTGTATACCCCAACGAAACGCGTTGGGCATACATATATGCATGATGTTCATACAGATGTGTTTATGTTTTTTATACTGTTTTACTCCTAGATTTTCATTATATCATAAAGCCCCTCCAGTGGTTCCTGTTGCGCAGGACTTGTCTTTACGCCACGATACGCCAAGTACCATGGTGTCAATATGTATATGTAATTTGTAGCATGTTTATGCAATTTTGGGTGTTGGAACCCAAATTAGCAATACAGTATATCCCAAATGCTTACTCTACGTGATTGGCCTCATTTAAAGTCCCCCTGACCAAACTCGCGGCTGTCCATTTTCTAGCCTCTACTATTTTTCTCTCCTTTTTCTGTTCCTCTTTATACTCCAATAGTATGTCACTACGTTCCTGTTTTCAAGAAGCAATTTGCGTAACAAAAATCAGAAACTCGGTCATCCAACAATCAGACCTTGTGTATGAGGCTTAAGGCGTTTTTTGAGCGTTTTTCGAGCGCTATTGGAGCGTTATTTAAGCATTTTTTGAGCGTTATTTGAGTGTTATTCAGGCGAAGCCTCATCTGCAATGCCAATGTGCTGGTAAAGCACCGCTAAGACCCCAACCTTTTTTCGGTGTTTTTGCAGTGCCTCAGTGTGAAACTGTAAGGCGTTTTTACAGCGCTTTCAATTCATTTCAATGGAGAGGGGCGTTTTTTGAGCTTTTTTTTTTCAGCGCCCAAAAGCTACTCCAAAGATGCTGCTTGCAGGACTTTTTTCAACGCCGCCAGTGCAACGCCTCAGTGTGAAAGGGTAAGGCGTTTTTACAGCGCTTTCAATTCATTTCAATGGAGAGGGGCGTTTTTGGAGCATTTTTTTCAGCGCCCAAAAGCTGCTCCAAAGATGCTGCTTGCAGGACTCCGTGTGAAAGGGTCCATTGAGATGCATAGAGAGTGTTTTATGAGCGTTTTAATAGCGTTATTTTTAACAAACGCTGTAAAAACGCTTCAGTGTGAAAGGAGTCTAAGGGTTTACAACCACTTTAAAACTTTAAAGGTTTTTTATAAAGAAAATGAGCGGTTCCCTTTTACGTACCTATTTGCGCTGTGTTGAGAAATAAAGGGCAAATGGGGAAGCTTGTGTTAGGTTGTACAGCTCATCCAGCTTGCTTTTTCTTCCAGCTGCTGTAGATAGGCAATTGATAGCAAACATTGGAAATGTCACAATGGACTTGTGCTACTTCCCAAGCATCTGGATCCACTAAACATCTGCTTGATGAGTATCACACATTGATGTGGTTGAACAGACAGCGCTTTGAAATTGCACATAAGTTATGATGTTTGCTGCAGTAACTGTAAAGCAGTAAAGGTCAGACATGTATGCATTAACATTTAGTGTTATATGTTTTTCTATAGATTATGTATGCAGCAGATTTGGCATCATTATAGGACTCACATGAAAATACTGACTTAAAGGACAACTTTGAATATGATAGTTAAATGAAGTATTAAACATTATAGTCACATTATACTGCACTTTCATGAACAAAATGTTACTGTTTACATGAATTCCACTTCGTATTTACAGGGGCAAATCATTTTATGTCAGCAGGTAAACAGCCACAGAGCGGAATCAGAAACCTGTACTAGTCATTTTTATTTTAACCACTGGATGGATAAATTCTTACTATTCTTGCTATTCAGCACTGTGCTATTTTAACTGCAACACTGTACACAAACAGGGGAGGGCTGGCAGGGGGGGCAAGGTGGAAATCTCCCCCGGGCTGGTGACACTATGCACAGCCACCGGCCACCACTACCAAATGCTGTTTTTGCAGAGCTGGAATATGCCTGCTGTAGCTCTGTTAACACAGTTCACGTCACTGCTCACCTCCCACTGTGCAGCAGTGCCTGTGTCAGCTCCAAGGTAGATGGCTGCAGAGCTGAGCTATGTCTCGTCTCACACAAAGCTCAGCCTCAGCGCATACCAGTGCTGACATCCCCTCCTCCTTCTGAGTCGGCCCTACCCACACTCCCCGGGCATGTGTGGGCACTGGACAGGAAGTTTGAACCCAAAAAATTATCAGACAGTCTGCGCCTCCATCCCGGTAAGATCACCCTTTCTAGTCTCTCCTGCCTCCCAGTGTATAAAAAGGGGTGCTCTTTGGACTTTGTTAAAGGGGAGGGGGGGCATACATTGGTGAGCAGAGACCTTCTTTACACAATAGTCCACAGCATGCACCTATATATTAAGTTTCCCAGAACACCCCTTACATCAGATCTGATGTATATGTGGTCTGTGCGGACTCTGATGCAAGGGGAGCCTCTGTGCGGACTCTGATGTAAGGGGGCCTCTGTGCGGACTCTGATGTAAGGGGGCCTCTGTGCGGACTCTGATGTAAGGGGGCCTCTGTGCGGACTCTGATGTAAGGGGGCCTCTGTGCGGACTCTGATGCAAGGGGGGCCTCTGTGCGGACTCTGATGCAAGGGGGGCCTCTGTGCGGACTCTGATGCAAGGGGGGCCTCTGTGCGGACTCTGATGCAAGGGGGGCCTCTGTGCGGACTCTTGTGATCATGAAAAATCTTAGACTGTTTTTCTCGATCCATCACTTTTCCACGCTCTATGGGCCACTTGACTGGACTTGCCCCCCAGGCCTAAAGCTGCCAGCCCTCCCCTGTACACAATTTAACCACTTAAGACCCGGACCATTATGCAGGTTAAGGACCTTGCCCCTTTTTGCGATTCAGCTCTATTGGTGGGAAAAAAAGGACGCCAATTTTGTTTGGGAGCCACGTCGCACGCCCGCAAAATTGCCAGTTAAAGCGACGCAGTGCCGAATCGCAAAAAGTGCTCTGGTCTTTGACCAGCAATATGGTCCGGGGGTTAAGTGGTTAAGTAATGGTAACCTGTTATTCTTGCGATAACAATCCATGCACATGTTGTCTTGTGTTCTGGGAGAGACCTTGACCAGTGCTGAGCTGTGCAGTAAACAGATCTCTTTTCATTTGATCATATTGACTCTACATGAGAAGGTTCAGAATTCTCACAGTCTCCTCTCAGCGCCGCTGACCTCTAACTCTGACAAACTAGATGGAAAGTGATAGAAAGGAATCTACAGTCACTAAAAATGATGGATTTATTTGTTTCAGTAAAACCAGAGTGAACTGGCTGTGCAGAACCTCAAGGTTAGCATTGCGCTATAAAATATAACTACATGTTTTTCTTGCAGTTATTCTTTTAGAGCTGAAATACAAAAAAAAAAAAAAAAGTAGCTTTTTGCAGAGCAAAAGAGTAATGATAAAGAATCATTGTTAATCCTGATGTTCTCTAGTAGGGATGAGCTGAACACCCCCCTTTCGGTTCGTACCAGAACCTTCGAACTGTTTGCGCGAACATTTAGAACTCCATTGACGTCTATGGGACTCGAAGGTTCGAATTTAAAAGTGCTCAATTTAAAGCCTAATATGCAAGTTAAACTTTCGTGAAAAAACGTCTTTGAGAACCCGGGTCTTGCCCCAGGGAACATGTATTAATGGGAAAAAAGTTTTAAAAACTGTCGTTTTTTCTTGAGCATTTTAATGATGCTTAAATTAAAAAATATATATGAAAAATTCCTTTAAATATTGTACCTGCTGGGTGTCTATAGTATGCCTGTGAAAACGTCTTTGAGAAGCAGCTGGGTGTTGCCCCAGGGAACATGTATAAATGGATTTTTTTTTAAATGTCGTTTTTTCTGGAGCAGTAATTTTAATGATGCTTAAATAAAAAAAATCAAAAAATCCTTTAAATATTGTACCTGCTGGGTATCTATAGTATGCCTGTGAAGTGGCACGTGCTTAGAACTGTCCTGCACAAAATGAGATTACTATAAGAAAAAAGTATATTAAAACTGCTTGCGGCTTTAACGTAATGTCTGGTCCCTGCAATATGGATGAAAATCATTGAGAAAAATAGCACAGACTTAGACAGTACACACACAATGTAGCTTTAGGTGCAAACTGCAGAGGACACGGGCAGTACACGCCAAGTAGCTTTAGGTGCAAACTACAGAGCACACGGGCAGTACACACACCACGTAGCTTTATGGTGCACACTGCAGAGGACACAGGCAATACACACCACGTGAGAAAACTGCAGATAGCACAATAACCTGCCTGCCAGTAAATTAGGAAGAGCTTATCTAGCTAAATTATACAGTGTATAAATATATGTACAAACACCTGGGATGCATATATATCCTCTACACACTAACTTTAACTGACTAGCCTGCCTGCTCCATCTACCTGCAAAAAATGACACTCTGTCTCTCTCTGTTCTCTATTAACCACTGCAACACACTCCAAAAGGCCGACCTGCAGGCGGCCTTTTATTGTGTGGAGTGTGTACTAAACCCCCTGAGCCATAATTGGCCAAAGCCACCCTGGCTTTGGCCAATTATGGCTCTCAGTTTTTTGTAAGCTGTGATTGGCCAAGCATGCGGGTCATAGTGCATGCTTGACCAATCATCAGCCAGCAATGCACTGCGATGCCGCAGTGAATTATGGGCTGTGAAACGTAACTCGAATTTGTCGCGAACGGCCCAAAATGTTCGTAATTCCACGAACGATCGAACATACGATGTTCGAGTCGAACACGAAGCTCATCCTTATTCTCTAGATTCAATGAACCAACATTTGCCTTGAGAGTCATGCAACAATGTTGCATAACCTCTTGTTCCTACTATCAGGAGGTAGGAATGAAAGTTTCTACTCCAGGTCTATAGTTACAACATGGCTGGGCTTTTACCAGTAATACCACCAAAGAAAATGGTTGGGCCTTATGC
Source organism: Rana kukunoris (assembly GCA_029574335.1). Classification (NCBI taxonomy): domain Eukaryota; kingdom Metazoa; phylum Chordata; class Amphibia; order Anura; family Ranidae; genus Rana; species Rana kukunoris. The sequence goes on from CM056058.1 coordinate 138,360,874, forward strand.
ACCGTACACACGATCGATTTTCCTGTTGAAAAAAGTCTGATGAGAGCTTTTGGTCGGGAATCCCCACTATGTGTATTCCCCATCTGACTTTTTCCAACGGAAAAATTCCTGGAAAAAGATAGAGAGCAGGATCGGAATTTCCGATCGTGTGTACAAATCCCAAAGTGCAAAATTCCAATGCATGCTCGGAAACAAATCAACGCATTCTCAGAAGCATAGAACTTAATTTTCTTGACTCGTCGTAGTCTTTTACCTTACCGCGTTCTTGGCAGTAAAAAGTTCTCTGAACTTCTGTGTGACCGTTGGTATGCAAGGTGGAATCTGGATGGAAAAACCGCTCGTGTGCACGGGGTATTAGCAGAAGGGGATAGAATTTTCATAGACCCATAGTTATTAGATTTTAGAAGAGGATCTGGGATGGCGGAAAGGCATATCTTCCTGACAGGTTTTTTGTATTAAACCATATATGTGTTTACAAGAGGTGGAGAATCTGTTCTTCAGTGCTAATATAAAATAACCCAGAGGACTTCACAGGCAGATGTCAGCAAGACGTAAAATAACACAGTTTGATTTACTTGAATTCCTTGCTTTTTATTTGTGTTTGATGTGGATGTCCTGATCTGACCTAATATAGTTTTCTGCAACTGTTTTATATGTACTTTATTTCCACCTTGTTCTGGCCTCTCTGTTCCATCATACTGATCACTCCTTTATTTAAAGGGTACGACACATCTCCGAATTTAATGACACATGAGAGGGCCATCTCACGCGTGGCAGGAGGCTATTACTATAAGCCAACAAACAGCACTACAAATACAGACAAGACCTGACATACAGCACACCCAAGGTCCCAACAAATTGCTAACTGGGGAGATTAGAAAGGCATTAAAAGAATTTTGAGTTGAACTCTGAGATTGTCAACTAGATGTATCCCCTGATACCTTTTTTCACAGTCAATAAAAGTCAGTATTAGAGAGGACCTGTTGCCTGTGTACTACAATGACATGGTAAAGCAACAAAGTATGTTGACAGAAACTGCATATAATAGAAGAATGCCATCCTTGATCCTTTGCAGGATGTTAGAGCTGCTGGCTCCTCTCCTTTTTTCGCATTGCGACAGGTTTAAAAATGTAAAACCAGCCCCCACATCTGCTTACTTACTAAATCCACAACAGTAAATTCAGTCTGAATATGCAGTAAAGCATGTGTGTTATACTTACTGTGGACCTGAAGGGGTTAACCCTCTGTATTATGTAGAAAGTCTGTTTGATCCTGTCTGCTCTTATCCTCCTCTTTATCCACAGTCCCCAATCCATCTCCTGATAAAACAGAGCCTTGGAGTCAGTCTGCACCTACTCAGTTTGACGTGTATTGCTAGAGAGTTTTTTTTTTCATGTAATCAGCACAAGGCCAATCAACACTGTCCAGACAGAAAGTCAGGGGTCATGCAGCCTCATAGGACAGTCACAGCAGAATGAAAACTCCTCATACAAGCTTTTACCAGTGCTCAGCCAACACTGATAGAAGTCGCAAGACTGCTATATACTGACGATGAGAAAGGGTATTTAGCAGTATAAATTTACTAAAATAATTGTATTTCCATGTTCTGTGAACTGTGGGAGACCAGATATAGTGCATGCAGAGTCCTGGATTTAGTACTACTTTAAGGGATATGTAAGCCCTAAAATTGGCCATACACCATTAGAATTTCATTAGTGGGGTCACTATTGACTGCAGGACTGGAAAATTTAGAGGAGCAGGATGGAAAATTTAGAGGAGCAGGATAGAAAATTGTTCTTGCAAAAATTGGGGAAAAAATAGTACATTGTTATGAGATCCATTTATTACATCTGGGATTCCATTCAGATAGCAGATCTGGATGAAGTTTTAGAGGCTTTTGAACAACATTAGTTGAAATATGTCTGTCAGGAACCATGAATCAGATGAAGTTTAAAAATGTAGTTAAAATCACACCTTTTAATATAATGATAAAAATTGTAAAAATGGTACAAATGGTAAACATAGCCAAAATATAGCCAGGGTACGGTAGCCAAAGTGGGTAGTCAGAACAAGCCAGTATATCAGGAAGCCAGAGATCAACATAGTCGGAGGCAGCAGACAGGATCAGGAACCAGAAGGGATGTCAGCCAGGCAGATCTTCAACAGGAACACAGCAGAGAGTTTCCAGATATGTATGAGCAAGGCAAAGGCACAGAAGAAATGAATCAGGCAGTTAAAATGGCCAGAAGGGGTTGGCTGTAGGCTGGACTGACTTTCAAGAAATGATCACCAGGTGAGCCGCTGTGGAACGATGAGTGCTGGCAATTACCCAGCTAAGCAACTTAAGCATTGAGAAGGGAGGGCTGAGAGCCCTGACAATACCACTGAAAGTCTTTTGTTATGTTTGTTCTATAAGTGCAAAAGATACTAAGAAATTTGTATATCGCTACACCTATAACTTTCCTCTCTCAAAAGATACCTGTTTATCTTGCTAGAAATCAACTTGAGCAGTTGCTTATTGTTGTTTTTTAGAAAGGAGAGTGAGTATTGTGTTCCCCCATACCTGGAAGAACCAGGTTTGTTACTTTGTTTCCTCAGGCAAGAGAGTAACCACAAGCAGTTGAAGGGGCCAACAAAGATGATTTGGTCATTGTGGCTAATTTGGCTTTGAGAACATATGTTCTAACCATTCTTAACCAATAAAAAGATATCCAACATGTCAAGCCTTAAAATTGTGTTTGTCTGTGAAATGGCAACAACCACTGCGTGACACACCCAACTGGGACAGGGTCTTTTAAGGGGACTGCGGGGTAAACTTTTGCCTACTGACTAAGGGCCCTGGCTTTTAAGGGGGCTCTATTCCTGGGGGAGGGGGTGTCTAGGGGTGCAATGGATCGTCACTGATCCGTGATCCAAACGGGTCACCCCGTTTGGATCGGCACACCACGCGATCCGCGGAGCGCTCCGGAGGCCTCGGCCATAGGAAAAGTCCCCGGCTTCGGCCTAGCTCCGGAGCGGCGGCCATCTTGCTCCACCCCAACCAATCACAGATCGGCTGTGATTGGTTGGATGGGATGTCCCGTCTCTGCACCTGATTGGCCCGCGTGATTAGCGCTCTCTCTGATTGGAAGGCTGCCCGGATTGGCTGGCTGTCTTGGCACTCTGGGAGTCAGGATGAACGTGTGGAGCTTGGGGGAACAGTGAGCGCCGCTATGAGTGCAAGTAGAGTGAGTTGGATGTTAAACTGGCTATTATTGCAGTGATTACTAGTGTGGGGGCAATGTTAAACTGGAACAGTGATGGTGATGACGAGTGGGGGACAATGGTGGACATTACAGTGATGAGTGGGGGCAATGGTGGACATTACCATATAGAGCCATTGGGCCAGCTAGAGCCCAGACTTGAATCCGACTTTTTTTTATCATTTTTTTTTCTTGCTGATCCGAAAATGATCCGATCCGTGACTCCTGATCCGAGGATCGATCCGATCCGTGAGTTTTTTGATCCGTTGCACCCCTAGGCGGAACCCTTGGAGAGGTCTTTGCTTCAGATTTTTTCTTTCACCGATGGAAAACAAATTGGGGCACACACACGATCGGTTTGTCTGATGAAAATGCTCCATCGGTCCGTTCTCATCAGACAAACCAAACGTTTGTACAGGGCTTTATGTTTACAGATTGATGTTAGCGACAGTTGCTTTCATTGGTGAAGCACTATGGACTTCAGAATCATTCCCCCTTAATTTCTGACCACAGCTTAGAAAACTGAGACAGGGATCAGGATTTTCAAAAACAAGTGCTAGTTATTTTAAGCCTTGATTTCAAAATGACAGTGGCATTGGCTGACGTAAAGATCCTTATCCTCGTGTAAACTCTGTAAATTAAGCCTAATGGCTCAATATCAAAACTAGCAAGATGTTTTCTTTAAAGTACTGTTAAAATATCTAACAGATACATATTGAAGCATAACGCATGAGAAAACATGTAACTGCAGGAGGTGCCATGTGCATTATGTTAGGATCGGCTCATTAGAGTTATTTTATTCCATAACAATGTCAAAGCTGAAAAATCTTGTACCGTGTTGATTACAATGGTATAATTCTCCATAATGTGCTAACTAAGTTCAGAACAAATTAGTTATTTTTTACGCCACATCTCAGCGCATCTTACATAAAACATCTTAATCACTATAAATGATGTACGCGTGGCACGTGTAATATGGAGGGGAAGTGGGGTAACTCACTTTCATGACTCTTCAGTGGGAACATTAAGTGCCTCGTGTTTTTCCTTTAGACATCATAAGGAGCAGCGCGGATCATTCCTCCTCTATCAAGAAGCCTTATATAAACAGCATTTCCACTTACCATGCAATCCTTTTGAATCAAAACTCCTTTTCTGAATTATTTTGCTGAACTGACAATGGGACTTTCATGTTCTGAGCACTTATGTCTACTTAACAGCCGTGGCTATCTTCCTTCCCGCTCGTGGAAAAAAGACTTGTCTTCAAGATTTTGCTGCAAAAAAAAAAAAATCTCTGCGCTTCTAAATTGGCATTTAAAGGAGTCGGCTAAGCACTATTTGCTGTTAAATAGTTTACATTTTTATAACCTCAATGACCTTTCAGTGACGCTACAAACATTTCTTAGCAAAGACGCTTGCTGATTATGGGGGTGACTTTGCCTCTTCCAGTCATGTGTGTGGTAAAGAGGATAAAAAAGTTGAAGTTGTTTGCGGTCATTCTTTATTTTCAGGAAGATGTTGCCAGGGCCGATCCTAGGCAGGGTGCGCGGGGTGCTCCGCACCCAAGCCCCACAGAGGTGAGGGTGCCGAAGCTCCAGAGTGCTCCCCTCACATTCCCAATGACACCAATGATGGGGAATTATTCCATCCACTGACACCAACAGTGGGACATAATTTCTCCCACTGATCCCCACTAAGGGGCAAAATTGTTCCCACTGGCCCTAAGAGTGGGGCATATTTCCTGCCAAAGATACCAAAGATGGGGCATTATTTGTTCCCTCTTATGCCAGGTCACTTTTTACTCCCACTGACCACAGTCCAGCCCCCCTAAATTCTGAAGGACAGTAAACTGGTCCTTTGTTTAAAGATTTTGGAGACCCCTGCCCTAGAAGACAGTTGGGTATGCAGTCCAGAATAGATGATCTGAGAGTTTTACATGTTTATGCAATAAAGGCAGGAGTGTGAGCAGGAAGGATACATATTTAGCATCAGGTTATCCCAAGAAGAACAAAAACAATCAGATGAGGTTTCTAACTCCTTCATTTATTCTTCATCTGACATTCTTTTATTTTGGTACTGTTATGTCCCCTATGGAAGTGGTCATCAACCCTGTCCTCAGGGCCCACTAACAGGCCAGGTTTTATGTATTACCTTGGGGAGATTCAGTCTAGATTAGAATACTGCAATCACTAAGCAGCAAATTATATCACCTGTGATGTATTTCAGTTATCTTGCAAACCTGGCCTGTTAGTGGGCCCTGAGGGCAGGGTTGATGACCACTGCCCTATGGGACAAAGTCTGATAACAGATAGGAAAGAGAAGGACACTTCATAGTGGCAGCTTATCCTGGCCCTGATCACTTTCCTGAAACTGGAAACAGCAAGAGGAATGCAGAAACTGACACACCCCCTCCTTTTGCATTCCTCTTGCCTTTGCTTATCTGGGGAAAGTTCCAAGTGCAGAGATAAGCTGCCAATATGAAGCATCCATCTTCTTTCTAGCTGTATTTTGAGCAGCTGCAGCTAGAAGGATGGGCTTTCTTTTGGTAAAAAAACACAAAGATACAGCGCTCAGAATGTTCAGTGATGTCCATAAAATTAAGCTCAGATGTCCATGTCTATAGAATAGCAATCATATAGGAAATGATTTGTAGTGGATAACCAGGGCTGCTTCTCCATGAGTGAAGTCAACTCGAATTACATGAAAGAGAAAAGAGAAGGAGAAAAGCGCCTCTGGGTTATCTAGTAGGATTTTTAATAACAGGTAGGACGTATCTAACACTTACATGTAGTGTGATATCGGCCGGAGATGAAATGCTGGCAGTCTAGGAGAGCAGGAAGGTCTGAGGCTTATGCAGGCTGTATCGAACGTCCAATCAATGGCTTCAGAGGCGCCGAGTGTGTCACTGCAGGAGGTGGACGTGCTGACAGGGGAGCGGCTGGTAAGGAGAAGTTCATCAGGGTGTCAGCAATCCTAGGCTGAAAATAGGCTGGTGCAGAGCGGTGTCCAGGATCAGGGAGCTCTGAGAGAAACAGCTCGTGTTCCGGGTGGTGACGTCAGGAGGACAGTGGAATGATGGTGGCTGATCAGGGCCAAAAGTTCACACAACGCGTTTCAGAGCATATCGCAGGTCCATAGGAGAAACCGCGCGCTCCTTTCTCAAGTGTAGGCAGGGACAGGAATGGAAAAACTTAAGAAGAAGTCATGGGGGGTTCGACGGCCAATCGGAAGCCTCAAAACACGATCGTTTTGTGTAATGAGCTGCCGTGTAAGTGAAGGGAAATTTGGAAGGAAGAGAGAAGAAGGAAAAAATGGAGCTGAAAGATAATACTAAAGAATTATAATAATAATGTTAAAAACACATACATTTTTGCATATGTTTAGGATTAAAAAGAAAAGAAAACTGTAGTAAAAGCGGGAATGCAGTAAATAGATACATTTCATTGAATGGGTGTTGCGTCTAACATAATAACAATGGCAAAATAATCTCATAGAATTATAAACTTAGTTAATCAAGAAAAGAGATATAGGGAGAATTGATTAGTACAGTAGGTTGCCCGTTAATGTGAGGATATTCTGTACAATAGATAAGGTAAGGCTATTATGTCTATGTATATATATTTCTTTTGGTGGTATTTGATCACCTCTGTGTTTTTTATTTATTGCGCTATAAACAAACGAAGAGGGACGAGTTTGAAAAAAACACAATAATTTGTACTTTTTGCTATAATAATAATAATAACACATTTTTTCCTCAGTTTAGGCCGAAACTTATTCTTCTACATATTTTTGATTTAAAATAGCGTATATTGATTGGTTTGCATAAAAGTTATAGCGGCTACAAAATAGGGGATAGATTTATAATATTTTTATTATTTATTTATTTTTTTACTGGTAATTGCGGCGATCTACGATTTTTATTGTGACTGCGATATTGCGGCGGACATATCGGACATTTTTGACACATTTTTCTGACCATTCACATATATGCAGCGATCCGTGCTATAAAAATGCATTGATTGCTGTATAAATATGACTGGCAGGGAAGGGGTTAAAACTAGGGGGCAATCAAGGGGTTATTGTGTTCCCTAGGGAGTGATTCTTACTGTGGGGGGAGGCGACTCACTGGGGGAGGTGACTGATTGGTGTCCCTATGTACAAGGGACACAGCTTCGGCCTCCTCTCCCTGACAGGATGTGGATCTGTGTGTTTACACACACACAGATCCACGGTCCTGCTCAGTTACTCGGCAATCGCGGGTGCCTGGCGGCCATCGCGGTCGCCGGGTACGCGCAACGGGTTCCCAGTGATGCGGCGGGCGCGCGCACCCCCTAGTGGCTCGGGAAGGCGCGACGTCATATGACGTCCGCCCAGAATGAGAGAGTCTTCGTCCCGCTGTCATATGACAGCAGGCGGTAGACAAGCAGTTAAATACACAAATGCAGTATTGATGTGTGGGTAAAATAAGTGGTTAAGAAAAATCTGTCTGTGCCAGGACTTCTATTTACTCTTTTCTTGCTCGTGGCACTGTCAGATAAAATTGAAGAATTTGGTATTTGGCTGATCACAAGCTCTTTTAAAAGTATTTTTTATTGAATTTATTTAATACAGAAACGGCATAAATATGTTATTTATTGCTTTCATGCCTATATCATAACGACTGAAATCAAACGTGTTGATTTAAATTGGCATCCTGCTGGGCAAGTCTGAGAGCAGCCAGATATATAATGTTTCCATAGAAACTGCTTGCTATAGCTGAAAGACCATAAGTAGTAGCAAAATAACCATACAAATTTGCAAAAGGGTTGACAAGAGAGTTTGACTGGACTGCAAATGAAAAGCAAACATACAGAAACCAGCATCCAAGAGAAGGAGCCATAGGCTGGTTAGGACTTGCCTTTTTTGTCAGCCTTCCAGAGTACCCAAGTGTCCCTCCCTCCATACTACTTCTGAAAAATTCACATTCTGAAAGTCGTAGCATAGGAATGCGTCCCTGGGAGCTGTGGTGGCTCAACGTGATTGGCACTGCGCTGACAAGCCATTCACCTCTGCAGCCAAGGGTTCGGATCCCGGTCTCGGCTACATGTGAATTGAGTTTGGTGGTCTCAGCCCGGCTCCCGGTGGGTGTGCTATGCAAGGTACGCCTGTGCTTAGTACGCCCACCCCCACAAAAACCACCACACTTGCACGCACACAAAATTGGTTTAAAAACACATGCACTTTGGCCATGCGGTCTCTTAAAATAAAGAGAGGCGAAGGACCTACGGGGCTGGCTGGGTGGGCTAGGCCCCCTCACAGGGGGAGTCCCTCTGCCCCATTGGGGTCCCGTTGGGCGCCAGTTGGGCTCCCAAGAGGAGCAGGTAGGGCGGGGTGAGTGGGAGGCCCCCCTTCACACCCGCCATTGCCACCAGGGGCATGGAGAAGGATGGCGATTGCCTCCGGGGGGAGGGTCTGCCTACTCCCAACTCCTGCAGTCCGGCTCCTCTCTCTCGAGTTCACGCACAAAAATACACTTTAAAAAAAAAAAAAAAGAAAAAAAAAAAAAGGAATGCGTCCCATCTGACAACCCATACTGCAATGCTTTAGAAAACAAAAAACTTTTCCAACTTGTGGGACAACAATCTAAGTACCAGCAAAAGGAGAGTGATCATCTATGGGACCAATTCATTCCATAGTTAACCCTTTACGAGAAATACAAAAGAAAGAAAACAAGCAGCTCCAACCTAAGCGCAGTAGTGTTATCACACGTTTTAAATTTTAGTAGAAATGCACTAACTGAGTAGAGTAAAAGCAGGCACATCATGATAATGTCCAATTGACAGGAGGCTAGACAGCAGGGCTCCAAGAGGCGATCTTCTAGCACTGTAAGTCCATGTCTGGCCACGGAAAGGCCGCCCATCGTATTGCACGATGGTCACTTTTTCACTCTTCTCATCTTCCTTCTCCCCTACTTTCTTTATTTTTCTTCCCTTTGTTTGTCACTTTTATGTATTTTTTTGTTTGGTGTCTTGTTTGTCACAGTGTTCCGGTAGTGTGCCGGTTCTCGGGCCAGCCCTGAAAGTCTTGGGAGTGGGTGGACATGGCCTTCTGGCTTAGTTTGCCTGCTCTCATGGGGTCTCACTTCAGGGGAGCCCCGCCCAGTACTGGGAGGGTTCTGTTTAGGCAGACCCTCCAAGGAATGGGGTCCGCGTTGGCTGCACAGACCATGTGAGTACCTCAGTCCCTGTCAGGAGCCTAATGCCCTGGGGGATCAGGGTTGGGTCCTTATGGAGGACCAATTGACGTAACCACCCGTCTGCACGTTTTTGTCGCACCTCTTTACAGTATGTGTGTGCACATTTTTTTTGCACCAGGTGGAGTTTTTGGATGTGTTTTGCACACCATAGGCTTTTCAATAGAAAAAAAAAAAAGTCCTTGTCTGGCGGCACCGGTGACTTCCAGTGTCCCAGGTTAGAGTAAAACAGGGCACAGGGAAAATCGTCAGTCCAAGAGTACCTGGTCACGGTCGGATGATGCTGATGCTAGTAGCATGCACGCGTTCAAAACATGCATGCTTCTTCGTCAGGCATAGCATTTCACCATCTTGGATGTGGTAAAAAAGGGAATGGCAGGACAGGCAGGCCAATCAGATCGTAGCACCGCCCTATCAGTAATTCACTAGAATTGACAAACTCTAAGGAGCCAAGAGGCGGGGATTGGACATGGATAGGTTTTACAGTCTGTCAGTCATTTTATTTAAAATCAAATAGCATGATAGAAAAGGAAACAGAAAGAGAGAGGCTGGAAATAGGAGAGAACATGGATACAGAAATACAAGGAGACAAGTGGGATGGACAAGGGATACATAGATATGTGATACTACAATACATTTCATAGATGTGTTTATACACCAATATTCACACTAGTCATGTATGGACAAAGAGACAAATGAATGGGACATCTGTGTGCACACGTGCTAAAAGATGATTTGGATAAAAAAATATACGTGCAAATAGTATACATGACTATATATATATATATTGGGTGGAATGGAGATGATTGTAAAAAAGTTTTTCAGCACATTTTGTTGTACTGAAAATGCCCCCTTTGACTTATACTCGAGTCACCTTTTTGCACCTGATCTCCTGGACTTTGGGGACCCGGTCCCCTGGACTCCAAACTTGGCACACATGTAGCCCCGCTCTTCCTCTACAAGTGTGCAACGTTTGTTGTCTGGGGGGCCTACAACCAGGGGAGCACCGATTTTTCAAAACCGCGCACCCCTTCGATAGACTCCCATGTTAAACAACCGTCTAGGCATGGGCACAGTGAAGCATTGGCACAGTGAGGCATGCAGATGGACAGCCTATGCTTATACTCGAGTCAATTTTTTTTTGTGGTAAAATTAGGTGCCTCGGCTTATATTCGAGTATATATGGCAATTTGAATTTAGAGATATAGATTACAAATAAATATAGTATAAAATAATTAAATCGATCAATCTATTGATTGAAAATATTAGTTTACCAGTGGAAAAATATATATACATACACATGTATATATATATCAGGGAGAGGTATGGAAAGTTGTGCAGAAAATATATATACGCACACAAACAGTACTTGCCACCACATTTTAGTTTACTATGTGCTTTACCACTTGCCGACCAGGCTTTTTCTGGCACTTTTGGTTTACAAGGTTAACCACTTGCCGATCAGTCACACTGGCGTAGCAAGGGGGGCAGGGGGTGCTGTTCCCCCGGGCGAGACATTTAGGGGGGCGACTTTCCGTGCCTCCTCCTTATTTTTAATTTCCCGTGTCGCCGACACGGATGTCCAGACCGGCCAGGCGGCCACCATGTTTAATGTCCAGCGCTCTGTGATTGGGCATATGGGGGTCATGTGAGGCATGGGGCTGGAAGTCCCGCCTCCGCACATGACCGCCATACGCCCAACCACAGAGCGCTGGGAAACTCTAAACATGGCGGCGGGAGACGTCAGGCACTAAAAATTGTGAGCCACCGTGGCCGCTGTTTTCCCCTCCGCTCTGGCACTCTGCTCTGTGGTACGCGCTGTGTGGAGGGAGTTGCACCATGGAGCGAGCTGCGGGTGGATGGCACTGGCGGGGACGGGAGTCGAGACTCCGAAGCAGTTCTGCACATCCAGTGCTGGGGTCCTGTCCGTCCTGAGGAGAGTCCTGGAGTCTCTGGAGAAGAGCAGACAGAGGTAAGGAGGACTCGGAGGATGGATTTTCATCAAGCTGGGGGAGGGGGGTGCGAGTATTGCTGGAAGTAGGACTCCTACTGTAGGAGTTAGGTGGGTCTGTGTAGTAGGTCAGTGTCAGTGTAGGGGTCAGTGTCAGTGTAGGGGTCAGTGTCAGTGTAGGGGTCAGTGTCAGTGTAGGGGTCAGTGTCAGTGTAGGGGTCAGTGTCAGTGTAGGGGTCAGTGTAGGTGTCGGGGTCAGTGTAGGTGTCGGGGGTCAGTGCCATTACCGGATGAACTTTCACATATACACTATCGGCGGCTCTATAGCCTGCCAATTGTGTATATGTGCTGGCTGCGTGCCCCCTACCCCCTCCAGTACTGCTGCCGCCCCCCTCCTGACCCCTCACCTTCAATCCCGGGATCCGCTGCCCCATCTGCGGCCCGGGACCGGCTCAGGAGGGTATCAGGAAGTAAGATGGGAGGGAGACCAGTATCTTCCTCCTTGCTGATCTCCCTCCAGGCTGTGAATGCAGAAGTGATGTGTATTACATCCGCATTCACCTGTCAGTCATCTGGCTGCTATAGCCAGAGAGAAGAAGCAGATCTGTGCTTCATCGGCTTCTTTTGGGGTCCCCAGGTGACATTAGGGGTCTTGGAGACCCCTAATGTCTCCATAAAGACGACCTGTCAGTGTACCTGTGCTATTATATGGGGGGATTTTTATCCCCCTATGTAATAGCAATGACATAAAGTGTAAAAAAAAACATAAAAAGAGTGAAAAAAAATAAGTAAATATAAAAAAAAGTTTTAAAAAAAAGCTCCAAAATGTTTAAGTCCCCCACGTTTACGCACATATAAACGTGGATGTTTATATAAGGGGGTGAAAAAAAAATTCCGCCCCGGGCGCCCATAACTCTGGTTACGCCACTGATCAGTCGCCATTGTTATACGGCAGAAAGTCCACTCTTTCTTGCAAATCGCTACACTTGTATGTTGGCTCCTTTAAGAGCCATAGCAGGCGCACATCCCAGAGGGTAATGTAAAGACAGGAAACACTACAGCACGCTAAACAAATAGGGTAACCATGATGATTAAATAGCCACGTGGTTACTTTCAGGCTAAATGCCCTTTTTCATCTTTTTGCTGTTATGTTTCTGCTTCATTCTTGTTACACTTTACTAAAGTATAATGTATTCTTTTCAATGATACCTCTGTTAACTTGTAACAAGTCTTTGTGCTACATATTAGACACTTTACAATTGTATTCCTATTGTACCAATGTACCTTTTGACTACAATAAACATTGATTTTGGGAAAAAAATGTCAATGGTCCCAAAAAAGTGTCAAAAGTGTTGGATCTGTCTGCCGCAATGTCGCATGCATAATAATAATAATAATAATAATAATAATAAAATATCACTTTTTTTGACATATTATAAGAATGTCTAATCTGTAATTTGATGCATTTTGGAGATTTTTCTATCTTTCTTTGGCTTCGTTATGCACATAAATACAATTTTTTTATCTGGGGTGCCCAAACTTTCGATCCCGATTGAACGCTTATTGAGAATTTATTTTCCAAAAATATGTAGAAGAATACATATTGGCCTAAACTGATGAAGAAAATAGTTTTTAAAAAATTAATAGCAAAAAGTAAAACAATTACTGTATATACTCGAGTATAAGCCGAGTTTTTGATGCCCCCCTCGGCTTATACTTGAGTCACCTTTTTGCGCCTAATCTCATGGAATTTGGGGACCTGGTACCGGCCTGCCGTAGGTCCCCTGGACCACTAACTTGGCGCACATGTAGCCCCACTCTTGCTCTACAAGTGCGCAAAGTTTTTTGTCCGGGGGACCTACGGCCGGAGAGCACCGATTTTTCAAACTGGGCACCCCTTCCATAGACTCCCATGTTAAATGGTAATTTCTCCGGTGATTTTGAGGACCCGGAACAGGCTGGTCGTAGGTCTCCTGGACCCCAAACTTGACACTCATGTAGCCCCCTCTTCCTCTACAAGTGTGCAATGTTTGTTGTCTGGGGGACCTACGGCTAGGGAATACAGATTTTTCAAACCCGGGCACCCCAGACTCTCATGTTAAACGTCAGTCTAGTCATGGACACAGAGAGGCATGGGCATAGTGAGGCATGGGCATAGTGAGGCATGGGCATAGTGAGGCATGGGCATAGTGAGGCATGGGCACAGTGAGGCATGCACATTGACACAGTGAGACAAAGTGAGGCATGCAGATGGACACCCTAGGCTTATACTCAAGTCAACAAGTTTTCCCCAATTTTTGTGGTAAGATTAGGTGCCTCGAGATTATATTCGGGTCAGCTTATATTCGAGTATATACAGTATTTAATTTTTTTCAATATTGTCGCTCTTGTTTCTGGGGCAAAAAATAAAAAAAAAAGGCAGAGGTGAGCAGATACCACCAAAAGAAAGCTCTATTTGTGGGGAAAAAAATGACGAAAATTGTAACGCAGTGCCGTATCGCAAAAAATGGCCTGGTCATTAAGGGGGCAAATTTTTCCAGTCCTTAAGTGGTTAAATCAGTATTTTTTGCTAGAAAATTACTTATAGCCCCTGTGACAAAGTCGCAGAAATAGCAGTAATGTAATGCAGCAAAGTCGCTGATCTTAACCCCTTCCATACAGGGCATTTTCACCCCCTTCCTGCCCAGACCAATTTTTAGTTTTCAGCGCTGTTGCACTTTGAATGACAATTGCGCGGTCATGCAATACTGTACCCAAATTAAATCATTATGTTTTTTTCCCCACACAAATAGAGCTTTCGTTTGGTGGTATTTGATCATCTCTGCGGTTTTTATTTTTTGCGCTATAAACAAAAGAAGAGCGACAATTTTAAAAAAACACAATATTTTTTCCTTTTTATTTAATACATCTCACAATATTTTTTTTTTTAAAACTTTTTTTCCCCTCAGTTTGGACCGATACATATTCTACGTATTTTTGGTAAAAAAAAAAACGCAATAATTGTATATTGATTGGTTTGTGCAAAAGTTATAGCGTCTACAAAATAGGTGATAGATTTATGGCATTTTTATTTTTATTTTTTTACTAGTAATGGCGGGGATCTGCGTTTTTTTTTTTTGTGACCGTGACGTTGCGGCGGACATATCGGACACTTTTGACACGTTTTTGGGACCGTTCACATTTACACAGCGATTAGTGCTATAAAACTGCACTAATTACTGTGTAAATGTGACTGGCAGGGAAGGGGTTAACACTAGGGGGCGCTGAAGGTGTTAAAATGTGTCCTAAAGTATGTTCTAACTGTAGGGGGAGGGGGACTCACAGGGGGAGGAGATCGATGTGTGTTCCTCTGTACTGGGAACACACATCAGTCTCCTCACAGCTGACAGGAGGTGGATCTGTGTGTTTACACACACAGATCCACACTCCTGCGGTGATTGCCGGAAATCGCGGGTGCCCGGCGGCAATCACGGCCGTCGGGCACGCGCGCGGGATCGCGGGTGGTGCCGCGGGCGCGCGCGCCCTAGAACGCCGTGAAGACAGGACGTTGTGCAACGTCCTGTCTCATCGGCGAGGGGATCACCATGACGTAGGGAAGGGGTTAAGCAATAAATACGGCTTTATTGCACTCAAAATAAATAATACAAAACAAAATGGCCTACTACAATTTAGGAGGCTAACAGTAGTGTCCCTCACTATACTGTACTGGAGGGGCTATTCCAGCCTCCAGCATAAAACAAACAGAATAACAGTCCAAATAAACAATTATCTGTGACAGACCTTGTTCCTTCAATGCAGACAGTTTCCAACCTGTCCGTCCAGCTCACAAAATACAAATAGCAGCCCTCGCAGGGGGTTCCACCATTCCTGTATATTGTCCTCCGGCTGTTTCAGACCTCCAACTTAGGCCCACGTTCTGCTCCTCAGAACTACCCGTTTCCTAACGGTAAGCACACAGCCAACTTACTCCTGACCAGCGTCTTGCTGCTCAATCGCACAAACCTGCCTCATGCAGTAGCTGCACCTATGCAGCGCCTCTGACTCCTCTCAGAGGGTTTGGGAGCTCACACCTGGCTCCCAGGACCAGACTTCCTGTCTGCAGGTGGGGCCCTGAATGCTGTTCAGGTCAGACTTAAAACGCTGACCACACAGCTGTATAATTAAGTTGTCTGTCTCTCCAAAATATGGTGAAAACCTGCCATCATTCAGGTAAGATAGACCCAAACCATCACACCCCCAAACATTATATATGTATATATATATATATATACATATAGCAAAGACGTTAGGGAATAAAATGGCGATCGTTGCAATTTTTTTGTTCCATAAAGCTTATTGAACAGTAAATCAAATACAGAGTGGTACAAGTTCAAATGGTGACAATACTATGTCAGAAAAGAAAAAATGTGGAATAAAAGCGAGTAGGCTTTACATCATATAATTTCCAACATGCATTAGGAAAATAACAGCACTAAAAGCATCGGCAGGAGCTGAGATCATCCTTTGAAGTTGCAAAACATCATTGTAAATTAACAGACTAATGAAGCAGATTGAAACTATAGGTTGGGGTTTGTAGATAGGTAAAAGGTTCATGCAATTTTTTATGTCACATGGTATTTGGGCAGCGGTTTTGCAAAGGCAATTTAATGAATAAAAAAACACAAAAGTTACCCCAATTTTTTTGTATAATGTGAAGGATGCTGTTACGTCAAGTAAATAGATACCTAACACGTAACACTTTAAAATTGCGCATGCACGTAAAATGGCAACAAAGTACACTACTTAAAAATCTCTATAGGCGACACTTTAAGCGCCATTACAGATTACCTGTTTAGAGTTACTAGTGCTAGAATTATTGCTCTTGCTCTAACGTTTGCGACAATACCTCACATGTGAGGTTTGAATACCGTTTACATATGTGTGTGACTTACATATCTTACATATGTGTTTGATTCTGTGTTTGAAAACAAAACATTTTTTTATTGGTTTTTATTTTTTATTTGTTCACTTTTATTCCTATTACAAGGAATGTAAACACCCCTTGTGATAGAAATAAGGATGACAGGTCCTCTTTATGGAGATATCTGGAGGTCATAAGGACCCCAAATCTTTTCTTTACCTTTAACAGCAAAAGATAAAAAAAAAAAAAAAAAGCCTAGACTGGACGTGACATGACATAGTTCAGGTCCTCCAAGGCCATAAAGTGTTAATGCCACTCAGATCAGTTTGAGGAGAGAGGCGGCCAACTGCAAACATGGTATCTGGGTTATGACTGATATCGTCAGCCATAATCCCGGTAAACCGTAATGTATATATACGTATTGCGATCGGCAAGTGGTTGTATGTAAACCCAACATTTCACATTTCTGATATGTGCCTGCTGTACTATGTACTTGTATGAAAAACTATCCCACTCTATTTGTGTTGCTTCCTTTATGTGAAATACCTGGTGTTCTTGCTAATTCATCTGCTTTCCTATTAAAAACTGTAAGAAATTCTGTATATAGCCCTACAGAACACATGGGCTTTGCTGCTTAACTGCAGACAGGAAACAGGAACTTTTGTTAGGGAAAAGTAATAGAGCATACCATAGATGCAGCTACAAACTTATAAACACTGACATCTATTGGTTGAAGAGTGCATCTCTATTAATGTACAGTAGTTGTTGCACAAAATAAAATACTGTATTCCAACAACCCCATTCAACAACTACTTTTTATACTGTACTCCAATAAAACGCCTTTTAGTGTAAGGGCTCTTTCACACTAGCGGAGCTTATGTCCGCTTTTTCATCCATCTGTTTGTGGATGAAAAAGGGACATACATTGGTCCCTATGGGATTTCGGGTGTCAGCGGATAAAGAACCACTGACAACCATAATTGTCCGCCTCCGCAAACATCCGATTTTGCAGACTTAAGAAAACCCTATTTTATCTTCCATCTGCAGAGCAAAACGGATGAACACGGACAAATGGGGCGTGTTCATCCGCTCCCCCATAGGGGAGAGTGAAGAAAAAACAGGGCGGTTTCTGCACAGTGTGCGGAGACCGCCCTGTCATCCGACGGCTCAGCGGGGATCTACGGAGCGATCCCCACTGAGCTTACAGACACATGGAGGCGGATCAATACTGATCTCCCCCTGTGCGAAAGGGCCCTTAAAGCGGAGCTCCAGCCGCAAATTTTTATTTTTTTAAAGTCAGCAGCTACTAACAGTGTAGCTGCTGACTTTAAATAAGGACACTTACCTTGTCCTACTTGCCCGCGCTGATGGGCACCCCGATGCCGGTCCCACGATCGCTCCGGGTCCCACGCCGCCATCCACACTATGGGAAACAGGCAGTGAAGTCGTACGGCTTCACTGCCCATTTCCTACTGCGCCTGCGTGAGTCTCACGCTGGCTTGTGAATGGGCGCGCTGCTCTCTGAGAACACACACAGTTCCCAGAAAGCAGCGCGCCCCATTCACAAGGAGAAGGAGAAGAATAAATTGGACCGCGGTGCAGGTGAGGCAGATTACGGACTTCCGCATAGCAACAGGTATTTCGGGTGAGTATTTTTTTTTTTTTTTTCAGGTTTTTTTTTTTTTTTTTTTTTTTAAACAACATTGTAAAATGTTGTTTTCCTGGGTGGAGCTCCGCTTTAAGAATCATCAAGGTTCATGTAACAGAAGCGCGTGCAAAAAACAGCTACTCCTTATACTGTATTAGTCCCATTTTGGATTTCTGTTCTATAAATCTGTTTCTTTTAAGTGGTTTTGTTAAATGCTGTGATCCACTTTTGTTTCTCATGAGTTGAAAGTCTTTGCATCTCATCTTATGAATCTGGCTCTGGTTTTAATGCTACGCAAGCAACATAGAACAGGAGTATGGCTGGGATAACTTTATTGCTTCTGGTGGATTTACTGATTGAAGCCTCCTGTGGTCTGGTTTCTTCTTTTACAGCATTTGGATTGTCTGCATTCATTTCTATTTTTGTGTCACTTTGTTGCTTATGTTCATGTGATACTGATACTAATTTTGAAGTGTTTGTGTTAGTTCAAGACATTTTGAACACACTAAAGTTTCATCAACATCTACACTTCTACTGATGGTTACCTTGTTTGTGTATTGGTGTAGAATTCTGTATCCCTTTGGAGATTTACTGAACCCCACAAGCACACCTTCCTTTGCGCAAGCATCCCATTTTTTACGTTTTTCTTTTGCGATATGCACAGGCTTTGCAGACGAACACTGGAGCAGGGTCAGGTACAAACAGGTTCGCATACCTCCCAACCGTCTCGGATTTCGCGGGATTGTCCCGCGATTCGCGTTAAATCCTGCGGTCCCGCGATCACGGCAAAAGTCCCGCAATTCGCCCCCCGCGATTACCGTGCAACAACCCCCCCCCCCCCTCAACAACTTTGATCTGCGAACCCCCCCTGCTCAACAACTCAGATCCGTGCCCCCCCCACTCAACAACTTTGATCTGCGGACCCCCACCCCCGCGCTCAACAACTTCGTTGGGAGGTATGCTCATTTGTCCCTCATTCTGAAGTTGAAAAGTTGGGAGGTATGCAGGCTCGGCAACAGGCTGGCGGCAAGGTAGCAGGAGGAGCAGGCAGGAACGTGGTCTCAGGTACAGGCAGGTTTGGCAACAAGCTGGTAGCAAGGTAGCAGGGAGAGCAGGCAGGAACGTAGTCAACACAGGCCGAGGTCAGATGCAGGCAGATAAGCAGGGATGGTCAGAAGCAAGCCAGATAGGGTCAGCTGGAGCAGGATACAGGCAAACGACAATCAGGGGTCTCAGGTAATGCTGTAGACCGGACAGCACCGATCCAAGGAGGGAAGGCAGTTTATATAGTCTATTAGTGCCACCACGTCACTGGGCGCCCGTGCACGCCGTTGTTGGAAATTCGTGTGACACTAGTGTGCAAGCGTGCACGTGCACGCATAGGTTTTGCACACGCACACCAGTGCGTGCAAACGTGCCCGCGCAGCCCTTCTCAGTGGGACATGCAGAACAGGGGAACACCCATAGTCGCCATCTTGATTGCTGGCATGCCATTCCTGACATGCACTTACTGGACCCATATGAGATCTCTTCATTCGTACTGAGTAATTGATTACATACAGCAGTTAAAATTTAAATATCCGTAAACCATCTTGGCCTTTACAAACCTCATTGTTCTTCCTTACCAAACTTTTATGCACGCAACCCAGAAGGTTGATTCAGCATCTCCCTAATACCGGGTCTGTAACCTAACAGCTGCTGTACACCTCAATTAAACCTTCATCCTGTGAACGTGACATGTTCTGCTGATACCAATTACCTGTAAGTATAAAACAGAGGCTTTCAAGAGCAGAAACTTCTTTCTCATTTCCCAGACGCCTCGGAGACCTTATCATTAGGAAGACTGACCTGTCCCTTTCATGAATAAAACATTGCTCTGCTTTCAACACGTTTGTGATCTCTTCAGTTTAAATATCTAGGGCAGCAGATTATTTCAAAGTGTACCTGTCTTTTTCATGTTATGTTGCAAATGAAAGGGCTACGGAAATCCTGCTGCTCTTTTTTATCTTAAAATATTCATATATTCAAAAGGTGAAGTTACAATACCATTAAAGATTAAAACATAAATATGTGAATGCAAAAAAGAAAAATATATTTAGTACATCACTGCAATACCTGGATGTGTCTTCGTGTTTTATCTCTGTGAACCAGCCATTCTCAACCAGGGTTCCTTTAGAGCAGGGGTCTCCAAACTGAGGCCCATGGGCTGAATGTGGCCCTTTGCTTGCCTTTATCCAGCCCTCGGGGGACTTTTCCTCCCACTGACACCAAGGGGGCACCATTCCTTCCACTGACACCAACAATGCAGCATTTTTTCTTCCACTGACACCAATGATAGGGCATCATTCCTCCCACTGACACCAATGATGGAGCACTATTCCTCCTACTGACACACACAATGGGGTATAATTCCTCCCACTAATACCAATGATGGGGCACTAGTCCTTCCACTGACACCAATGATAGGGCACTATTCCTCCTACTGACACAAATGATAGGGCACTATTCCTCCTACTGACACCAATGATAGGGGACTAGTCCTCCCACTGACACAAATGTTAGGGCACTATTCCTCCTACTGACACCAATGATAGGGTACTATTCCTCCTACTGACACCAATGATAGGGGACTATTCCTCCCACTGACACAAATGATAGGGTACTATTCCTCCCACTGACACCAATGATAGGGCACTATTTCTCCTACTGACACCAATGATAGGGCACTATTCCTCCTACTGACACCCACAATGGGGTATAATTCCTCCCACTAATACCAATGATGGGGCACTAGTCCTTCTACAGGAACCATGTAATTTTCTTACTCTCACTTAAAGCGGGGGTTCACCCAAAAATCAACTTTCTGTCACTAGATGCAGCATACTGCTGACATCTGCAGTATGCTGGATTTTTTTTTTTTGTACTTATCGTTTTAGCCGTCTTTCTTCTCTGGCACAGAGCGGCTTATCCTTCCGGGTATAGGCGTTCATAAATCAAGCGCAGTTGATTGACGGGCTTGGATAGCGCGTCACGCCTTCCGAAAATACCCGAAGTGACACTCGGGTGTTTACGGCGCCTGCGCAGTCAGCTCTACACGGCAGGCGCAGGCGCCGTAAACAGCCGAGTGTCACTTCGGCTATTTTCGGAAGGCGTGACACGCTATCCAAGCCCGTCAATCAACTGCGCTTGATTTAGGAACGCCTACTCCGCGCAGGATTCCCCGCTCGGAGCCGGAGAAGAAAGACGGCTAAAATGATAAGTACAAAAAAAAATCCAGCATACTGCAGATGTCAGCAGTATGCTGGATCTAGTGACAGAAAGTTTATTTTTGGGTGAACCTCTGCTTTAAGCTGAAGCATTTTCTACTTCCACTGGCCACTCCAGCCCCCCCCCCCCCCCCCCCCCGCCAAAGTCTGAAGGACAGTAAACCAGCCATTTGTTTAGAAAGTTTGGAGACCCCAGCTTTAGGGCTGGGGTCTCCAAACATTCTAAACAAAGGGCCAGTTTACTGTCCCTCAAGGGGTTGTAAACTCCCGGGTGAAAAACCTCCTGTGATGCAGCTCCTCCAGAGCCCCCCTTTACTTACCTTAACCCAGTCTTTCCAGCGACGAGGATAAGCAACAGCTCCAATGTCTTGGGTCTTGACTGGATAGAATGATAGCAGCGCAGCCATTGGCTCCCGCTGCTGTCTATCAAATCCAATGGTGCAGGAGCCGGGGGCGGGCCAGAGTCCTGCTGGCCGTGTCAATAGACACAGCAACAGGACATGGGAGCATGCCCGTGAGAGTGCCCCAAGGGAAAGCGGCTATCCAACGGGGCGCTCGAGAAGAGGAGGAACCAGCAGTGCAGCTGAGGGACCCCAGAAAAGGAGGCTCGGGGCCACTCTGTGCAAAACCAACTGCATAGAGAAGGTAAGTATGACATGTTTGTTTTAAAAATAAAAAGAACCTTTAGATATCCTTTCAGACTTTGAGTGGGTTGGACTAAGGCCAGTCAAAGGTTATTAAACAATGCCCCATCATTTGTACAGTATTAGTGGATGGATTAATGCCCCATTGTTGGTTTTAGGGAAATAAATAGTGTCCCATCATTGTTGTCAGGGGAACAATTAGCTCCCCATTGTTGGGATCAGTGGTAGGAATAGTGAGCTATTGTTGGTATCAGAGACAGGAATTATGCCCCCTTGTTGGTGTTAGTGGGAGGAATAGTGCTCCAAGGGCAGGATAAAGGCAAGCAAAAGGCCACAGCTTTAGTGGGTACCAGGGATTTCATGAGGTGTTGCTGAATGACCCAACATTTTAATGTGCCTTCATAGTTCTGGGCCCAATGCCACTTGGCAGAGCCAGTGATATGACACCAATGATCTTTTTATCTGTCTGTAGGGGAGCATTCTGACCACCACTGTAAAGGGGGCATTTTCCCCACTGACCTCCCAATGAAGTAGTTTTAGCAGGAGTTTCTAACATCTGAAAACAATTTCAAGCAGTGGGGTATCTAGGGTATGGCAGCCATGGCAAGTGCCATGGGGGCCATATGAAGGGGCGCTGTTGAGTGGCTGGGCAGCAAGGCACTTACCAGGAACTCCTTTTCAGCACCTTTGCTAATGGACAATGGCAGCCCTATCCCTGCTGCGTTGAGCCACAGCCCTCCCCTGTTCTCCCAGGCTCTCCCATTCCATCTGGTCGGATTGACAGCGCACAAAGAAGAAGGCGGAACATCAGGTTTCTCTCTCTCCTCTGTGAAAACTGAGGCCTTAAGTGATGAAGATTTCATCACTTCCAGTATTGGTTCTGCAATTACCTGGCCTTGGAGGGCAGAGGAGGGATCAGGGGTCTAATAAACCCCAGATTTCTCCATAAAGAGGATATGTCACTACCCAAGGTATCACAAGGGATGATAAATATCACTAGTTTTGTTAGCTGTATTTTTTGTTAAGGTTATCTGAAAGATGGGTTTCAAATGTTTCGACAGGGGTGCAGTTTTAGTGCTTGCCAAAGGCGCTATTTTCACTAGATATGCATCTGATTTCAAGGGTACCTCTGGGGAAACAAACGTTGAGTAAGTCTGCTTCAAACACTCTGCAAGTACAGAAAGATAATCATTGATGTGCCAGAATTATAGTTTGCTTGTACCTTCTTCTTTGACATGACTACACAGCTCTGAGCATGTGGTGTCAGCCATGCCCTCCATCATTTCTGATGGCTTAGAAAGAACACAGACCTGTCCTCATCTCCTTCCTCCTTCTCATCTCCATAATTCTACTTTCATCTGTCAGCAGTCTCCTTCCATTTGTCACTAGCCCCTTGCCACCTGTTAGCGGTTTTCTTCCGCTTGTCAACGGTCGACTCCCACTATTAGGCATGTGCCCAACATTTGTTTCAATTTCTTTTTATTAATCTTTTTCTCAAATACAAAAAAAATTACATTTATCCAAGATTCATTTGCAATATACATTATTCCCATTAATTATTTGATATACAGAATCTTGATGAATATCTATTAGTTACTTTATCATTAAAACAAAATACATTTCATCATTTATCCTACTATCTTCCATATCCATTCAACCTAACATCCATTAAAAAAAAAAATTACCCCCGTCTCCCCCTCTTTTCTCTCCCACATTCTGCTTCATTTACATTTCCTCTTTGTGTCTCTACTGATTTCTATTTTTATATATATTCTTTCATCCCCTCCGAGAGCTGAATTTCATCCCATTTTTGCCATATTACTGGCATTTGACTATTTATGTATCCTTCTTCTCTAATCTTTTTTTCTATATATTGTATTTCGTTCATTTCACATATCCAATCTATTATATTTGGGCTCCTACTTTGTCTCCATTTGCAGTGGTGCTGGTGACACAATTGCGTCTTCACTGCCCGGTTCCCTACGGCACATGCGCGAGTTGCGCTGCGCCGTGCTCACTGGTCCCCGCTGTGTTCTGGGAGCCGTGTGTTTCCCAGAACACAATGGGGGGGGGGCAGGATCTGACGTTCTGCCCTCAGTCTACCCGCAGACTGTGTCCCTATTAACTTTATAAACACAGTAAATCCACCACCATAAAAAAGTGCTCGCTTACCATCTGCACAAGTTTGTATACTTACCCAGCCAGGGCCTTTTCCTCAAGAGCATTTCAAGATTGATCTGGTCAACACACAGTCATGGGCCGTCTGATCAGGAACGTGGTGATTGAATGAAGCCTTTACTTTGAGCCCATGCACAGTTTGGCTGATGATGAGGCGATAGCAGCTCAAAAGGAAAGGGCAAAGGAAATCGACATTATTAAAAATATATAAAACAAACTCGCCTGCCAGGCGTATTATATACAATCAAAACAAACGCCTGTGCAAACGAGACATATAACGTCAGCACGTCACTCCTTCCAACGCATTTCGTCACAAATCTGGCATTGTCCTGGGCCCCAGAATGACGTCAGATTAGTAACGAAACATGACGGAGGGGGCAACGACATGCTGACGTCACCACATTATATAGCCTATAACTTGTCAAATGTATCATTGTCTAAGGCCAGCATCTCGTCCATGAGTATGATGTCATTTATGGTGGAAACCGAAAAGGACAACAGGGGGGGGGGGGTTTGGTCATTTTCCAAAATATGGGATCAGCTGTCTGGCCGGCGACAGAAAAAATCATAACAAATTTCTGTGATGCTATAGAACCTGGAAGCATGGATAGCAGCGCCATTTCTGGGGAAGGTGTCAAAGACTGGTTATATAGGCCACCGTGTATGGAAAAACCCTGAGACCACAGGTGTCAAACACAAGGCCCGCAGGCCGAATCTGGCCCCCCAGGCCATTTCACGAGGCCCTCGCACCTCTCCTGCAGCTCCAGCCCTCCTCTGGTCCTACTCCAGACCCTTACTTTCTGCTTTCAAGCAATGCATACAGCTTTTTCCCAGCAGCAGCATAAGGAAAGGGGGTAAACTGTGATGTGAGGGAGAGTAGGGGACTCAACTTCTGATGGTGGGGTGGCTCTTGACATCTAATGTAAAGGGGAGGGATACGCTGGACATCTAATCTTACCGATAGAACCAGCCCTTTTGAGGGCAATCCTAATGCCAATGCGGCCCGCGATTAAATTGAGTTTGACACCCCTGCTTGAGACCATATGAAAGAAAACGAAAAAATCCAGCTCAGAGGACAGGAGCCCTACATATTGGGCACAGCAGGTATGCTAACCAGGGAAGTCAGCATTCAGATCTCGCTAATAGAGTCCCTGAGAGATATAAGAAACTGGTATGTGGTTTGTCTCTTCAGCATCTACTAAAAACTACAATATCAGTTTTGGGAGGACTGACCCTTTAATTCCTTCAACATCTTTGTCTAATAGTAAGATTAACCCTTAAAATCAGGTTGTAAGCTTCCTATTGCTTTTCTCTCCCTAGTTCCTGAGAAACACAAAATCCTTCTTGTAATGAAATGTATCGCCTTGGCTGGCTGGCGCAGCAGTCATGAATTTGTATCAAGGCACAGGAATTGCCAAGGCTGTCAATCACCGCTCTCTCCCCGATTAGGAGTGGAAGTTTTTCTCAACTTTTCAGTGTTGTTTTATAATCCTCCAAGGTAGACCTCTGCTGCCTGCAAGCCGCCAGCTCTGATGTTTTTCAATTTGGAACTTATTGCTTTTTCAAAGCTCTCTGACTGGAATACGTAATCTGCTTTTAGCATTTTATGGACTGGCAGTGTTGCCGTTTTAATTCAATGTATCAGTGATTAATTCTTTACTGGCTTTGCGCTCAGAATTGTTTTATGCCTTTTAATAGTAGGATTAAATAAACTTGATGGTAATCAAAATGTTTATTAATATGTTAATGTTGCATTTATTCAGAACAACACAATGTACAAATAACAAAGAGCAAGAGTGGTGTGTACAGGAGCAATAGCATCAAATACCCCAATACATTATTTAAAATGGGGCCTTACAACACTAAACCAGGTAGCAATAGAAACATTTCATTTGAAAAGTTTGAAGACACTGTAACATTTCGAGACCCTGCCACTGTCAAAATGTAGGAGAAAATGACACAGGACTTGCATTAAAGGAGAAGTACAGCCAAAGCTTGTTTGGCTGTACTTCTCCTGTGGATCACAGGAGTGCAGATCGTTTTTAGCAGACAGCGGGCTGAGGTCTGCTGCCTGCTGACATCACAGAGCCGGTCCAGGCTCAGGCAAGATCGCCACCCTAGAGTCGGCATCCGCCCACATACCTGGACCTTCACCTGCCTTAGCCTCTCAACAAGCTGCTCAGAGCCTGAGCCGGCCACTCCTGCCGCCCTCCACAGCCCAGTGCTCCAGTGAGCAAGGAGACGGCAGAGCAGAGAGTGGAGACTAACGTGGATCATTGTTAATTCAAGCCAGTGGGAGGAATAGTGCCCATGACTGGTGTCAGTGCAGGACTTTCCCCCACTGTTAGTGTCCAGTGGGAGGAATAGTGCTGAATCATTGGAATTAGTTGAAGGAGTAGTCCCCCATCAATGGCATTATTTGGAAGAATAGTGCCACATTTTTGGTATTAGTTGGAGCTATATTTCCCCATCATTGGATTCAGTTAGAGGAATAGTCCCCCACCATTGGTATCAGTAGGAGGAATAGTGCCCCATCATTTGTATCAGTAGGAGGAATAGTGCCCCATCATTGGTATTAGTCGGGATCCGGCCACATGCCTGGACCTTCACCTGCCCTAGCCTCTCAGCAAGGTGCTGAGAGCCTGAGCCGGCCACTCCTGCCGCCCTCCACAGCCCAGTGCTCCAGTGAGCAAGGAGACGGCAGAGCAGAGAGCGGAGACTAACGTGGATCATTGTTAATTCAAGCCAGTGGGAGGAATAGTGCCCATGACTGGTGTCAGTGCAGGACTTTCCCCCACTGTTAGTGTCCAGTGGGAGGAATAGTGCTGAATCATTGGAATTAGTTGAAGGAGTAGTCCCCCATCAATGGCATTATTTGGAAGAATAGTGCCACATTATTGGTATTAGTTGGAGCTATATTTCCCCATCATTGGATTCAGTTAGAGGAATAGTCCCCCACCATTGGTATCAGTAGGAGGAATAGTGCCCCATCATTTGTATCAGTAGGAGGAATAGTGCCCCATCATTGATATTAGTTAGAGGAATAGTGCCCCATCATTGGTATTAGTCGGGATCCGGCCACATGCCTGGACCTTCACCTGCCCTAGCCTCTCAGCAAGGTGCTGAGAGCCTGAGCCGGCCACTCCTGCCCCCCTTTACAGCCCAGTGCTCCAGTGAGCAAGGAGGCGGCAGAGCAGAGAGCGGTGACTAACGTGGATCATTGTTAATTCAAGCCTAAGGATAGCTCAGGGCTCCCAGTTTGGAGACAGGAGGTCTCATCCAGGAGTCATAAAAGCCCCAGCCAGGAATCAAGAGACGGGATGTCTCAACCAGGCACCACTAAAGAGGGAAAACGCCAACTATACAAGTTGATCGCTTTATGGGGACATCCAGAGCCATTACAGCAGCACATATGAATCTTTTTGGAGCTTGTTATTGATTCGGGGGTTGTCTTATTAAGGTCCCGTGGGCGCCATTTCCTTAGTGCTATGCTTATATCGCTTTACACTGGATCAGTGGAGGTTGGATATCGTTGCACAACAGGGTACTCCTAGGACATGTATCTACCAGTTCCAAATTTATATTGGGGTTCTGATTGATGCCTATGTGTATTCCCATCTCCACTATTTGTTTTCATTATTTTTTTTATATGGAACCACTCATATTGAATAAAGAATCTTGACCATACTCTCCCCTGTCCGTTACCCCTGATGAAGGTGGTCGACCGGAAATGTGTCGGGTACCAGAGATCATTATCCATAGGAGAGTTGTAGTGTCATACTATTGTGTTTTGTGTTTTATGGTTGTCTTGATATATGTTTTGTGTATGTTTGCAATGTTAAATATTGTTTCTAGAACAATATAGTGTCTGGCTTTCAAAGTTCCACCCTGGGGGGGAACAACTGTTTGTTAGAGGTCTCAACCAGGGGTCAGATGGGCTCCTATCTGGCTCCTAAGTTGTCGTGTCAAACTATTGTGTTTTGTGTTTTATGGTTGTCTTTTGCTATATGTTTTTTTCTATGTTTGCAACGTTACATACTTGAATTACATTCACCTTGGTGCATGTTTTTAAACTTTTATACAAATGTCTGTCTGTTGGCATTTTCCATGAAATAAATATTGTTTCTACAACAATACAGTGTCTGGCTTTCAAAGTTCCACCCTGGGGGGAACAACTGTTTGTTCAAGGTCTCAACCAGGGGTCAGATGGGCTCCTATCTGGGCGTCCATCTGAAGCCCATCATTGGTATTAGTTGGAGGAGTAGTGCTCCATCATTGGTATTAATGGGAGGAATCGTGTCACATCATTGGTATTAGTTGGAGAAATAGTGCCCCATTATTGGTATTAGTTGGAGCTATATTTCCCCATCATTGGAATTAGTTAGAGGAATAAACCCCACCATTGGTATCATTAGGAGGAATAGTGCCCCATCACTGGTATTAGTTGGAGGGATAACGCCTCATCAATGGTATTAAATGGAGGAATAGTGCCCCAGTATTGGTATTAGTTGGAATTAATTGAAGGAATTGTTCCCTATCATTGGTGTTAGTGCAAGACTTATGCCCCACTTTTGGTGTCCAGTGGGAGGAATAGTGTTTCATCATTGGAATTAGTTGAAGGAATAGTTCCACTTCATTGTTATCAGTGGGAGGAGTATTAGTTGGAGGAATTGTGGCCCATCAGTGGTATTAGTTGGATGAATAGTGCCACATCATTGGTATTAAATAGAGGAATAGTGCCCCATCATTGGTATTAGTTGGATGAATAGTGCCACATCATTGGTATTAAATAGAGGAATAGTGCCCCATTGTTGGTAATAGTTGAAGGTATACTTCCCCATTAATGGAATTCATTAAATAAATCACCCTATCATTGAAATCAGTGAAAGGAATAGTGTCCTTCACTGGTGTCAGTGCAAGACATATGCCCCACTTTTGGTGTCCAGTGGGAGGAATAGTGTTGCATCATTGGAATTAGTTAAAGGAATAGTTCCATTTCATTGGTATCAGTGGGAGGAGTA
This sequence comes from Rana kukunoris, assembly GCA_029574335.1. Taxonomy (NCBI): domain Eukaryota; kingdom Metazoa; phylum Chordata; class Amphibia; order Anura; family Ranidae; genus Rana; species Rana kukunoris. The sequence continues at coordinate 138,389,953 of CM056058.1, forward strand.
GTGCCCCATCATTGGTATTAGTTGGAGGAGTAGTGCCTCATCATTGGTATTAGTTGGAGGAATAGTGCCACATCATTGGAATTAGTTGGGGAAATAGTGCCACATCATTGGAATTAGTTGGGGGAATATTACCCCATCGTTGGAATTAGTTGGGGGAATATTACCCCATCATTGGAATTAGTTGGTGGAATGTTTCCCCATCATTGGAATTTGTTAGAGGAATAGTGCCCCATCATTGCTATCAGTATAAGGAATAGTGATTGGTATTAGTTGGAGGAATAGTGACCCATCATTGGTATTAGTTGGCAGAATAGTGCCCCATCAGTGGTATTCGATGGTAAACAGTTCCCCATCAATGGTATTAATTGAATGAATAGTTCCCCATCACTGGAATTATTTGAAGGGAACAGTTCCCCATCATTGGAATTATTTGAAGGAACAGTTCCCCATCATTGGTATCAGTGTGAGGAATAGTGGCCCATAATTGATATCAGTGTGAGGAATAGTGCCCCATCATTGGTATCAGTGTGAGGAATAGTGCCCCATTGATGATGTCAGTGGCAGGAATTATGTCCCACTGTTGGTGTTCAGTGGGAGGAATAATACCCCAGGAAATAGCTACATCAGACCCACAGGCTACTATTTGGAGACCACTGTTATATGTAATGAAAGGGTAGAGTGAGTGTAAAAAGGTTCATAGAAAATGTTGTCCTCTATCCTGGAAAGTTTCCTAAGGACACCAATGTTTATAATGAATTCACATTTTCTGTGTGGGGTTCCACTTTAATATTTACACTTTGGCCATTATGACAGCGTGCCAACGCTTTTATCCTTTTCAACTGTAGCTGCCATTTAACATTCTTCTAGGAGGGAGCCGTGTGATGTTTACACGCAATACTGCGCTCTGTTTCTTGTAATTATGAATTGTAATGTTAATGTGCATTATTCCTTATTATCAGCAAATGAATGGATTTTGTTCTATGTGAGTGCATACCTATTGTCTGGTTAAACAGCCCTCTGGATTTATACAACACATATAACAATATTTTCCAAAACATCAAGGTACAAAATTAATTAGCTGCTCTTTAAAAAGAAGCTGGAACAGCAGAACAGATAATAATAATAGGAATGTGCTACAGAGCCATCATTGCTAATTCATTATTTCTCGCTTATTCCAAGTTAAAAATATACGCTATCTCGCTTATTCCAAGTTTGTATACATTTTGTCGCAGTAACCCATTCATTTAGGACGTCTCCCTTTATAAAAGTTGAATACATTTGGAGGAGAGTGTTCATTGTATTGTTATCTTCTTACAAATGGAACGTCGCTTTGTTAGAGTTTCATACAGACCTGACAAATAATTATTTGCAGGATGGCACCACATTCACCAGACGAGGGGGTATCACAGAATAGATACATTTCATTCAACAGTACAATTCCCCCGGCACAGAATATTCACAAACCATCCCATCTTACAATATTATACTTCCATTCTTTTTATAGCTTTGTAGACTAAAATGAAAAAACTTCTTGAGGTCCCCACACTTTGTTACCTACCTTTTTCTGAAGTCTCCATCAGTAACATCTGGTGCTCAAATTTTTGGGGGGGTCACAAACAAACTGAAAAAAAAAAAAACATCAATTGCAGCTATTGTGCCCATCAAACACAGTTACTGTGCCCATCAATTGCCACCTCTGTGCCCAGCAAACGCAGCCACTGTGCCCATCAATTGCCACCACTGTGCCCATCAAACGCAGCCACTGTGCCCATCAAATGCAGCCACTGTACCCATCAATTGCTGACACTGTGCCCATCACTTGTTGAAACTGTGCCATCAAACGCAGCTACTGTACCCATCAATGGCTGACACTGTGCCCATCAATTGCCGCTACTGTGCCCATCAATTGCCGCTACTGTGCCCATCAATTGCTGCTAGTGTGCACATCAATTGCTGCTAAGGTGCCCATCAACTGCTGCCGGTGTGCCCATCCACTGCCGCTACTGTGCCCATCCACTGCCGCTACTGTGCCCATCCACTGCCGCTACTGTGCCCATCAAATGCCGCTACTATGCCCATCAACTGCCGCTACTGTGCCATCAACTGCGGCTAATGTGCCCATCAACTGCCACTACTGTGCCCATCCACTGCTGCTACTGTTCACATCCACTGCTGCTACTGTGCAAATCAACTGCCGCTACTGTGCCCATCAACTGCCACTACTGTGCCCATCCACTGCTGCTACTGTGCCCATCAATTGCTGCTAGTGTGCACATCAATTGCTGCTAGTGTGCACATCAATTGCTGCTAAGGTGCCCATCAACTGCTGCCGGTGTGCCCATCAACTGCCGCTAATGGGCCCATCCACTGCCGCTACTGTGCCCATCAACTGCCGCTACTGTGCCCATCCACTGCCGCTACTGTGCCCATCAAATGCCGCTACTATGCCCATCAACTGCCGCTACTGTGCCATCAACTGCGGCTAATGTGCCCATCAACTGCCACTACTGTGCCCATCCACTGCTGCTACTGTTCACATCCACTGCTGCTACTGTGCAAATCAACTGCCGCTACTGTGCCCATCAACTGCCACTACTGTGCCCATCCACTGCTGCTACTGTGCAAATCAACTGCCGCTAATGTGCCCATCAACTGCCGCTACTGTGCCCATCCACTGCCGCTACTGTGCCGGGCACCTGAATAGGGGGTGGCAGCAGAGAACATAATTAGATTCATGCAATGCATGAATCTATCTATGGTAATAGATGGACGGCAGTAGAGAGGGGGTGGCACCCGTGCGCCCTTTATGGACGCACGGCCACTGGTGTCCATGGATGATGTAGAGAGCTGCTCCCTACTGCAAAACACTGCAAGTGCAGGGCACCATGTTTGGTGGGTAGGACCATGACATCCTGCACTTACAACCTTTCCACAGTTTTCTGGATTGAGAACCGTGACACGGCAGGAAAGAGGTACTGCAAGAAACAGCCCAGAATTAAAGTCGAGTTTTGTAGACAGAATCACATATAGGACATAACTGCCTGAAGTTGAGCTTAAAATACAATTGTCCAAACGATAGGGCTAAAATTCAGGGCTCTATCATCAATCCCATTCCAATAAAACAAAAAAAGGGAGCAAAGGTAATCATTTGCACATTTGAAAAGGTGAAATCCTTACTGGTGCATTGCAGGGAGACATCAGAGTAGTTACAGTGTGTTCAGAACTCATCATACGTTGCAAGGAGAATAAGATTGCTGCTTACACCCCTTATTGTAACTTATTTTTACTGTAATCACTGTAACACAAAAACATCTTCATAAGATACTCCTGTATACATGTTATGTTGCTATAGTAGCAACATTTTTAATTGAAGATTGTTTAAAGCGGAGCTCCAGCCGCGAAAAAAATTTTTTTTAAAGTCAGCAGCTACTAACAGTGTAGCTGCTGACTTTAAATAAGGACACTTACCTGTCCTAGTCGCCCGCGCTGACGGCCCCCCCCGATGCCGGTCCCGCGATCGCTCCGAGTCCCGCGCCGCCATTCACACTATGGGAAACAGGCAGTGAAGCCGTACGGCTTCACTGCCCGTTTCCTACTGTGCCTGCGCGAGTCTCACGCTGGCTTGTGAATGGGCGCGCTGCTCTCTGAGAACACACACAGTTCCCAGAAAGCAGCGCGCCCATTCACAAGGAGAAGGAGAAGAAGAAATCAAACCGCGGAGTGGAAGAGGCAGATTACGGACTTCCGCATAGCAACAGCTATCTCGGGTGAGTATTTTTTTTTTTTTTCAGGTTTTTTTATTTTTGTTTTTTTAAACAACATGGCAAAATGTTGTTTATATGGGTGGAGCTCCGCTTTAAGACAGTCTTTGCAAGAAAGGAAATAAAGAAAATGGACAAATAGTAGGGAAGAGAAGACAGAAGAAAGGGAGGGAGGGAGGGATGGAGGACGGAAGGGGATAAGGGTGGAAGGAAAGAACTGGGGCAGGAAAAAAGTGCAAAGGGCGGAAGGAGAGAAGGAAAGGTGTAGAGAGAGCAAACTAAGGGTGAAAGGAAGGTGTAATAGGAGAGCTGTAGATGGAGAGAACTTAGAAGGAAGATGTAGAGAGAGAACTAATTATGGAAGGTGGGTATAGAGGGAGAGAACATAGAAGGAAGGTATAGAGGGAGAGAACTTAGAGAAAGGGTATAGAGGAAGAGGACTAAAGATGGAAGGAAGGTGTAGTAGGGGAGATCTAAGGATGGAAGGAGGATGTATATGGATAGAACTTAAAAGGAAGATGTAGAGGGAGATAACTAAGGGTAGAAGGAAGATTTAGAGGCGAGAACTAAGGATGGAAGGCAGGTATAGAGGGAGAGAACTAAGAAGGAAGGTGTAGTAGGAGAGAACTAAGGATAGAAGGAAGTAAAAGCTGCAATATACAAACTAATAAACATACAATAAATAAACAATCGAATTATTATCCCGAAAGATGAGTAAGGATTCCCTCTATATTTTGCATATACAGTATGTATTAACTTGTCTATTCCCATAGTTAGCTAGTCTATAAAAACTCAGATAAGCATAATGGTAAAAGGTTAGCTATGAAAGAAAAACACATCAGTATAGTAAAACAATATCTTTCATTTATTTCCCAAGAAAATAGGAATATGCTAACACCAAATACTAACGTAAAGTATAAAAGCAGAGTATATGACAAAAATAACATCAAAGATACTTATCACACATGATTTCATCATCTGGGCTCTGGATGGTAAAAGAGAACGTGCCAAGAGGCTCACATAAGCAGGCCAGGAGCCAAAAGGGAAAAGGGGACTCTTAGTTTTCTGTGTGTGCTTTTAACATTCATTCACCTTCACTCATAACCACCCCCACTTGCCTCCTGTCCAATCAGATATTGCCAAGGTAGTCCTTCTCACTAGATTATATTACGGACCGTCTTGTCGTATTGGCCTCTGGGGCAGTATTGCCCATATCATCTCCAGGAGCTTATTGATCTTTCGATCTTTGTCATCAATTATCTTTGCAGCCATAACTCTCTTTGAAGCTTGCTTGTAGAGTGGTTAATCAATGATCCTCATAGTTAGATCGAAGCTGGTATTTTCATGCAAAGTTAGAGGCCTAATTGGTTACATTCCAACTTGGGGGCCATATGAACTTAGAAGGAAGATGTAGAGATAGAGAACTAAGGATGTAAGAATGGTGTAGTAGGAGAGAACTAAAGATGGAAGGATGGTATAGAAGGAGAGAACTTAGAATGAAGATGTAAGCATAGAGAACTAAGGATAGAAGGCAGGTATAGAGGGAGAGAACTTAGAAGGCAGGTATAGAGGGAGAGAACCTAGAAGGAAGATGTAAAGGGAGAGAAGAATGGATGTAAGGAAGGTGTAGTAGGGGCGAACTGAAGGTGGAAGTAGGGTATAGAAGGAGAGAACTTAGAAAGAAAGATGTAGACAGAGAGAACTAAGGATAGAAGGCAGGTATAGAGTGAGAAAACTTAGAAGGAAGATGTAGAGATAGAGAACTAAGGATGTAGGGATGGTGTAGTAGGAGAGAACTAAAGATGGAATGATGGTATAGAAGGAGAGTATATAGAATGAAGATGTAGACAGCGAAAACTAAGGATATAAGGCAGGTATAGAGGGAGAGAACTTAGAAGGCAGGTATAGAGCTAGAGAACTTATAAGTAGGATGTAAAAGGAGAAAAATAGATGTAAGGAAGGTGTAGTAGGGGCGAACTGAAGATGAAAGAAGGGTATAGAAGGAGAGAACTTTGAAGGAAGATGTAGACAGAGAGAACTAACGATAGAAGGCAGGTATAGAGTGAGAGAATTTAGAAGGAAAGTGTAGAGGGAGAGAAGTAAGCATTTGAGGAAGGTGTAATAGGAGAAAACTAAAGATATAAGGAGGGTATAGAAGGAGGGAACTTAGAATGAAGAAGTAGACAGAGAGAACTAATGCCGCACACACACGACCGTTTTTAATGTCATGGAAAAAATGCTTGAGCATAGCGCGGTGACGTAACAACCGGCACTATGAAGGGGAAGTTCCATTCAAATGGCACCACCCTTTGGACAGATTATGCTAATTTCCTGTCTCCTTACTTGCTTCTGAGCATTGCACGTTTTTTTCCCCATCGTTAAAGCGTACACACGACGATGATGAAAAACGAGGATGTGAAAAATAACAAGAAAAAATAGAGTATGTTTTAAATTTGTAATGGCCATTTTTCTCTACGAGAAAAATGCTCTGGAGCCTACACACGACCGTTTTTAACGACCAATTAAAATTGCTTTTTTCTCATCATGAAAAACAGTCATGTGTACGTGGCTTAAGGATATATAACGCAGTCATAGAGGCAAAGAACTTAGAGGGAGAGAACTAAGGATGGAAGGAAGGAAGGTCTAGAAAAAGAAAACTTATAAAGAAAGAAGGAAGGTGTACAGGAAGAGATTTTAGAAGGAAACAGAAAAGAAAGAAGGAATTTTGTTTTAATCCTAACCCTAACCCTTGATGTGCACATTCTAGGCACTTGCCCAAAAATGCTTTTAAACGCGAGCGTAGTGTAGCCTGCTCCCTGTGTATGACTTTATCCACTAAAATATACTCTTTATTTTTGGCTTTCGTAACATTTAGAATATCAGAACTCCAGATAAAAGCTCTCTTACCTGCAGAGACATTTACTGATGTACAGCGGAATTAGATAAATATTAGTTCATAGAGACACATTCATGTTAATGTATCAGCCCACACTTCCAATATTTTGCAGCTTTCATCTAAACATCTAAGGGACTAATAATCCTCCTTCTATAATGAAACCAGGCCACTAACGTGAAGCTCGGCTTTACAAATTGCTACAGCGGGAAACAGTTTTCAAAGAAAAGTTCTGATAGAATTCCAGGTAGTCATTTCTGCATATATACATAAAGGGGTCAGAGGAGGAAATAACGAATGACAGAGAGCTTATTTAAAGTTTAATCCAAGTTTGACAAGTTTTCTGATGGAAATGGAAAATAATTGAAATATGTTTTTCGCCAATGAAATTATTCACACAATGTTTTATACTTTTTTTTAAATCTTGGATAAAGTTCTCTGAGGAAATGAAATGCAAGATAATTGAAATATAGTTTTTTTAGCAATCAAACTGCTGAAATAATTTTTTTTTTTCCTTTTACTTCTGATAGATTTGCATATTGTGTTCTTTTCTGAATTCAGAATAACACATTCTCATCATTACATTTTGTTGTTGGCTTCATTGTAGCCAGCGGAGCAGTGATCTATTATTTTTGTCTGATCAGGGTTTCCTAAGCTGGGTGTTTGATTTTGATTTCTACCACCTGCTTCAGGAAGAAGTTTGCAGAATATAGGGCAGGGAGATTCAAATGTCCAGTATGAAAATGTATCATGCCCCAACCAACCCCTTTGAAAGGAGGCATCCTTAAGGTGGATGGGGAGATGAGGAATTTTTAGGAGGCCCTGACAGAGGGTTCTTGTTATGCTAAGAGGGTTCCAGTTCTCCTGGAAGGCAGCTGGAAAGAGAAAAGAATCGCACTCTTTGCCTCAGCAGAATCTAAGCTGAGGGCCTGAAGAGCATTGCTAAAAGGATTTTTGCTGGAGGGTACTGCCTTGAAGTCCTGGTTTGGAGAAGAATCTTTTATCTCCCTCACTAAGGAACTCCCTTTGGAAGTTGGGTGGCAGACAGCTTCTGGGACATTGTGAGTAAGACCTGATGTTGAGACTTTAGTGTGCTCCTGTTGATATAAGAATATCTGCTAAGAAGCTTGTCCTCAAATTAATTGTTACTATTGTTTTTGAGTATTCTGAAATCCCTGAACCCCTTTTCTGTTTCCAGTTATTTAGCAATAAATTCTAAAAATACATCTCCTAGACTGATTGTGTATTGTCCGTGTGCATGGAACTGTGCCTGTGGATGGCAGCCTCTGTACTATTATGGGAGAACCTCCAGGGGTGAATGCTGCGTTATACAAGTACATTTTTTATTTTCACAATATACAATAACAGGTACATTGTACAATAGTGAAAGAATAGTACAAGTGCATTTCAACAGATAATGTTAACTGAAGGCTAATAGTATGGTTCATAGTAGCATATGCAGGAATACAAACATCGGCGGTGCGTCCATAAAGGGAGCAGGAGCGCCGCCCCCTCCCTCCTGCACCACTCCACCATCATAGATAGATTCATGCATTGCATGAATCTATCTATGGTCGCCGTTGACACCCCCTATTCAGGTGTCCGACCCCTTTTCGGGCGCAGGGCACCTGAATTACAGTGGCGGGGGTGTTTAATAGGCGCCCTAAAATGTGAACAGCGGGCGCCATGCTGGGCGTTCGCTGTTCACTCAGCTGTGTGTTAGCAAAGCAAAATTCGCTTTTCTAACACTGAACTGCCTTTCAGCCAATCAGGTTGCCAGGTCTGTTGCTGGTCACCTTAGTGGCTGGAACGTCAGGCGATGTAATTGGACGCCTGAGAGAGGACAGAAGAAGACATGGAGGACGTGCAGGAGACCGATGCTGACCTGCTGCAAGACAGGTAAGTGCCGGGCCGCATCTGATGGGGCACCGTAGCGGAAATTGATCGGCACGCTGGCAGCACTTAATGGGGCACAGTAGTGGCAATTGATGGGCACACTGGCAACATCTGGTGGGGCACAGTAGCGGCAATTGATCTACACGCTGCCAGCATCTGATGGGGCACAGTAGCGGCAATTGATGGGCACACTGGCGGGAATTGATGGGCACAGTGTCAGCAATTGCTGGGTACAGTAGCTGCATTAGATGGCACAGTGGCGGCAATATATGGGTAAAGTGCCTACGTTTGGCACAGTAGCTGTGTTTGATGGGCACAGTGGCTGCAATTAATGTTTTTTTTTTTAATTTCTAACAGTCAATGTGGGTTTTGTTGAGTAAACCAAGCTCATATAGATAGTGCTGTCAAAGGATTCCATAGAGCACCCCTCCTCCCACCACCCATATATACAATACGCCACTATAGATGCCAAAAAGTGGCTTAGTGGGGTCTTTTAGTTGCTTACCTATTTAAAGCATTTCAAAAATTAAAATATTATATTTATTCACATATTATATAAAAAATATGTACACGTCTATTATGAACAGTAGAATATTGTCACAAATTATCCCACTCCTTGAGAAGACTACCACGTAGGTGGTCACCCCCTTTAGGCCTGGTTCACACTTGTGTGATCTCTGATGCGACTTCAGTTGCACAGAATTGCATGACAATGGAAATTACATCGTTTTTAATGGAGTCCGTTCTTCAATGCAACTCCGTATGTAATGATTTTGGAAAACCTGCATTGAAGAACCAGTCATTTCGAGTGGTACCTGGTTAGGTGACAGGTCTTTCGGTAGTGAGGGGGTTCGGTGTCTGGCTCCCTCTCTAGCTGTCTCCTCTGGTCACCCGGAGCAGTCTAGCATTATGGAGATCTAAGGCCCGATCACGAGGTGCGGGAAGGAAAGAGTAAACTAAGGACATGCATGGGACTCACGCTATGAGTCAGGCTGGGTTTCATTCCATTACTGGGAGTTCGGTAGCAGGGACGGCCTGTCTATTAAGGGCGCATGGGCGCTGCCTCCCCTATCCATACCGCTGTCACCCCATATCCATGCGTCCGGCACCTTTCAGGACACCAGGCGCATGCATTACAGCAGTGGGGTGTTTTTCTGAAGCACCAATTAGAGCCAGAGGCTCTAATAGGCTTCAAAATAGGGTGGACTCTGGGCGCAGAGCATTGCGCTTGGAGCCCACACAGGTGTGTTAGAATAGCGAATAGTGAATTTGTGTTAGAATAGCGAATTTACTATTCTCACACTGAATCGCCTCTGTGCCAATCAGGAAGCACGTGTCTGAGACACGTTTCCCAATTGGCCAAAAGGAGAGGCGTTCTGATTGTCCGCCGAGGAGGAGGGAGGAGCCAGGAGCCGCCGAGCAGGGGAAGGAGAAGCTGCTTGTGATGCCCGTGGAAGAGAGCCGAGGAAGCCGCCGGTGATTGCATGCCATGGATGAAGTAAGTGCACCAACCAACCCAACCCGACCTGACCGTGGGGGTGGGGGGTAGCGGTGTGTTGGTTGCCCTGTTCGCCTCCACCCTCCAAAAAAAATTACCACTAGCTGCCACTGTTAGGTGAATAAGTACTCTGGACTGGTGGAGTGGGCAATGGCTCTGCATGTTCCCCCAAACACAACACATACCTCAGTATAAGTATGTAGTTACTTTGGACGAAACATCTGAAGGAGGAACTCCACACAGCATTACTGCACACAAGTGGCTTATCTCTGAGTCGGTGGACTGCCTTAATATTCAATGCTTCACATGACTGCAGCCTCCGGCTGGTCCCAAACATGGGTGAGCACAGGGCTGTCTTTAAGGCAGGGCAAAAGGGGAAGCTGCCCTGGGCCCTGTCATTGTTGTGTGGCCCAAAGCAGCTACCTCATACTTGCCAACTGTTTAAAATCCCTTGTCCCTTGAAGTTTTAGTCCTGTGTCCTGATATCTCCGTGTGAAGTTCTGCTTCTAATGCTGCCCAGCTCTGTTCTATTGTTGTGTACAGATGACTCACTGCAGACCCACTGTTTACATGTAAATAACCGTCATGCATATGTAAATAACTGGAGCATTCGTATGTAAATAGCCGGAGTCGGCGGCATTCATATGTAAATAAAGGCGGCATTTGTATGTATATCATGCCCCTCTGCAGTGAAGAGATGATGTGCTATAACCTCTAGCAACCAATCAGTGAGCAGTATTACTGTACAGTAATCTCTAGCAACCAATCAACAAGAAGAAATCATGTGCTGTAACCTCTAGCAACCAGTCAGTGGGTGGTAATGATATGCTGTGACCTCTGGCAACCAATCACAATCACTGCCTAATCTGATAAAGTAAACTGATTTTAAGTCTAGCTGATATTTATTGTATGTCTCAGAGCAGGTGGAGAACCAAATTGCATGGGGGAGGCCCAAGAAAAATTTTGGCCAGGGTCCAGTCAACGTTAAAGACTGCCCTGGCCATTACATAGAGGCTCACTGCACAAGTGCAGGAGATTGAACTGTGTCCTGAGGAAGTAATATGAAATGCCAGCAGTAGAAACCTTTGTCTTTGTTGTGTGGTTTAGAAAGTCTAGATAGGGGTGCTGGAACCTAAAACAAATAGATTTCGTAGTGAAGTGTAAAGACTATGTTGTTGGATGCTTAGGCAACTTTCATACCCTATAGATCACATGTGTCAAACACAAGGCCTGCAGACTGAATCCGAACCTTGTCATGTGGCCCGCAGAAGTCTTCGGCTGCCACCTCCAGCCCTCACCCGCTCATCCTCCCGCCACTTGTAAACACAGGAACCTCTGAATGGTCTTGGCGCGTCACGGCTCCTGTTACTGCGCATGCGCCGGTTTCGTGCTATACAAGCCAAGCGCAGAAAAGCTGCAGCTGAACAGGCAGATTACAAAAATGAACTCCTTACATGCCGAGTGGTCGGCCGGAAACGTAGGCACAGGTTGGATCAGAGGCTGGATGAACCATTTGAATGCCAAAAGTTGAGTGCTTATCCTTGGGGATTTCACAGGGGGTGGTGATCTTGTAGTGGAGGGGCAGTTGTTAGGTGGGTGGTGGTCTGCTAGTGGTGGGGCTGGGTGTTAGTTGGTGGATGGTGATTTGTCAGTGGGGGGGTCTGTCAGTGGTGAGTGACAGGACAATAGTTGGGGGGTGGGGGATCTGGTAGTGAAGGGTCTTTAGTTGGTGGGGTGAGCTGATCCCCCCTGTCCTGTAGAGGCATGGGGTAACGCGTTTCGAGGGGTTCCTCTTCCTCAGTGGTCCATGTGCCTTCTGTCTTTTACATGTTCATATTACTTCCTATCTGGGTGACACAGTTAGAAGTTAAGTAACATTTACCCAATGGAGACCCTGCCATTAATAAGCACCTAACAGAGCTTTCATGTTCAATACTTTCCCTTTTATTTTTGTAAAAGTTTCACTTTAGCTGGTAAATTTGGTTACTTTTAACAACTGGACATTATAAAACAATAACTGAAAATGTTCATTTGTAGTATGTAGATAGTTTCTTTACTGTTACTACTCTCACCATTGTAAAACTCAACAAATATTCTCCTTTTCATGCCAGAAAAGTCCTTTCAGGTAGGAAATATGAAAGACACCCTGTCTGATCCCCTGTCTGTGATCTAGGCTATCCTTCGGCTGTGCAATGCGTTTGTGCTGGAAAACAGTCACTTCTCATCTAGGTAATTTCACTGACAAACAGCCCAAAGCAAATAAGACGTATCTGGGTCTCTGTTGATAAACCAAATTTGGCATTGTGCCGTCGCAGATGTGCGTGGAGTCAAACATACAAAGGAAAAGATTAGTTACAATTGCAGCCTATGTTACCCCAACTGGGCTGTAGCTGCGTGAAATGACAGCGTGCTGTACTGGGGGCTGAAAAGGCATTCGGGTTTTTATTTAAAGGAAAACACCACATTCGCCTAAAACGATATATAAAAATGCTGCACAAGCCAACTTGTAAATTATTGGTAATAAAAGTGAGTTTTTTTATTGTACTGTGTATTTTTTTACAAATGGCAACTATTAAAAAAAAAAAATCTGCAATTTGTCAACCTGTTAGTTGGTACACGATTCCTCCCAAATTCCTCCCGAATTCCTTCCTTGCATCTCTTGCTCACATTTTTATTACAGTCTGTGTTCTCTTTAGGCAGATTCATCCTCCCTATTTGTCCTGGCGATCGTTATCACCAAGCGTGAAGGTGAAAGAAAAACCCAAATGTTGAGTTGTCACAAAAACAGTAAAATAGGAGAAATCTTCCAATGGGGTTGCTGGTCCAATGACATTGGTGACAACCAGAGACGATGCTACCACTAGGAAAACTAGGGCGCACTGCTGCACGGCTATCTTAATGCCTGGGCACACTTGGGCACTGCCCAGCGGCTTCAAATGCATGGGGGTACCATGATAGTCTTGCATTACATCACATTTGCCAGCTGTACTATATCTGCTAGGATAGTCATGCATTTTACTAAGTTTTCCCAGGATGATGGCCTTGTCCTGAGTGGCATCCCAGAACTTGTACTTTGCCCTCCTGATGCCCTTCTGCCTCCCCATGTGCTCTATGTGTTGATTTAGTCTTTGAATTATGGCATGTTTTGTTATTGTTTAAAATACATTTCATTGGACGTACCAATATATACATGTAGATGTTTAACCACTTAACGACCGCCGCACGACTAAGTACGTCCACAGAATGGCACGTACAGGCAGATGGGCGTACATGTACGTCCCTGCCTTCTTGCGGGTCGGGGGTCCGATCGGGACCCCCCCCCCCGCTACGTCCGGTGGTCGTCTTACCTCCGGGGGAGCGCTCCGTGATGAGGGGGTGGCTGTTCGTTTCTGTCCGCCCCCTCGTGATCGCTCCCAGCCAATCCGGCATCCCCCCGCCCTGCACTTCCTCTGCCTGTGTAATGTAAACACTGGCAGAGGAAGTGATGTCAGCTCTCCTCTCGGCGGTATTTTCAATCCGACGAGAGTAGAGAAGGCATCACACAGTAAGTCGCACCAACAGCACACGGACACCACACACATAGGCACATTAACCCCTTCCGATCACTCCCCCCCACCCCCTGTCACACTGTCACTAATAGCAGTGATCATATATTTACTGATCACTGCATTTAGTGTCAACTTATCAACTATTTATACTTTAATTCTTGAGACAGGCTGGCAGGGATCCCCAGTGCATTTCTTTGCCCAGGGGCCCATGATGCTCGTAAGATGGCCCTGCACTGCTGCCTGGGGGCGCCCCACAACTAGTGTTCCTACTCTCTTCTCTCTGCAACAACCAAGTCTCAGCATCAGCAGGCAGCCGCTGCTCCATTTGTCAGAGGAGCACTGGGGGCGGAGGTCTATGTCTGTGTCCCAACTCCCGAATGCATGGAAGCAAGCAAACATTCATTGATGGGCACTAGTAGGCTGCATTGACGGGCACTGGTAGGCTACATTGATGTGCGCTGGTGAGGCTACATTGACAGGCGCTGGTGAGGCTGCATTGATGAGCGCTGGTGAGGCTACATTGACAGGCGCTGGTGAGGCTGCATTGGCGGGCGCTGATGAGGCTACATTGATGTGCGCTGGTGAGGCTGCATTGACGGGTGCTGATGAGGCTGCATTGACGGGCGCTGGTGAGGCTGCATTTGATGGGTGCTGGTGGACTGCGTTTGATGGGTGCTTCGTTAAAAAGGTGGGGTATACATGGGTGGGATCAAAAGGGATGGGGCCAAGGGAGGTGCGGCAAAATGAGGTTTCGCCTAGGGTTTCGAAAATCCTTGCACCAGCCCTGACAGCATCTCACCACTAGGCTGGGAAGCCTAAAATAAAAAAAGGATCACCGCTTCACAGCCAAGGCAATGACATTTTTTTAATGCAGAGGCCAGGCATGACGTTATAACATCACGCCCAGCCTCCGGTGATCATATAGACTCCGGCAACTATTTGGTCCGCTGGAAATCTCTGTGAACAGCATCTGAATCTGTTGTCCAACTCAACGATCGCAGCGGTGAGTCGGGAGAAGCACCGGAGGGCGGTGGGAGGGGGGGTCGTCCCCTTCCGCTGCCCATAAGAATGATCAAGCAGCAAAACCGCCGCTATGATCATTCTTATGGTGTAGGGAATCGCCGGCTGAAAACGGAAATATCTGAATGATGCCTGTAGCTGTAGGCATCATTCAGATATACCATCACAAATCCCAGGACGTCATATGACGTCCTCTGGGCGCCAGGTGGTTAAAACTTTCCCCTTCATTAACTGGTGGAGAATGCGGGCTCCTTCAAAAATTAAGGGTGCCATTCTAAAACCTGTACAGCAGCATTCCTCCTAACCAATGTACCACCACGTTAGTGCTTCTGGTTGCTTGGCAACAAGCATCACTATTCACCCACCGCTATAAGGAGACAGCAGCAGTTAGCGTGCGGCAAGACATTCGGAATGAGTACATCTTTACGACAAATCTTCCCAGATGCAAACAACAAAAAAATAAAAACAAACTAAAAAAATAATAAAATGAAACCAGCTCCATTTGGAGTCAATTTTCATTCCCATTGGTAACGAGACCAGCCAAACCTTATGTTATTTCTTAGGTTTAAATTTTTTATTTTGTGTTGTGCCAACAGCGGACCTCTCCAGAGAAAAGTCTTCCCCTAACAAGGTCTCTAATAAAGCTTTTGTCGATTCCGGGCACTTTCAGTTATGATAGCTGAAAAATAGGTCGCTCTGGTCTTTGGATGGATGGCTGGCTCAGGCGAATCTGATACCTCCCTGGCTGCCCATTACACAAAGATTTCTGAAACCGAACTGAGTGCAACGAGATAAACCAAGGAAGATCATCAGTTTCTAAGAGTATGCCTGCAAACACAAAGATGTGACTCAGACCTGTCACCCCCGCTCTGACATTAATTGGCTGATATTTCGCTAATTTGCAGCAATCGCTAAATCGTTATTCCAGGCTTACGATATGCCTGTTACATGTGCTGAAATGTCAAGGCTGTACAAAATAGTTAAAGTGGAAACCTAGTCAAACAGCTTAATTACGAAGCCAAAGCAAATGGATTAAATGTCCTAACTGCCTTTTTATATTTCAAGTGGTTGGAGAGAGATGGAGCACCGCGCCAGTTGTAGGAAGTCCGAAATGATTTATTGCATTTTTGAAAAGGTGTGCTACTGACGGCCCCTTGATTATAAAGGCTGTGCGCACACAGTCTGCTGGTCCCCAGAAAAACCCAAACTCAGGGTTAGAGTCTTTGTCCCTCCCATAGGCGTGCGCACAGGGTGTGCCAGGTGTGCCCAGGCACACCCTAATCACCCTGTGCTGCTTCACCACAGAGAAAGGGACTCGGGAATCTTTGTCCTCAGCCCCTTTCTCTGTCTTAAAAGTGAGATATCAGGGGTCTGTTTAGGCCCCTGATATCTCACCAAAGCCCCCCAATGGTGCTCATAAAAAATTGTAACAAAAAATGATTGTAAAAAAATATTGTTAAAAGTAATAATAAAAAAATAGTAAAAAGAAACTACTGACAACTGTCCCAGCCCACTGACACCATCCACTGTTCTACTGACACCGTCCATTTCCCTACTGCCATATATATATATATATATATATATATATATATATATATATATATATATATATACAGTATATATATACATATATATATATATATATATACACGCATGTGTGTTTGAGCTTTGGGGTGCACACCCTAATGTAATAGGCTGCGCACACCTATGGTCCCTCCCAAGACTCTCTGTAGCCTCTGGACTCCAGAAATCAATTTTCGCTACTCCAGCGGTTCTCAACCTTCTAGTGCCGTGACCCCTTGATAAAATTTCCCAAGTTGCGGGGACCCCTAACGGTAAAGTTATTTTCGTAGCGTGCGTTGTCAGCATCCAAGGTGTAATTTGTGCCCCTAACCCACGGACATTTAGCGCTCCCTGAGTCCCTTCCACTCGTACAATATTAAAACTCCTTATGGTACATTTGAGGATGAACCCCTCTATCTCTTTGTTCTCCTTTCTTTCCCTCCCCCCCCCCCCCCCAATTCTTCTCTCTAGCCGTCTTTTGCTCCCTTTTTCTTTGTTCCTTCCCCTCTTTTTCTCTCCATTCCATGCATTCTCTATTTTTATTTCTTCTCTTATTTCTTGGTGGGTGGTGGGGTTAGTAGGATCAGTGGTGGTGCTGGCAGGGAGTTCAGATTAGTCAACTTAGGTGCCCTTGATCAAGGTCATCTGCTGATCTGAGAACTGTAGTGAGGACTTTTAATGGCAACTATAATCACAGGTAGTGTTACTCACTGTGTCTCCGCATTCATGGCGTCTCAGACTTTGTAGTGTCTCGTAGCAGTGACACCTATGCTCAAATCAGGAGATAGGGTCTCCTCCAGCCTCTTCCACTTCACATTCCTCATGTCAGCTGACTTCTAGTCTCTGCCCCCCAGCCATGCCGTGAACTGAATGGGCTTCAGGAACAGCCCATGATTTGGTGACCCCCTGGTAAATCATCATTTAACCCCCAAGGGGGTCCCGACTCCCAGGTTGAGAACCACTGCTCTACTCAGAACTGACATTCTGGAGCCCCTCAACCTGCATCCATGAGAACCCTGGGCGATTTAAACACAGTAGATGGGCTTAGCACTGTCACAATATATACATTGGGCCAGATTCAGGTACAATTGCCCTGGCGCAGAGTATCAGAGATACACTACGCCGCCGTATTTTACCTGGCTCTAAGACAAATTCACGTAGATTTCGGCCCGTAAGGTACGGCGGCGTAGTGTATTTCTCGCGGCGGAATCGAAATACGCGATTAGGGGGCGTGAAGCATTTAAATTAGGCGCGTCCCCGCGGCGATCGAACTGCACATGCTCCGTTCAGAAATGTCCCGCCGTGCATTGCGCGAAATTACGTCGTAACGTCAGTTTTTTTTGAGTAGCGTCGTTAACGTACATTCCTGTTCCCAGACAACTTACGCAAAAAAATAATAATTTAAATTCGACGTGGGAACGACGGTCATACTTAACACGGGCTGTCTAACTATAGACCAGATTTTTGCTTCCCTAACTTTACGCAGCAAAAAGATGACTACAGATGCCGTAAGAGAATGCGACGGACGATCGTAACTTCGTGGATCGCCGGAAAAAGCTAATTTGCATACCCCGACGCGGAAAACAATGCGAACTCCACCCAGCGGGCGGAGACGTAAGCCTGTCGGATCGAAGCCCAAAGCCTTCGTATCATGGTTTGAGGATTCAAACTAATGATACGACGCCGGTAATTTGAAATTACTCCGGTCTAACAGGAGATAGACCGGAGTAATGGCTCTGTGAATCTGGCCCACTGTTTTTTTTGTTTTTTTTGCCCATAGTGGGCGCAGGAGTGCCGCCCCCTCTCATCTTCACCCTTCACTCAACAATACATAGATTCATGTATTGCATCAATCTATGTATTGTCACCACTGCCGCCCACTATTCAGGTGTCCAGCCCCCTGTTGAGCGCCGGCCATCTGAATAACAGCGGTGGGTGTGTTTTGGAAGTGTCTATCAGAGCCTGTGGGCTCTAATCGGCTTCCAAATGGTTAACCAGAGGGCGCACAAGGTGTGCGTTCCCTGGTTAACACTGACACACATCTCAGCCAATCAGGTTCACCGGGTCTGGTTACTGGTCAACTAATTGGCTGATGCGACATTGAGGGCGTGAGAAGACATCAAGGGAGCGTGGAGGAGGATGGCTGACCCGAGAAAGGTAAGTGCAGGGTGGGGGGGGGGGTAAACTGGCGGCATTTGATGGGGCAAACTGGCATCAAGCGGAACTTCCAGGGCATCATTTCCAGTTAATGCTTAATGTTTCATATGGGCATGTGGCAAAATATCATTAAGAGAGTCATTTTGGTGTTAAGACACAAGGACTTTTCTTCACTTTTCACTGACTTTTATTATTGCCTGGATTCTAGAGTTGCACAATTTGTTGGACTGAGCACGTACATTGATATTTATGTTATCTATGCTTAATTTATTAATATTGTTTCTTATATATCAGTTGTGTTAGCAAGCGCTGTCTGGTGTTTACATTGTGTGGAATTTAGCCTTTTGGGCAGGAGATAGCAGCTGCATTGTCACAGTATTTGAAGGCAATTGTTTTGGGAATTTTTTACACATATAATATCCTCCTTTAATTAAAGTAGTTGTAAACCCTCAAGGTTTTTCACCTTAATGCATTAAGGTGAAAAACCTTCTGCGCTGCCCTCCAGAGCCCCCCTTTTTTTTCCTGAACCCGCTCCAGCCGCTGTCTCGAGTCCTCATTGTATAGATTGATAGCAGCAAGAGCCATTGGCTCCCTCTGCTGTCAATCAAATCCAGTGATACGGAGGTCGGGGCCGAGTCCTGCTGTCTGTGTTAATGGCTGTAGCAGCCCGCCTGGGTGCCTCGTGAAAAGCGTCTCTCTGAGGGGGGCACCCGGTGAAGAGGAGGAGCCAGAAGTGCCGCCGTACACCCCAGAAAAGGAGAATCGGGGTCGCTCTGCAAAACCCTTGCACGGAGCTGGTAAGAGGAGGAGCCTTATAACACGTTTGTTATGTTACAAACAAAAACAACCTTTACAATCACTTTAAAGCCGAGATCCGTTGATTTTTTTCCCCTAAAACTACTGCAGCTGCTGACTTTTAAAATAAGGACACTTACCTGTCCAGGGCACGCCCGCGATGTCAGTACCCGAACGCCAAACTATTGCTCGGCTCTCGGGTGCTACCGCCGCCATCTTCGGCAAGGGAATCAGGGAGTGAAGCCTTGCGGCTTCACTTCCTGGTTCCCTACTGTGAATGCCCGAATCGCGCTGCGCTATCCCACTGGTCCCGTGTGTCTCCCAGAAGACAGGGGGGTTGGAGAAGGTGCCGGAAGTGACGTAGATAGCCGCAGGTGACTCAGGTATCTATGGGAGCAAAATACTTGTATTAGACAGGTATCTGCTCCCCCATGAAAAGTTCCAAATGTGACACCGGAGTGGGGGGGGGGGGATTCCGAAAAGCGGAAGTTCAAATTTTAGGTGGAACTCCACTTAAACTAAATATGTGGTCACACAATGTCAGGAACACAAGTACTTACCGAGGCCGAGATGCTGAGGACGGCTCACCTTTACGACCAAGCGCACCTGCCCCCTGGAATTTGAGACAGGAGGCAGAGGCACAAGGAGGTACCGGTACCGGGGGGGGGGTAGGTAGATGGGATTCCGGCACTGGAGGTCAGAGGCTGAGATGTGCAGCAGGTGCTGGAGGGTCACCAAGGCAGGTGGAAGTGGTAAAGTCCCAGGGCACAGTTCAAAAGCCAGCAGACGAATGGAAGCAGATCCGGGTACAGGTAAAAAGTCCGGGTTCCGGGTAGCGCTAAGACAAGTCCAGGTATGTAAGCCGAAGTTCAAGGGCAGGAGACAGAAGCAAATCCAGGTCACGGTCCGAGGTCAAGGGGTTCAAGAAGGCAGCAGAGTTCACAAACAGGCCGAGGTCAGGTTTCCAGGTGAGAGCTGAGTCGGGAAGTAAATCCAGGTCAAAGGGCACAAGTCAAAGTGTCAAAACTTTACTCAGAGCTGACGATAAACCAGCAACCTGTGCAAAGACAGGGGCTGGTTTAAATAGGCCTGTCAGGTCTGTGATTGGTCCCGGGAGGAGGCGCGCACGTCCGCGCGCTCGTGCACGCGCCGCGCCGCTGCGCCACGCATGCGCGCGCCCCAGATGCGCGGGCACGCGCCGTGACGCGATTCTAACGTGCCTGTGCACGGATTGAGCGCTGTGAGCGCTGGGACCCTGACACACAACGTGCCAGGTGTTCTGGACTTCAGAGAGCTAGAGTCCTTCCTCAGATGTTCACTATGCTGCCTGGGCGAAATGGACACTTACCATTGGCTGCCCAGAGTGATGATGTCCTGGAAAAGGGCAGAAACAAGACCAGTTGACAGCAGGCACAGAGTGCAGTGTTAGATCACTGGCCTCTTCACCCAGAGAAGACAACATTAAAGGTCACATGTCAGTGAGCTTTATTATTTATTTTTATTCAATTGTGAATGGGAGTGGATTGGGGCACAAATTTTGCATGGGGCTTTAAATCAAGTCAACAATGGCAGCTCTCAAATTTCTGTACTGGCAGTTTTGGTTTAAGCGTCTAGCTATTATGCGGCTCACAAGCTTATGTTGGAAAGTTGCCCATGCCCACAGCTCAGTTATTGCACTCCTTGCAGTTTTCCGTGATGGCTGCAGTTACTGCTATAATTGTAATAGCCTGTACATACATACATACATACAAATAGCATCCAATACTAGTGCGCTAAATACGATGTTTACCATTGTTCAATAGTCACTGTGTCAGCATATCTATGCATTAACGCTCGATAAAACATGAAAATTACGCATACAATCTCTAAACCCCATTGTGTCCTGCTGAGATTGTTTTATTTACTCATTTTGTTTGCGGTCTCTTATTTTTTCTTTAAATAATCCTCTTTCGCAAACATCAGATCAGTTTCCATTATATTGATGTAGGCGGGCGTGCTTGCATGGATTTTAATTGCGTTGAAAAGCTGATTTCCATATTAAAACATGTCCCGGGGGAGGCTTCTATAGTTAAGTTAATATTAACTGTAGCTCCTGAGACACTGCAGCTGCTCTTAACTCAACCAAGGCCACTTTGTCTCTTAATAGATAATGCTATCTAGTCTCTAATGTACTCAGAAAGATCTATGGATTACAGTTCAGTGAATCGATTCACTCAAGCTTAGACTCAGCTGTGGTTGTAGCAATAGAGCGGATCTTTGATAACCTGTAGGTACAAACAAAGTCTGAGGTGTTGCGTATGCTACGCACACACTGACATCAAAACAGAGCACAAGGTGCATCTTCTTAACGCTTAAAGTGTATTTCCACTTTTGCAGCTGAATTGGGATAACGCCTAATTTATATTTGTTACGTGTTCCCATTACCATAGCATCATTTATAAAAAAAAAATGATTGTAGCACCCTCTACTTAGGTAGGTGCTAGAGGTGAGATGTTTTGGTAAGTGCAGGTAAATTTGGGCAGGCCTAGCTGACATCCGCGGCTCCATAGAGGAGCACGGAGCGTCCGTTCAGGTCCCCAAAAAAAACTGGCAGGCGGATCTGAACGGACGCTTCGTGTGAAAGAGCCCTAAAGGTTTCACGAGGGATGAGGTGGAACCAAGTTTCTATCCCCATGGCACACAAAATCACTAAAGTGGTTGTCACCGATATAGGAAGGCATGCACAGGGGTAACTACATTATCAGACATTCTAACCTTTCATATAATGCAGTGCTGTATAGAGTACATGCTAGGGAAGTGGTAGATTAGGTGAATCTGTTGCTTTTTCCTGCATGGGATCACTTTAAGGGCTCATTTCTACTATAGCATTATAAAAACGTGTTATAACTCATCAATCAGGTCATTGCAATGCACACAAGTGTATACAACACTTCATTTTGAATGGAACATCACAATGTATGTTGCAGTATTCAGTACTATGTGTAGCAGAACCGTGATTTGAGGTACCCTATACCTTTTTTTTTTAATAGGCAGCATAATGCAATGTTGTGGCACACTGTGTGACTGGGGCCTGAACTTAAAAGTGCATACAGTGTACTTGGTCTACAAGCAAATGGCTTCACTTCCTAATCCAGAGTGACATTGCTATACTGCTCCAGGCCATTTAATTTAGTTTTTTGTCAATCTGGAGATTTAAGAACCCCTACTTGTGATGTTGGAGGGCGATTCTCAAACACACCCACTGCAGGCTTCTCTCTGTCAATAGTAGGACACTTACAGTCACCAATAGGGATGAGCCGAACACCCCTGGGTTCGGTTCACACCAGAACCTGCGAACAGACCAAAAGTTTGTGTGAACTTTAGAACCCTGTTGAAGTCTATGGGACTTGAACGTTTGAAATCTAAAGTAATAATTTTAACCACTTGCATACTGGGCACTTACACCCCCCTCCTGCCCAGGTAAAATTTCAGCTTCCGGCACTGCGTCGCTTTAACTGACAATTGCGCGGTCGTGCGACGTGGCTCCCAAACAAAATTTACGTCCTTTTTTCCCCACAAGTAGAGCTTTCTTTTGGTGGTATTTGATCGCCTGTGCGATTTTTATTTTTTGCGCTATAAACAAAAAAGAGCGACAATTTTGAAGAAAAATACAATATTTTTTACTTGTTGCTATAATAAATATCCCAATTAATAATAAATCATCTCTCATTGGCCCACAGATCGCATCGCAAACGGCCGCTCTGATTGGCCGTTTGCCGCGATCTGTGATTGGCCATGTCCAAGGGACATGGACAACACAGGGCTTCCCCGCAGCGCGCACTACAGCGCGCGCTGGGAACGCCAGAAAGACATGCCGTCAAATGACGGCATGTTGGCTATTCAGGCCCGTGCTGTTGCCGTCATCCGACGGTAGCGCGGGCCTCAAGTGGTTAAAGGCTAATATGCAAGTTATTGTCCTAAAAAGTGTTTGGGGACCTGGGTCCTGCCCCTGGGGAGTGTTTGGGGACCTGGGTCCTGCCCCAGGGGACATGTATCAATGCAAAAAAAGTTTTAAAAAAACTGCAGTTTTTTCAGGAGCAGTGATTTTAATAATGCTTATAGTGAAACAATAAAATTGAAATATTCCTTTAAATTTCGTACCAAGGGGGGTGTATAATATGCCTGTAAAGTAGCGCTTGTTTTCAGTGCTTAGATCTGTCCCTGCACAAAATGTAAGTTCTGAAGGAAAATAGTCATTTAAAATCACTCACCTTAGGGCAGGGGTGCCCAACCTTTTGAAGAGCGAGGGCCACTTAAGCACCTTGGTAACGAGTCGTGGGCCACAATGAGCGGAGTGGGCGGATGACAGGTCACGGCTTCTCTATAGGCCCTCTGATCAACCCAGATGAAAGGGGAGGAATTCCCTTCTGTTTTCAGATTGGAGGTAGATGGACGTAAACGGACATCTGTCGCCCTATAGAGGGGAATTGAGGGTCCCATTTGGTCGGGCTGATCATGTGAAACGGGCCTTAGACCATTTACCCACAACAAGAGTGCAGTGTAGTGCACCTGTGTCTATCCTGCGGGTTATCTGAACTTTGCCATAGACTCCACCTGTGGCAAAAGCTGGCACTGTAGAGGAAGCATTGGGTTATGGGGCTCTGCTTCGCAGCCGCTTACTTACTCTACCACCAGCTTCATTCACAACACTGATGTTGCAGTATGGCACGTCGGCAACCTGCAATCTGGGCTTGCCATTCCAGAGCAGGAGGTCGCGGGCCACATCATAGGGCTCCGTGGGCCACTGGTTGGCCACCCCTGCCTTAGAGTCTGGTTTGGATATTAAGGGGAACCCTGCACCAAATAAAAAAAAATGATGTGGGGTTCCCCCCAAATATGCATTCCAGACCCTTCAGGTTTGGTATGGATTTTAAGGGGAACTCCACCCCAACTTTAAAAAAAAAATGCCGTGGACCCCCACACATTTTTTTTATGAATGACTTTTCTCTGTAGTGCCAGGAGCCGACAATTCATTATAGCCGAAATTTTAAATTACTTTTTTTCCTTCAAAAATGACACTTTGTGCAGGGACAGTTCTAAGCATGGGAAACAAGCACTACTTTACAGGCATACTATACAACCCCCCCCCCCCCCACCCAGGTACGAAATTTAAAGGAATATTTCACTTTTATTGTTTCACTTAAAGGAATTATTAAAATCACTGCTGCCAAAAAAACTACAGGTTTTAAAACTTATTTTTTGCACATTGATACATGTCCCCTGGGGCAGGACCTGGGTCCCCAAACACTTTTTAGGACAATAAATTGCATATTAGCCTTTAAAATTAGCACTTTAGATTTCCAACGTTCGAGTCCCATAGACTTTAACAGGGTTCTAAAGTTCACATGAACTTGCCGCGAACACCCCAAATAGTTCGCTGTTCGGCGAACAGGCAATGTTCGAGTCGAACATGAGTTCTACTCGAACTCGAAGCTCATCCCTAGTCACCAATCAGAGGCACGTGTGCTTTGGAACTTTGAGGGTCATTAGTAATACAGAAGAAGAAAATGATGCCGCGTACACACGGTCGTGTGTATGTGGCATACTCATTACAGGCTTTAGATTTTTACTGGTAGTGACCATCTTCTGAGATCTCTGGATTCTAGCTGCAGTGGAACTTTTTGGCTTTAGTACAGTTACAGCATTTTCTGATAGCATTAGCTCAGCTTTGATTGATTTCACTTGCCTGGAATTGCTCTTAATGGAGCTATGCTTTAGGCTTGAGGGAACAAATCATGGTGCTCAGAGGAAAGCCAGAGCATACAAACTCCAATGCGGTGCGATTGAATCCTAGTGCAAGCCAACATTTCTAGTCACATTTCTGCTTATTGGCGATGATCAAAAGTCATAACACTACGTGATGCCACTATAGAACTATGTGTACAGTCAGATGCATCCTGTTGGTACAGCCACCAGCAAAGTAATATTTTCAGTGTCCAAAATGATATGGCCAACATTTGTGAAGACCTGACCATGACAACTATATGAGCTTGTCCAATATTATATTCTGCTCCAAACAAGATCCAGCTCTACATTTCATATCTCATGTGCTGGCTCAACTTGTCTTCTCCAAAGCAACCAATTGTACCATCAACATGAATGCCGCACGTTGAGATGCAAAATAATATTCTTTCTTTATTAAAATAGCCATCAGGAACAGGATCTATTCTGGCGCACTAGGCTCGGCACTTTCATGAATGTGAGTTTGTTGGACACCCCATTCCAAAACCATGGCCATTAACATGGGGTATCCTACTTCAACCCATCTACCTTTGTAGCCATAATAGTTTCCACTCTTCTGAAAGGCTTTCCAAAGAATCTTGCCATGTGTCTGTGGGAATTTGTGCCTGTTCAACCAGACGATCATTTGTGAGACCAAGTTCTGATGTTACATGAGAAGATCTGTTTCTCAATCTGCCTTCCAATTTATACCAAAGGTGTTCAGTAAGGTCGAAGTCAGGTCTCCATGAAGGTCACTTGAGTTCCTCCACACCAAATTCATCAGACCATGTCTTTACCTTCTTTGTGTACAGGTTGTACAATGTGTCCTGTATGGCAGATATATTGCACCAGTATGTGAGTTGTGGTCCCTTTAAGGTGGATGGTTTAAAGACTGGGCTGAGTACTCAGGGGTTCTTCTCACCCATGCAGGGTGAGGAGTTCAAGAGAGGACTGATTGTCAGTGCTCTCTTAGATAATAAATTCTTATTAGGGACCGCGTAATAAGGGGCGCAGGGGCTTTGCCCCTCTAATTCATGCGTCCGGCCTCTAATCTACATGCAGGATGCTGGATGCATGGATTTCAATGTTTTTTGTTTTTTTTTAACCACTTGACCGGGCCACTTTTTTGCGATTCGACACTGCGTCGCTTTAACTGACAATTGCGCAATCGTGCGACGTGGCTCCCAAACAAAATTGACGTCCTTTTTTCCCCACAAATAGAGCTTTCTTTTGGTGGTATTTGATAATTTTTTGCGCTATAAACAAAAAAAGAGGTATAATAAATATCACCAAAAAATATAAAAAAACATATTTTTTTCCTCAGTTTAGGCCAATATGTATTCTCCTACAATTATAAAAATTGCAATAAGCTTTTATTAATTGGTTTGCACAAAAGTTATAGGGCCAGATTCAGGTACATCTGCACATTATTGGACCGGCGTAGCGCACCGCCTTTACGTTAGACTGGCGCAATGTAGCGGCGCAATCGCCCTATTCTCGTCGGCTTGCGCAACGTTATTTCAGAGGCGCAAGGCGGAGTAATACAAATTGGGAAGGACGTGGGCGTGTTACATGGAAATGAGCCGTGACCCCATGCAAATGAAGGGCCGGCCGACTCGCGCATGCGCGCTTGAAGCAGACCATGGTCAGCACCTCTGTGCGCATGCTCACAACTCGGGAACGGCGCAATCAGTGAAATTGGAAGTGGACTAGGGCAAATTAGTGAACTACGCAAACAGCATAAATAGACAGACACAGTAGTATAGCTATGAGCATGGATGACACTGGCATGTTGGCATACAGTTTGTTGGGCAACACGTGTGACTGCTCAGCTCCTCACTAACATTGTTGCTTTATCTGACATGTAGACGAATTTTGTAATTTTAGACCAGCTTTTATATGGTCTAATTTTAGACAGGACATTTAGCTGTTGCGCACAGCGTGTAGCCTGCGCTGCACCAACGTTCTTTTGTGGATCCCCGTAACTCCCTTATTAGCATATTTGAATAGCAAATCAATGGTGTGCCTAGCGCAATTTTGCGCGGACGGATGCGCCTGTCTAACGAAATTACGCTGGACAAAAAAAAGTAGATTTCTTGCATATCTCGTTTTGGGGATGCCGTGCATCGAAACGCACGCGCACAATTAGGCCGCGTACACACGAGGGGATATGTCCGCTGAAAACGGTCCGATGGACCGTTTCAGCAGACATCTCCGCTCGTGTGTATGGGCTAGCGGACAGATTTCTCCACCCGACAGATTTCAAAGCATGCTTTGAAATCTATCCGGTGGAATCTGTCCGCCCGACATGTCTGCTGGTTAGTACACTTACCAGCAGACATGTCGTCCCCCACCGCCGCCGCGCCGCCGCCGAATGGATTCGGCGCATGCGCGGAAGTGTTTAACTTCCTGGTGCGGTGACGTGGCGGTGACGTGGCGGCGTCAACGTCACCGCCGCGTCACCGCGCCGTCCGGCGGCGGGGAATTTGATCCGATGGTGTGTACACGCCATCGGATCAAACTCCCGATCGGACATATCCGATGGAAATGGTCCGCGGACCGTTTTCATCGGATATGTCCGATCGTGTGTACGAGGCCTTAGACTTACGGCGCGCATCTCCTGTTACGCCGGCGTAATCGCTCTCTGAATCTGGCCCATAGCGTCTACAAAATAGGGGAATGATTTATGGCATTTTTATAAAAAAAAAATGTAATAGTAATGCCGGCGATCAGCAAATTTTTATCGCGAATGTGACATTATGGCAGACATGGGGGACACTTTTGACACCATTTTGGGACCATTCACATTTATTCAGCGTCAGTGGTATAAAAATGCACTGCTGTATAAATGTGACTGGCAGTGAAGGGGTTAACCAGTAGGGGGCGGGGAAGAGGTTAAGTGTGTCCTAGGGAGTGATTCTAACTGTTAGAGGGCGTGGCTTACTGTGACACATCACTGATCGCTGCTCCCGATGAGAGGGAGCAGACGATTAGTGATGTGTCACCAGGCAGAATAGGGAGATGCCTTGTTTACAAAGGCATCCCCCCGTTCTGCCGTTCCATGACCCGATAGCAGGACACCGACGGACATCGAGTCTCCGGGTCCCACGGGCATGGTCAGGGAGACCGAGGCGGGTGGGGCAGGTTCAAATCAACGTATATACAGTATATATACGATGCTTTGCCTGCCCATATCATTGTGCCGACATAAATGTGCATAAGGCAGTCGGCAAGCGGTTAAGGGGGATGGTTTAAAGACTGAGTTGAGTACTTAGGAGTTCTCACCCATGCAGGGTGAGGGATTCTGGTATGATCTGGTTGGAAGGGAGGACTGATTGTCAGTGCTTTCTTATTTAATAAATTCTTATTAGGGACCAGTGGCGGCCGCTTCATTAGGGGCGCAGGGGCTCTGCCCCTCTTATCTACATGCAGGACGCTGGATGCGTGGATTTCAATGTTTTTTTTTTCTTTTTTTACGCACATGATTATTAGTAGGTGTAATGCACAGAGTCCTGACCTCAACCTGATAGAACACCTTTGGGATGAATTTGAGCGGAGACTGCGAGCCAGGCCTTCTTATCCAACATCATTGCCCGACCTCACTATTGCACTTTTGGAATAATGGTCAAACATTCCAATAGACACTCCTAAACCTTGTGGACGACCTTCCCAGAAGAGTTGAAGCTGTTATGGCTGCAAAGGGTGGGCCAACTCAATATTGAACCCTACGGGCTAAGACTGGGATGCCAATAAAGTTCATGTGCGTGTAAAGGCAGGTGTCCCAATACTTTTGACAATATAGGGCTAGATTCAGGTAGGAGAGCCTATCTTTAATTTGGCCTAACGTATCTCATTTACGTTAGGCCGCCGCAACTTTTTCAGGTAAGTGCTTTATTCACAAAGCACTTGCCTGTAAAGTTGAGGCGGCGTAGCGTAAATGACCCGGCCGAATTAAAATTCTGCGGGTAGGGGGCGTGTATTATTTAAATAACGCGCGATCCCGCTCCGAACGTACTGCACATGCGCCGTCCGTGAATTTATCCCAGTGCGCATGCTCCAAATCACGACGTCATTACGACGTGTAAACGACGTGAACGGCACTTACGCAAAGCCCTATTCGCGAACGTTTTACCTAAACGACGTGAAAAAAAACGCCAGCACGCCGTCCATACTTAACATTGCCTGCGCCTCATACAGCAAGGGTTAACATTACGACGGACCTACGCTAACGCAAACCACGCCACCTAGCGTCCAGCTTAAAATATGAAAATAAGATTCAACGACGTAAGAGACTTATGCGAGTTGGATCTTATAGAAATCTATGCGTAACTGATTCTATGAATCAGTCGCATAAATAGGAGGGCTCATACGCAGAAATAAGACGGCTTATCTCCAGATTTCTTTCCTGAATCTAGCCCATAGTGTATCATAGTGTATCTGTGAATTATGTGAATTATGGCTGTGGGTGAAACATCTAACTCAATAATCTAGAGGGCAGGCTCCATGGGGCAGATTCACGTAGATCGGCGCATTATCATTCCGGCGTAGCGCACCACTTTTCCGTTAGACTTGCGCAATCTAGCCGCGTAATCCGGCGATTCACGTAGCTTTTACGCAAGAGCTTGCGCAAACGTAAGGTTTTTTCCGTAGGCGTAAGGAGGAGTAATACAAATTGGGAGGGACGTGGGCGTGTTACATTGAAATGAGCCGTGACCCCATGCAAATGAAGGGCCGGCCGACTCGCGCATGCGCGCATGAAGGAAACCATGTCAGCTCCGTTGTGCGCATGCTCACAACTCGGGAGCGGCGCAATCATTGAAATTGGAAATGGACTAGGGCAATGTTGTGAACTACGCAGACAGCATAAATAGACACACACAAACGCCCTTCCATTGCAAAAGTACATCCCTTTGTGTCCCTTCCCATTGAATCAAGTGCTTTTGCTCTGTTGTTCGTTAGAGTGTGTTTTGTAGTTGTGAGATTAGTGTTCTGTGTGATCTTGTGCTTGTTGGTAGTTTTGTGAAAGTGTATTTTGATAAGTGTTTGAGACTGTTTGTTTGATTGATAGATTTCTGAGCGTTTGTTTTCTTGCTTTATTTTTTCATCTGATTTTTTTGTGTGTGTTTCTTGCTGAGTGCTAGTGTGATTTTTGGCTGTTCTTTTTCTCTTTGTGTGTGTTCTTGTCTGATTGGTTGTGCTTGTATTTGTGACAGATTTTTGGTGACTGCTAGTGAGTTTGTTTGGAAGTATGACTGAGAGAAAAAGAAAGCTGAATTTTACTGTGGGGGAAAAAAGAATTCTTGCCCGGGCCATTACCGACTATGGGCGTTTTCTCCACGGCCCGCAGAGTGCCACCACCACCCCGGCCAGGAGGAGGGAGATCTTGGATATGATCACAGAGCAGGTCAATTCATCGGGGGAGGGGGAGACACGGACCCGCTCTGGGATAGAAAAGAAAATAAATGACCTCCGGCGTGAGGTGAAAAAAAAACTGGCCGCAATAAATGCCCATGCCAGGGGCACAGGAGGGGGCCCACCATGCCGGGTTAGATTTTCTGAGACGGAGCGTGTGGTGGCCCTGACCTTTCACCGGCATGAAGTGGAGGGCCTGCCAGGCTTTGACACAAGTCCGGTCCCCGCGGTGCCAGGTAAGGTTTTTATTTCTCTCAGGTGTGTAGCATGTGTGGGGGAGGGGGTGAAAGGGAATATGTGGCAAGTGTGTGGATCCTCCAACCTGTGAATGTTTTGTGTCATCCACAGCTGTGCAGGAGGGTGCAGGGCCATCTGGACTGACCGCTCCAACCCCAGGACAGCAGCCTAATGAGGCCCCCCCAACAAGGCCAGAGTCCGCAGAGGAGGAACAAGAGGAGGGGGAGGATCATGCGGAGGACGATCATGAGGAGGAGCAGAATCATGAGGAGGAGGAGTCCATGGAAGGCACTGGCCCTTTGGTTTCTGCGGACTCTTCCCCTCTGGCTGCAAGAAGCCTGCCCTCCCTAAGGGTCAGCCCCCCCCCCTCCTCCCCCAACATGGCTCCCCTCACAAGGGCCTCCCCTTCTCCCCGGCCACAACCATCAGCTGGAGCCAGGAGGTCATCCCCAAGCACCAGGGGGGCGCCCAATCTCATGCCCGCCTGTCTGAGAAGGAACCTGGCCACCCAGACCCGCCTTCTGAGACAGCTCTGCCAGACTATGGGGCGGGTGGATCAGAGCCTGTCCTCCATTAATGATAGCCTGGGTAACCTGGACTCCCACTCCCGGGCCTCCACAACCTGCCTAAATGACCTGCAAACTACAGCAGCAGGCGTTGGGCAGGATGTGAGGGCCCTTACCCAGGCTATCCAGGGCAACACGGCAACACTTGGTGCTGCCCTGGACAGAATAGCCGTGGCCTTGGAGGGCAGGCCGCCAGGTGGGCAGATCTCAGGGGCTGCTCCTCCTTCCCCGGCTTTTCCCCTCCCCCATGCGTCTCCCCTGAGGGTCCGGGGCCGTGGCCGGGGGCGCCCCAGGCGTGGCTCAGGCAGAGGACAATAATTTTTTTTTCCCCCTTTTGTTTGTTTTGAAAGCTTTTTTATTTTTGTTCTCTGCTTTTTTTTGTTTTTTCTAAGCATTTTTTTTTTCCTATGCATTTTTTGTTTTTATGCATTTTTGTTTGTTTGACTTTTTTGGCATATTTTGGGTTGTGAATGATGTTTGAATGTGGGGGTGACATTCCTGCTGGAAAAGGGGTGTCACCCTCAATTTTGGTGGAGAAGGGTTCCCCAGGACCAGGGAGAAGTGATTCCCAGGTCCGTGTGAATGGTGTATGAATGTACAGTGACATAATTGGAGCCTTGACGTGGCGTTACTGCTCACCAGTCTTGCATGGTGGACTGGTGCCAATCCAATTTGATGAGGATGTGGGGTGTGTGTGCTAGGGACCACAGTGGTGTGCATGCATGCATTCTCATTGTGCCATGATTAATGTGTGTGTTTAACGTGCAAAGATGCCCAATATGAGCTGCCTCCTGACTGCTCTTCCCTCAGAAGACGGGGTATCCTCGGTTAGGGGTTGATTTTCTGGTTGGGGGGTCAGATCATCACGTAGCTCAACCTGCAGGCCCTTCCTCACTGCGAGATTGTGTAGCATGCAACATGCAGCGATGATATGGCACACGAAGTTTGGGGAATACAACAGTGTACCCCCTGACTTATCCAGGCATCGGAAACGTGACTTCAGGAGGCCAAAGGTGCGCTCCACCACTGCACGGGTTTTGATGTGTGCTTCATTGTATCGTTCCTCTCCTGGGGTTTGGGGGTTCCGGATAGGAGTCATGAGATGGGGTCCCAGTGCATATGCAGAGTCACCTGTAAAGGAAAAGACAGGAGAATGTTAGTCATGCATGTGCCACTTCTGTTGTGCATCACGGGAGGGGATAGTCATGCCTGACTCCCATGTCACTCACCAACCAGCCAGGTGTTCCCATACACGTTCTGTTCGAATTCTGTTCGGATGTGGCTTTGATTGTAGATGTAGCTGTCATGGCTGGACCCTGGGTGTTTGGCACGGACGTGCCATATGAGGCCTTGGGCATCAACTATCACCTGTACGTTGATGGAGTGCCAATTCTTCCGATTGCGGTACATGTGCTCGGTCTCATGGGGGGGCTGGAGTGCCACATGTGTGCAATCTATGGCCCCCACAGTGCGTGGGAATCTGGCAATTCGGTAGAAATCTGCCATTGCCTTGATTCGAATCTCCTCAGTGGTGGGTTTGATGATTTGGTTGGCCAAGCGTGTGAGGATTGCAGGGACAACCTGGTGCACACATCTGCTCATGGAGGATTGTGACATCCCAGCCACCACTCCACTTGTACGCTGAAAAGAGCCACTGGCAAGGACATGGAGTGTTGCCAGGACCTTCACCAGTGGCTGCACTGCATGTGAGCGTTGTGTTGGGCTGGTGATGTCCTCCTGCAGGGTTGTGGTTAATTCCAGGATGGCATGAGGGGGGAATCTGAAGATGCGATACACCTCAGAATCACTCATGCCAAACAGGTCTATGCGTGTGCGGTATACCCTCTCCCGTGCCATCCTCCGTGCCCTCCTCCTTCTTTGGTCATCTATATTCACTAGTGCAGCTATGAGCGACGATGCCCCTAGCATGTTGGCAGTCAAATTGTAGTGCAACACGTGTGTGTGGTCTGCTCCTCAATAACGGTGTTGCTTTATCTGACAATTAGACTTTTTTTCAAAAGTTAGATCAGCTTTTATGGGCTCTAACTTTAGACAGGACATTTTGCAGTTGCGCACATCGCGTAGCCTGCGCAGCAACTGCGTTTTTTTGTGGATCCCCGTAACTCCCTCATTAGCATATTTGACTAGCAAATCAATGGTGTGTCTAGCGCAGTTTTGCGCGAAGGGAAGCGAATGTCTAACTCAATTACGCCGGACCAAAAAACGTAGATTTCTGGCGTATATTGTTTTGTGAATCGCGTCCAACTATACGCACGCGCACATTTAGACTTACGCACGCGCAACAGCAGTTGCGCACGCGTAATCGCTCTGTGAATCTGGCCCCATATTTTTAGCCATACAGTGTATGTGTAATGGTCAGATGTCTATAAACATTTAGCTGTATAGTTTAGCAGCAGACAGATGGTCGGCAGCAAGTTAACGAACCTTCATACTGACCCTGGAGGGCACTGCTTGGCTGGAGATATTGACCTTGCTTCATGGTAGGAACACATCTTCTTTTTAATGGTACAGTAGAGACAACATTATGTACTTTTTTTCTTATTACACGCGGGGCTGGCAGACATTTTCAATATATTTTTTATTCGTGTTAAATTTTTAATCTAAAATTGAATGAAGTACAAAAGATCAGTGGTGAACCTTCACATATTGATAAGTAGGCAGAAAATATTAATTTTTTGGCAGGGTACATAGCCTGGGGCATTTTTAACACATCTATTATGTAATAATAGACACTGAGTGTGTCTAGTTAATTAACTTTTTTCTCCTGAAGGCAAAGTATTTTATACACCATCACTGCTCTAATATATTCCGCTACCTACAGAGATATTGCATTTAACATCACAGCAATTAGAAGCTTCCTCCAGTCTTTCTTTGGGTTATGGGAATAAAACAAATACTACTCTAACCATAACATTAACCCGCATAGTTTCCTAGTTGCAGGCGTCCTAAAGATTCTTATTAATAATGCATAGTAAAATCTCATTTGAAATATATAGGCAATTATAACTCCAAAAAAAAAACGCACTCCTAGGACCTGAACTTTTTGATCTGTATTTTATCTATCAAGTCTCTAAAGAAATCAAGCTGTCAGGTTCCTGGAGGAGAAGAACCGGTATACTCGCCTCTCCGTGTGTCCCACCTTCCCTCTGTCCAAACTCTGCAGCCTCCCTCAGTGTCTTTGTCATTTTACATGTTTGGGAGTTCCAAATTCCTCGGGGGCAGTACCCATTTTGAGGGGTCTGTCTGTAGGTAGGTGCAGTCTGTACTCCCCAGCAGGGCTGCCATCAGGAATTTTACACAGCTATAGGCATGGGCCCCCTGGAGCAGAGAACCGGGGGTGCTGCCGCCGCAAATTGAGGTGGGAGGGGGGCTTGGCTTGGGGAGCTGACAAAAAAAATTAAAAAAAATATAGGGGTTCCGGCTGGGCTCCTGGGGACCATCGGGCCCCTTACAGGTGTACTGCCTGTACCCCCCTGATGGCGACCCTGCTCCACAGTCTGTAGGCGGCTTCAAACCGAAGCTGCAATACAGTAGAGGAAGGAAGTTGTGTGGAACTGAGTTACATGTTGAAAAAAGTCCATCAAGACCAACCTATGTGTGTGATTATAGGTCAGTATTACATTGTATGTTTCTGTATGTTGTGGTCGTTCAGGTGCTTATCTAATAGTTTCTTGAAACCATCGCTGCCCCTCGCTGAGACCACCACCTGTGGAAGGGAATTCCACATCCATGCCACTCTTACAGTAAAGAACCCTCTATGTAGTTTGAGGGTTAAACCTCTTTTCTTCTAATTTTAATGAGTGGCCACATGTCTTGTTAAACTCTCTTCCACAGAAAAGTTTAATCCCTATTGTGGGGTCACTAGTACAGTATTTGTAAATTGCTGCTCTATGACTTCCTGTGGTCACTAGGAGAACAGATGTCTAATTGGAGGCTGGGGTCCTTCGTGACTTCAGCGACCACCTTGAGTGGCTTTTTTTCAGCTGGAACTTGGTGGAACATAGTTCCACCTCCGCTGGGTCAGGCCCTCTGCTCCCTGCTCACCACTTTTACTTGAAAACACAAAAGTCCGGCTTCTATTCTTACAAGTGACAGCTTGTTCCCCAACAGCTCCCACAGATCAGATCTCTTGCGTGGCTCCCACTGAGTGAAGGGTGGGTACAAGGGAGATGCAGGTACACACTCCTGGCCCTTGCACTTTAGGCATTAGGAAACCCTGCACTCTGTGCTCTTCTCTTCTTTTCTTTAATTTATATATTTTTAAATTAAATTGTAATTCAACAGCCCACCTCCCAGTCTTTCCTAAATACCCTCTGGTGCATTTACTTAGACCCCTTTCACATGGGGGCTGTCCAGTCCGATCAGCAGGGTAGGGATGAGCGAACACCCCCACGTTCGGTTCGCACCCGAACCATCGAACAGACCGACCGTTCGCGCAAACATTTAGAACTCCATTGAAGTCTATGGGACTCGAACGTTCAAATTAAAAAACAATAATTTTAAAGACCAATATTCAAGTTATTGTTGGAAAACGTCTTTGAGAACCCGGGTCTTGCCCCAGGGAACATGTATCAATGGAAAAAAAAAAAAAAAAAAAAACGGTTGTTTTTTCAGGAGCAGGACTCCTGAAAAAAATACAGTTTTAAAAAAAAAAATCCATTGATACATGTTCCGTTGGGCAAGACCCGGGTTCTCAAAGACGTTTTCACTGGCAAACTATAGACACCCAGCAGGCACAATATTTAAAGGAATTTTTTTATTTTTTATTTAAACATTATTAAAATCACTGCTCCAGGAGCAGTGATTTTAATGATGCTTAAATAACGTCTTTAAATAGCACAATCACCTGCCTGCCAGTAAATTAGGAATAGCTGATCTAGCTAAACTATACAGTGTATAAATATATGTACAACTCCTAGGGATGTATATATATTCTCTACACACTGTAAATTAAGCTAAACAGACTAGCCTGCCTGCCTGCTCTATCTAGCTATATAAAAAGACAATCTCTCTGTCTCTCTGACTGCTCTCATTAACAACCGCAACACACTACACAAGGCCACCCAGCAGTGTGGGGCATGTGCTAAAGCCCTGAGCCATAATTGGCCAAAGCCACCCAGGCTTTGGCCAATTATGGCTCTTCGTTTTTTGCGCGCTGTGATTGGCCAAGCATGCAGGGTCATAGTGCATGTTTGGCCAATCATCAGCACGCAATGCCGCAGTGAATTATGGGCCGTTGCGCGTCACTCGAATTTGGCGCGAACGACCCGTTTTGTTCGAATTTCGTCGAATGTACGAACAGACAATGTTCGAGTCGAACATACGTTTGTATCAAACGCGGAGCTCATCCCTACAGCAGGGGATCTGTGAACAGGCTTCACTTTTGTGACATCTGTGCACTTTCAGTTCTTTGCTGCACTTAAAACTTAAGACTTTCCAGTCTCATGTTAGATTTATGGTGGCTAGATGTAGACGGACTTGTATTTAAATACATCAGGCTACCTCCAGTCCATCATGTTACAAATACAGAAAAGGATGTAGACCTTTTCAATTTTGGGGGGGATCTGGATTGATATGTGGGTAATCATACGTAAACAGACTAACATGAAGCTTCCAATCAGGTCAACCTGGAAAAATGACAGGCGGACCTGATCAGACAATCCTTGCAAAAGGGGCCTTACGCTTAGACCCCATACACAATAGAGGTTCCAATCAGTGTCCATCAGTAATTCCTGCCAGTGACTCCTCATTAGTGCTGCCTATCATTGCCATCTATTAGTGTCCATCAGTGCCACCTATCAATGCCCATCAGTGCTGCCTATAAGTGCCCATCGGTGTGACCTATAAGTACCCATCAGTGCAGCCTTTCAGTGCCCATTTGTCACAAAACTTTCCACCACACTATCAATGCCAATCAGTGCCACCTATCAGTGCCCATCAGTGCTGCCTATAAGTGCCCATCAGTGTCACCTATAAGTCCCCATCAGTGTCACCTATAAGTACCCATCAGTGTCGCCTATCAATGTCCATTAGTGCTGCATATCAGTGCCACCTATCAGTGCCCCTCAGTGCTGCCTATCAGTGCCCATCAGTGCCGCCTATCACTGCCCATCAGTACTGCTTTATTAGTGCCTGTCACTGTAGTCTCATCAGTGCCCATCAGTAAAGGAGAACATTTACTTATTTACAAAATCGTATAAAAGAAACAAAGAAAAAAAAAGTGGTCTTTTTTAATTTGTTTAGCAAAAAATAAAACCCTAGTGGTGATCAAATACCACCAAAAGAAAACTCTATTTGTGGGAACAAAATGATAAAAATGTTGTTTTGAGTACAGTGTTGCATGACCGCGCAATTGTCATTTAAAATGTGACAGCGCTGAAAGCTGAAAATTGCCAAGGGCAGTAAGGGGGAAAGGTGGCCAGTATTCAAGTGGTTAATGAGTTAAGTTCCACTTTAACACATTGTCTCGCAATAATGTGCTGTAATAGCCTGGAGAAATGTAAAGGAGGGGGGCTTGAGTTCTGGTCATCCCCCTCCACTGAGATCACATGACTAGGTGCCTAGGCTCATGGTCACATTGCCCACTGCCATAGACGCCCAAAACAGTGTTTTCTGTACATATATTTCTTCTTTTTTATATATATATATTTGTCAATAGAGTGGGTAACATTGGAAGTGTAGGTGACAGGTACTCTGCAATCCATAATTGTCTAGAAGAACTTTCATTGCTTCATCCCTTCCCTCTCCCACACGTTCCACTCTACATCTTCATGTTTACACGGCTCTTCTCACAGTGCCAGCTCCAAAACCTGTGAAGCAGTTAGAGAATGTGTTTGTCACAAGTTGGTGTATCATCTTTTTTTTCTCCCCTTGGTCTTCAAAACATTCAGTAGCAAAGGAAGAGCGATACTCAGGGCTTTTTTTCAGGGGGAACTTGGGGGAACTCAGTACCACCACCTCTGGCTCAGACCCTTTGGTACCTGCTCACCACAATCACTTGTAAACACAGAAGTCTGGTTTCTGTGTTTACAGGTGACAGCTTTGTACGCCCCTGAACTCTGCACACTGTATGTAATGCAATTCTGGTATTTAATGCCCCTTTAAGACCATTCTACTGTTTGTGAAATCTGAACGGGTCGTGGTTGAGTTCCTGCACCTATTTTCTGAGAAAAAAAGCTCTGGCGATACTAATTGTGGGTTATAGGTGCTGCACACCCCTGATAAGACTTTAAGGTTGGAAAGGATACCCAAAGGGGTTTTGGATTGCAACAAAGGATAATAATAATAATCAAAGGTGTAAAAACTATATTCATTAATGAAAAAAAGTACATCACAGAGGAGACATCTACTGGGATCAAGACATGAGCTCCATGATAACGTGTTAAAAAACATGTACATATAAATAAATACAACCATGTGAGTTCATATGACAATATAATAAGCTAGTACTATAAAACCCTGACGCGTTTCGATCTTTAACAGTAGAGGTCTTCTTCTGGGGGAAAACAAGAACGTGAACTCTAGAGGAAAATACATGTGCATAAGTGAAATTTATTAAATATAACAAAAAGCAGAAATAATACATACATTCAACAATAATATATATATATATATATATATATATATATATATGTGTAGCACTACCCCCTCAGGAGCCGCTGGATAGATTAGGATAGATTCGGGATGGCTGTTACCTGTATGAATGTCCAGGGGTATGATGATGATGATGATGAGAACAATGAAGGAATGTCCAAACAGCCGGTGTCTTTCTGTGATTTTATTCTTGCCCAACACGGCAAACAGTGAATTGGAGTAGATAGAGTAAAGATGGGTAAAAAAGGGAAAATTTGCAGACTCAGGCCTAAGAATAACGGAAACAATCCTGCTTCAAAATGGGACTTTAACTTCGTTGCCCCTCCAGCTGAAGTGGGTACAGCGTACCTGGACAGTCTCTCTCAGAGAACTGGCAGCCAGAATATCACTGAGAATCTTGAGAAGGAGAACGAGTCTCTGCCACAGACTTAACTGAAAGTAGAAATAGGAATGAGACCTCTGTCACGGGCCAGTTACTTTAGAACGCCATTCATGAGGTGAATCCTTCTCAAGATTAGTGTTGCCTGAATCTCCATCAGGTAGTTTTCTTCAATTAGTCACCGACTGACAGGTTGCCGTTAGACAAACTCCCAGTGTCCGGTCACCTTGATCCCCGATGGTCCCTATTGGATTGCCTGCCTCCGGGCTTTCCTCAGACTGACTCCCCACCGAACAGCACAACTCGCTTGGGATCTTCTTTCCAAAGATGGGGGACCCAATAAGTCACTGGGCCCCATCACAGCTTCAGTTGCTCTGGGCCAACATGGTCCCGGAACCAAGAACAACGAGTGGCACGTGCGCCCCTGCCTGGTAGGCCATATTGCCGGGGCCCGTGATGTGCGCACACCCTGAAGGTGGGTGCCGCACCCGGATCCAACCACAAACTCCCCTGCCCAACATAGCGTCTCTCAAGAAGTACCCTCCCCAGCATGCCCCGCAAGGGAAAAAACACTTGGCTGCTGGCAAGTAGGCGCTCCGACCTGGACTTCACTGCTGCCACCTGTCGCCCTGGGGTGGAAAGGTACCTCAGGAACGCAGAATGAACCGACAACACAGCCCAGTTAAACAGAAGTTGAATTTACACAAATCACATGAATGAGAGCTACATAACTCTCTCATCCCCCCTCTAAATTTAAGATAGCACCTGGACTGAAAGTACATAGGCGCTACATATATATAATAATTATTGGCCATATTGGTATGGGTGAGTATATTTACCAGAAAAAATGCTGAGAGCTG
This sequence comes from Rana kukunoris, assembly GCA_029574335.1. NCBI lineage: Eukaryota > Metazoa > Chordata > Amphibia > Anura > Ranidae > Rana > Rana kukunoris. The sequence continues at coordinate 138,429,912 of CM056058.1, forward strand.
AAACCACAGGTCGGTCGTGGACCCCACCACCAAAGGCCATCGCTCCGAAGAGCCCAGGCGAAAAGGCGAGGTCAGGAGGAAAGACCAAGCTCCTTCAGGCCTACGAGAGGTCACACAAAGAACAACCCTGCGCTTGGCGAGGGGGCGGGGTGGAGGGTGACGGGGAGGAGGATGGAGATGAGCCAAGCGGAACCAGGTGGAAGAGCGGAGCAAACCGCCTGACAAGGGCAGCCGAATAACCCTAAAGAAGTGTATAAATAATAAAAAAATAATAAAAAATATGTAGTAATAAACCTAAATGGTATGTATATATATATATTAGACATGTGCGTTTCCGTCCGTAACAAATGGATTTTCTTACAAATTTGTTAGTATTCGTACATTCGTATCAATTCGAACATCCGAAAAGCTGAAAGACCCAAAATACAAAAATTACGGAATTACAAATAAGCAAAATAAAGAACAAGCGAAAATACGAACGTATGATTGGACAATCTTACTAAAATACGAAACACCGAAAAAGCAAAAGAACGACAATGACATTAATAACAAACGATTTGCATTCCGTATTTTAAATCCTTTGTCTGTTCGTAATTTTGTATATTCATATGTTCGTATTTTCATTTGTGTGTTTTGTAAATCCGTTTCTTTGTCTGTTCGTAAATTTGTGTACTTGTATCGTTCTTTCGAATGGGCACTGGGCAGTGTAGTGAGTGAGTGATGTATCTTACTTAACCACTTTAGCCCCGACCATATTGCTGTCCAATGACCAGAGCACTTTTTGTGATTCGGCACTGCGTCTCTTCAACTGACAATTGCGCGGTCGTGCGACGTGGCTTCCAAACAAAATTGGCGTCCTTTTTTTCCCACAAATAGAGCTTTCTTTTGGTGGTATTTGATCACCTCTGCGGTTTTTATTTTTTGCTCTATAAACAAAAATAGAGCGACTATTTTGAAAAAAATGCAATATTTTTTACTTTTTTCTGTAATAAATATCCCCCAAAAATATATAAAAAAACATTTTTTTCCTCAGTTTAGGCCGATACGTATTCTTCTACATATTTTTCGTAAAAAAAATCGCAATTAACGTTTATTGATTGGTTTGCGCAAAAGTTATAGCGTTTACAAAATAGGGGGTAGTTTTATGGCTTTTTTTTTTTTTTTACTAGTAATGGCGGCGATCAGCGGTTTTTTTCAGTACTACGGCCTTATGGCAGGCACTTTTGACACATTTTTGGGACCATTGGCATTTTTTAGCGAACAATGCTATAAAAATGCATTGGATTACTATAAAAATGCCATTGGCAGTGAAGGGGTTAACACTAGGGGGCAGGGAAGGGGTTAAGTGTGTTCCTGGGTGTGTTCTAACTGTATGGGGGGTGGACTGACAACTGACACACAATCGGACTTCAATCAAACTTTTCTGTGGATTTTTGTCTGAAGGGAGTTGGTCAGACTTTTGAAACCGAAAAGGTTTGTCTGATAGAGCGTACACACGGTCGGATTTTTTGGATACGCTCATTTCGTGACGTTTGTTGGCTAAAAGTCCGACCGTGTGTACGGGGCTTAAGAGGAAGTCTATCTTAATATGGATCAGCCGCGTGTTGCTATGTATTTACGAAAGTACAAAATTACGAATCCATTAAACGAAAATTATTATCTAACAAAATTACGAATTTCGAATCAACGAAAATAAATTTGACAGAATTGTGAATCATTCAGTATAAACAAAAATAAAACTGTTACGAAAATACAAACGGGTCCGAATAGGAAAACTTGAGTCTTACGAAATTATGAATCTTTACGAATATATATATTTATTTATTTGAATATTTATTATAGCAAAAAGTAAAAAATATTGTTATTTTTTTTTATAATTTTTTTCAAAAATGCCGCTCTTTTTTTGTTTATAGCGCAAAAAAATTAAAACAGATCAAATACCACCAAAAGAAAGCTATATTTGTGTAAAAAAAAAGGACAACAATTTTGTTTGGGTACAACGTCGCACGACCGCGTAATTGTCAGTTAAAGCGAAGCAGTGCCGTATCGCAAAAAATGGCCTGGTCATTAAGGGGGTAAAACCCTTCGAGGCGAAGCAGTTAATAATTTTATTAGCATGTTGATGAGGGGGGGGGGGGGACCAGGGAAGGCAAAATAAAAGCAGATTAAACTTCAGCTTCTAAAGCAAAGCTTGGATGAAATACATAATGCGGTATGATGTATTTGGCGTGTTGCGAGTGTGTACCGGCCAGAACATTTTCTGCAGATGTTAATGATGCAAGGAGAAAAGGTGCTGTCAGTTTCCGTGGCAACACAAAATGTTGCATTGAGTGATGTATATGATGTATTAGTGGCGACGGGGGGAATGTTGCATAAGTAGAGGCTTGTAATGAAAAATCTCTAGGTGCCTAAAAAAAATGTTGCTTAATGCTGAACACAATAAGAAAAAAAAAATGCCTCTTTTCAACCATGTTACAGATTCATAAATGACAGGAAATACGGATAAAGCGAGGAAAAATTGCTTCTTTTCACATGTAAAAAAAAAAGAAAACTCAGCAGTGCCACTTCAATACCCAGCCACAGTGAAATGACGTCGTGGGATTTGTGCGGTGATATCTGAATGATGGGGGCAGCTAGAGGCATCATTCAGATATCATTCTTTAGTGCCGGCGATTCTGTGCACCATAAGAACAATCATAGCGGCGCTTCCACCGATTGATCGTTTTTGCAGGCAGCGGGAGGGGACACCCCCCCCTCCCGCCGCCATCCAGTGCTTCTCCGGGCTCTCCCGTGCCATCAGGGGCCTGGAGAAAGAATTGTCCGGTGCAGGCAAGTAAGCATACCATCTGGTCACCAGTCATCTCTATGACCGTTGGAGGCCCAGGCGCGATGTGATGACATCACGTCCGGGTACCCAGAAGTAAACAAAGCCGCGATTTCGGCAAGTAAGCAACACTGGTCTTGAGATTGGTGAATTTTTTTTCACAATCTCATGCTTTCCAGCCTGCAGGAGAGATGTGGGGTCTTATTGACCCCCCATCTCTCCATAAAGAGGACCTGTCACACACATTTCCTATTACAAGGTATGTTTACATTCCTTGTAATAGGAATAAAAGTGTTAAAAATCTTTATTTATTTTTTAAAGTGTAAAAAAAAAAAAAAGAAGTAAAATAAAAAATAATAATACTAAAAAAAAAAAACTAAATGTCCCTGTCCCCGGTAGCTCGCGCAGAGAAGCAAATGCACGCATAAGTCCCGCCGTTCAAAACGCCGTTCAACGCTGTTCAAACCACACATGTGAGGTATCATAGCGTGCGTTAGAGTACCAGCAACAATTCTCGCACTAGAACTCCTCTGTAAATCTAAACTGGTAACCTGTAAACATTTTCAAAGCGTCGCCTATGCATATTTTTAAGTACCGAAGTTTGGCGCCATTCCATGAGTGTGTGCAATTTTAAAGCGTGACATGTTAGGTATCTATTTACTCAGTGTAACCTAATCTTTCATATTTTACAAAAAAAATGGGCTAACTTTACTGTTTAGTTATTTTTTAATTCATGAAACCATTTTTTTTTTCCAAAAAAAAAGGCGTTTGAAAAATGATTGCGCAAATACTGTGCAAGATAAAAAATTGCAATGACCGACGTTTTATTCATGGGAAGTGTACTTCCACAGCAGCTGGAGGGCCGTAGTTTGGAGATCCCTGATCTAAACAAACAAAAAATCATTGAAAGTGCAATAGTGGTGGGAACCTTCCAACTAAAGAGTTTTAATTTTGTGAAAAGAGTGAGGTAAAATTAATATATTATAATTGTATATTAGCCACTAGCCTCTGTACTTCTCTCAGTCTCAGTCTAATCCCTGCTTACCAACTGTCACTATTTTAGCCAAAGAGGATACTGTTAATCAACTGACTCATAGGCTTGATTTGGCAAGAAATAGTAACCATTAATATTCCCATTGTGTAGTTTTGTAAAATTGAATATTTGGTCTCATTCAAAAAGTATGTCGTCCATATACAGGCAAAAGGGATGAAGAGGAATCCCATGTAGTAAAATTTTCATTTTTTTTTATAAAACAAATAATGTGTAGTCTTGTAAAATTGGATATTTGCCCTCATTCAAAATGGCCATCACACATTTCTGGTTCCGAATGTGATGTCAGCGGAAAGTAACGCCCTATGCTTTTCGTCATCAGAAAATAATGTCTTTAGGAGCTAGGAGACCTTACAAAGCAGCATGGGTTTTCTAAAGCTCTGATGTCTCTGACTAAAACTGCAGACGAAAGTATGTCATCCATATACAGGCAAAAAGGATGAAGAGGAATTCAACGTAGTAAAATGTATCATTTTATTATAAATTAAATAATGTGCAGTCTTGTAAAATTGGATATTTGCCCTCATTCAAAATGGCCACCACACATTTCTGGTTTCGGATGTAATGTCAGTGAAAAGTACCGCCCTATGCGTTTCGTCATCAGAAAATAACGTCTTCAGGAGCTAGGAGAACCAACAAAGCAGTATGGGTTCTCTAAAGCTCTGATGTCTCTGACTAAAACTGCAGACGAAAGTATGTCGTCTATATACAGGCAAAAAAGGGGGAAGAGGATTCCCATATAGTAAAATTTACAATTTTATTATAAAATTTAATATTTACCCTCATTCAAAATGGTTTTGGTTCCGAATGTGATGTCAGCGGAAAGTACAGCCCTATGTGTTTCGTCATCAGAAAATAACGTCTTCAGGAGCTAGGAGACCCTAGAAAGCAGCATGGGTTGTCTTGTAAAATTGGATATTTGCCCTCATTCAAGAAGTATGTCATCCATATACAGGCAAAAGGGATGAAGAGGAATCCCACATAGTAAAATGTGCAATTTTATTGTAAAATTGAATATTTACCCTCATTCAAAATGGTTCTGGTTCCGAATGTGATGTGAGCGGAAAGTACAGCCCTATGCGTTTCGTCATCAGAAAATAACGTCTTCAGGAGCTAGGAGACCCTACAAAGCAGCATGGGTTTTCTAAAGCTCTGATGTCTCTGACTAAAACTGCAGATGAAAGTATGTCATCCATATACAGGCAAAAGAAATGAAGAGAAATCCCACGTAGTAAAACATTTTTACAATTTTATTATAAAGTAAATAATGTGTAGTCTTGTAAAATTGGATATTTGCCCTCATTCAAAATGACCACCACACATTTCTGGTTTCCGGATGTGATGTCAGCGGAAACTACCACCCTACACATTTTGTCATCAGAAAATAACATCTTCAGGAGCTAGGAGACCCTACAAAGAAGTATGGGTTCTCTAAAACTCTGATGTCTCTGACTAAAACTGCAGACGAAAGTATGTCGTCTATATACAGGCAAAAAAGGATGAAGAGGAATACCACGTAGTAAAATGTACAATTTTATTATAAAATAAATAATGTTTTGTCTTGTAAAAAAAAAAAATTTGCTCTTATTCAAAATGGCCGCCACACATTTCTGGTTCTGGATGTAATGTCAGTGAAAAGTACCACCCTACGCGTTTCGTCATCAGAAAATAACGTCTTCAGGAGCTAGGAGATCCTACAAAGCAGCATGGGTTTTCTAAAGCCCTGATGTCTCTGACTAAAACTGCAGACGAAAGTATGTCATCCATATACAGGCAAAAGAAATGAAGAGAAATCCCACGTAGTAAAACATTTTTACAATTTTATTATAAAGTAAATAATGTGTAGTCTTGTAAAATTGGATATTTGCCCTCGTTCAAAATGACCACCACACATTTCTGGTTTCCGGATGTGATGTCAGCGGAAACTACCACCCTACACATTTTGTCATCAGAAAATAACATCTTCAGGAGCTAGGAGACCCTACAAAGCAGTGTGTGTTTTCTAAAGCTCTGATGTCTCTGACTAAAACTGCAGATGAAAGTATGTCGTCTATATACAAGCAAAAGAGATGAAGAGAAATCCCACGTAGTAAAAAAAATTTACAATTTTATTATAAAGTAAATAATGTGTAGTCTTGTAAAATTGAATATTTGCCCTCATTCAAAAAGTATGTTGTCCATATACAGGAAAAAAGGATGAAGAGGAATCCCACGTAGTAAAATGTACAATTTTATTATAAAATAAATAATGTGTAGTCTTGTAACATTGGATGTTTGCTCTCATTCAAAATGGCCTGCCACACATTTCTGGTTTCCGGATGTAATGTCAGCGGAAAGTACCAGCTTACGCTTTTCGTCATCAGAAAATAACATCTTCAAAGCAGTATGGGTTTTCTAAAGCTCTGATGTCTCTGACTAAAACTGCTAACGAAACAGTACAGAGGACAGAAGGAGGGGAGGAGCCACTGCCCTCATTCCTTTGGGCACTTATATACAAGTTTGAACTATTGAGATCTGTAAGTAAAGGTCTTTTTTTTTTAACAGAGACTCAGAAAAAGCCCTGGAAAACATGCAAAAAAGAGCCTAGAGCTCCCCCGACTGGCTGCAGACAAAAGCACAAAGTGTACAGTTTCATATTTACCAAGCTAAAGGCAGACGTATTTTATTAAACTTTTTCTCCAAACAAAATAAAGAACAAAACCAGCAAACATTCGCACCTTTTTCGCATTTAGTTAATCTATTTTAATGAAACTGACCCATCAAAAGCAACAGTGCAATAGAGCACATACGTACTATCTGTAACACTTGGCAAAGCGCGTGTTCAGTTTATGGTAAAGACCCAAACAAGAAGTAAGCATGTGAAACAACGACATTCTGTATAGTATTTTTAGGCTGTTCCGTTCTATGTTGCATTGTTATGTCTTAATACGTTTTTACACTTGGGGAAGACGACAGCTTATTCCTGGCTGCCTTATTTCGCTGCCAAGATCCCTTAATAGATTTTCCATGAGACTTTGGCAGGCTGGGTCCCGGGGGAATACTTTGAAAAGCCAGGAAAAGCAGGTGCTTGAGTACTTTAGCCTGTACTATGTTATCCTAAACTGCGTATTACAAGGAATACAAGTTCACTGTTATTCTCCGCTAATAACACAAGTGTTCTCTGATAATTTGCTTAAAAATACAATCAATGGATACTTAGAACCACTCCAAAACTATTAGGACACAGGGAAATATACACAAGGTTATTAAAGGGGAATTTCACTGGACGCAAATTTGCTTCCCAATCAGGCAGTGGGGCTTTAAAACAGCAATGTAACAGGGTCAAAAGTAGAGTAAATGATGTTTAAAGAATAGTTTATTTTGACAGTTGTCCGATATCAAGGTATGGTTAAATACAATATATAAAATATAAGATCTGGTCCGGTGATACAATACATGTTCCACAATGCAATAAACAAACACAATTATGCACATCATTACATTACAAAATGCTATATGATGTGCGAGACCCGACACGTTTCGACCTGTGTGCGCTCTCTTCAGGGGGATAATTGGCTCTAAAAAATACATTACATATATTCCGATTTACCTGCTTCCTGACCGGCGTATTGTCAAATGACGGCCACAGGAACTTTTCGTCCCTCCGGGCGGCCCGTCAAATTACGTCATGGGATTCCCGCGCATGCTAACTGCATCACTAAGACCTGATGTGCGCGGACGGCGGCTGCAATGTCCGACGGGCAACCGCGATTGAGTAAGCATCAATTTAAGATGTGAAATGCGTCAGCTATTTGTCCCTGTATGTCCACTTTTTTCTTTTGACTGTGCTTTGCATGATTTTTGGATTACTTTGTATTTTTTTTTTTTTTTTGGATTTTATCCTTTGCTATTTTTGTAATAAAATTTGCCTAATCAGAGTGCGGCAGTTTAGGATGATTTTCTCTCTCTAGGTCACAGAGCCAGGGATGTGGATCTCTGTTTGTAAACACAGAGATCCACGTCCTGTCGGGGAGAGGAGACCGATGGTGTGTCCCTTGTACATAGGGACACCAATTGGTCACCTCCCCCAGTCAGTCCTCTCCCCTCACAGTAAGAATCACTCCCTAGGGAATACATTAACCCCTTGATCTCCCCCTAGTGTTAACTCCTTCCCTGCCAGTCACATTTATACAGTAATCAGTGCATATTTATAGCACCGTTTGCTGTATAAATGTGAATGGTCCCAAAATAGTGTCAGTGTCGATGTGTCCGCTGTAATATCGCAGTCCTAACAATAAACACAGATAACCTATAGGAAGGGAGGGGGTGGTGTCTGCGCTGAAAAAGTGAAAGGGGGAGGGGGGATCTGTGAATATGTGTGGGAATGGGGCAGGTGACTGGTGGGGTGGAAGGTGAATGAAGGTGAATTTAGGACAACATAATAACCAACATTATACAATGAACAATGTGAATGATTGTACACATTAAGGGTGATTACCAATAAATATTGTGACAACAAAGGGAAAAAAACTAGCCGGTGCAATGTGAAACCAAAAGAACCTTAAATAAAACACAATACTAGATCCAAACAGACTATAAGACCAGAGAAAAATCCATAGGGGAATGCCTCTGGATACACAAAATAAATAAATAAATGAATAAATAAAGTCTCTGGTGAAAAAAACAAAATGTCCAGGAAAGTCCAGAGTGAAATAGTGGTGCCAGGAAAGGGTGACAGCAGAAAACACCTCGGGTGGTCCCCAGCTCCTCACCTCAAGGCTATTGCACGGATAGCCTACAACAGCACCTCCCGGTGGAGGACAGTGATCCCTCAGCAGGGCAAACAGCAGAAGCACTCCTCAGCAGTAAAAAAATGAAGCAGGTAGAAGCGGGTGAGTGACAATACAAAAACTTCTATATGGACAGCTTGTGTCACTCATACATCCACTCACCACAGGGTGATGGATGATGGGCCTATCTCCGGCGAACAGCGAGTTCGTTCTTGATCAAGTAGCAGGTACCCTCTTCTAAGGTGGCCAAATGGTCACTCAAACCAATGGATCTCTCAGGTAGCATACATGATGAAAAAGAAACAGACCATAGCGCAATCCCGCAAGGTAAAAACACATTTAATAAAAAATAACACTCACATTTAAAACGATCCAATGGGCATAAAACAAACAGACGTCAGGTGGAACACTCTGCGTCAGGCGTCTGGACTCTGTGGCTCCTCGAGTGTTCCACCTGACGTCTGTTTGTTTTATGCCCATTGGATCGTTTTAAATGTGAGTGTTATTTTTTAACAGATAACCGCCATTACTAGTAAAAAAATATATATATAAAAATGAATGTCATAAAATTATCCCCTATTTTGTAGGCGCTATAACATTTGCGTAAAACCAATCAATATACGCTTATTGCGATTTTTTACCAAAAAGTAAAAACTATGTAGTACAAAAATGTAGAAGAATACGTAAAAGTGAGGGGAAAAAAAAGTTTAAGAAAAAAAAAAAAATTGGGATATTTATTAAAGCAAAAAGTAAAAAAATATTGGCCCAGATTCATAGAGCAATTACGCCTGTCTAACTGGTGTTAGACAGGAGTAATTTCAAATTTTGCGCGCCGTATCACTAGTTTGAATCCTCAAACCATGATACGGCGGCTTCGGGCTTCGATCCGAGAGGCTTACGTCTTCGTAAGCCTTCGGATCTACGCTGCGATATTTTTGCGGCCGCTGGGAGAAGTTCGCGTCGTTTTGATGCGTCGGGATATGCAAATGAGTTTTTACGGCGATCCACGAAGATACGAGCGTTCTTCGCAATCGCTTACGTCTATTTTTTTTACGTACTGTAAGGCGGCGTACAGACGATCGGATATATCCGATGAAAACGGTCCGCGGACCATTTCCATCGGATATGTCCGATCGGGAGTTTGATCCGATGGCGTGTACACACCATCGGATCAAATTCCCCGCCGCCGGACGGCGCGGTGACGTAGTGGTGACCCGGCGGTGACGTTGACGCCGCCGCGTCACCGCCACGTCACCGCACCAGGAAGTAAAACACTTCCGCGCATGCGCCGAATCCATTCGGCAGCGGCGCGGCGGTGGTGGGAGCCGACATGTCTGCTGGTAAGTGTACTAACCAGCAGACATGTCGGGCGGACAGATTCCCACCGGATAGATTTCAAAGCATGCTTTGAAATCTGTCGGGTGGAGAAATCTGTCCGCTAGCCCATACACACGAGCGGAGATGTCTGCTGAAACGGTCCATCGGACCGTTTTCAGCGGACATATCCCCTCGTGTGTACGCCGCCTTAGACCAGCTTTTTGCTCGTCTAACGGTGCGTAGCCCATGTTAAGTATGGCCGTCGTTCCCGCGTCGAATTTAATTTTTATTTTATTTTTTACGTAAGTCGTTCGGGAATAGAAATGTCCGTAAACGACGCTACTCAAACAACGAATGACGTAACGACGTGATTTTGCGCAATGCACGGCGGGAAATTTGCGAACGGAGCATGCGCAGTTCGATCACCGCGGGAATGCGCCTATTTTAAATGCTTCACGCCCCCTACTCGCGTAGATGGATTGCGACGGGAGAAATACACTACGCCGCCGTCGTTTACTGGACAAAATCTACCGGGATTCCACGTAGAGCCAGGTAAAAAACGGCAGCGTAGTGTATTTCTGATACGCTACGATAATCGAATTCTCTCTGAATCTGGGCCATTGTTTTTTTCCCAAATTGACGCTCTTTTTTTTTTTTTTACAGAGCAAAAACTAAAAACCACAGAGATGATCAAATACCACCAAAAGAAAGCTCTATTTGTAGGGAAAAAAAAAAAGATGTAAATTTTGTTTGAGAGCCACCTCGTAATTGTCAGTTAAAGCGACGCAATGCCAAATAGCAAAAAATGGCCTGGTCTTATACCAGCAAAATGGTCCGGGGCTGAAGTGGTTAAAGAAATGTTTATTTAGAGAGTTGTACGATATCATGGTATGGTTAAATACAATATTTAAAATATAAGATATAAGATCTGGTGCGGTGATACAATACATGTTCCACAATGCAATAAACAAACACAATTATGCATATCATTATATTACATAATGCTATATGGTGTGCAAGCTCTGACGTGTTTCGACCTGTGTGCGGTCTCTTCAGGGGGATAATTGGCTCTAAAAAATACATTGCATATATTCAGAATTAAAGAAGCATGTCATCATACATTAGCCACTGAGGCTGATCAGTCCCCAACCCCCCCCCCCCCCCAGTTTTACTCACCTTAAGGCCTGTTCGTTCCCTCAGCGGGGACACACTCTACTTCTCTGGCCGGGTTCTCGGCTCTTAATTGGATAGATTCATAGCAGCACAGTCATTGGCTCCCTCTGCTGTCAATTAAATCCAATGATGCAGGTGCCGGGGGAGGGGCCGACTCCGGAACTCTGAGTCTATGGATGCAAATGCTGGACTCAGGAGCATGGCCGCAAGGTAACCCCCAGGGAGCAGCCAAACCCACAGCCTGCGAAACACAGACCAAAGCAATCACAAGCAACTCCACTGATTGCAGAAGAGTAGGGTGACCACGTGTCCCAGATTGCCCGGGACAGTTCCGCATTTTGCAGGTCTGTCTCGGCACATTCATTCCAGGAAAATACAGTGTCCCGGAATGAAACTGACACAGCCACCCCCGGGCCATTCTGATGCCCCCCAAAAATACCGCCACATCACCACTTTACTCACTGACAGTACTTGTCCTGGCCGGGAATGCCTGGGGGAGCACAGTCCCCGCCCCCTGCTTGTTATTGGAGAAATCATAAATCCCGCCTTTTGTGCCCAATCACTGTGCTGTGATTCGTTACAGCACAAGCTGATTTTTGGGAAGGGGGGTGTCCCTGATGGGTAGTTTGGAAATGTGGTCACCCTACAGAAGAGCTAATAGCTACATTTACCTAACCTAGCACCTACCTAAGAGGGTGCTACATACCTATTCTCAGACAGATTATTTTTGTTACTGGAGAGTCTTGACTATGCTATACAGTTACATGTAAACCAGACAGAGCCACAGAGATATTGTTGTGAAGAGTCAATGTCTGTGCAGCTTCATTATCTGTTATGTATTACTCAGTAGTGTAAGCATGCTTTTTGAAATTCTTACCCTGTTTTGTAATATTGATTCTGCTTGGTACCTGTTTAGTAAACTGCAAATTCCAGTTACTCTGTTTGATCATACCAATCCTGTTACAAACCAAAATATGAATATTTCATCCTGCATCCAGCTGACATGTGATAGGAATACCCTGGCAGGCTTTTATTCAAATATAGGAAATTCAATATTCGTATAGTGACAATTTTTGCACAAATTTACAGGCATTGTCAATCAACTTATATTTTTAATGGGCTATCTGTATATTTCCAGACACTTCGTATCGCTACAAAAAAAGAGGTTAACATGGGCTGTCTTGTCATTTCTGCATTGTCATCGTATCATTAAAAAACACAGGTTGGGCAGCTGCGGGAAACGTAGACTGTATTGTTATACTGTTCTTTTTTTTTAAGGCAGAATCCACTTTAAGATTGTGGTAAACTACTGAAATTGCAGAGCAGGTTGTAGGCTCCAGACATCCATTACATGGAAACGGATCTGTCAAGCATTGCAGAAGAGAACAAGTTCAGAATTATCTGAGGTTTGAAGAAGGAGTATCTTAATAAGAGTGAAGTGTGAAGAGCAAAAAGGATATGTTGAGTGCGGGAACCTCATAGTAACCAATCAATCAATGTTATGAAATTAGCTTAAAGATGGTGTCTGGATGATTGCTATCTGTTACTGTCAGGCAACACAAAGAAGAAGATGTCAAGCCAATCTTTTGAAGCCCTGCAGAGGTAATAAATATAATAAAAGCTGTTCACTTATAGTTACAGCAAGGAGCGGAACGCTTGAGGATAGAAGAATTGTGTCCAAAGAACATTCTGCTCTTAGCCAATTATTTAACACTAGCCCAAAAAGCTGTGACCCAGTGCTTTCAGACTTGGTGTCCCTTGGTGTCTTTGAATGTCACGTTTATCCCTAAGGCAGGAGGTAAGGCATTATAGCTGGATTCTGTGTTATTCACCTATAGCGGCCCCCTTTCCCATAAGGCAAGCAAGCCTACGGGAACTCGGTTGTCCCCAGGACTTATACACAATGCTATAGTACTTGGCCATCATGCCAGGACAGGCACAAACTGAGCCCAGCAAACAGGTACTTGCAGTTGGCAGACTGACAGAATGGTTCAGAGAGTAGTTATCTAAATAAAGGTCATAAAGAGGGAAATCCAATCAGAGCAGACAAACAGGGAGCTTGGAGCATGTGTTACAAAAGCAATATCACAAGAATGAGATTGCAGGCTTGGCTGGCTTAAATCAGGTTTGGTCTCCACCCAGAGACTGGCTACATCAATTGCCTTGCAGGTGCACAGACAGACAAGAATTCCACAGCCAAAACCAGGATTCTGGAATGAGGAGCAGGAGTGCTACAGTCTCCTGACATTGGATATTTGGCCTTTGCACTCCTCCATTGACAATTGCATTGCTTTGGTGTAGTGGTCCCCAAACTGTGGGCTATGAGCCCTTTGCTTTCCTTGAGGCATTGTTTCTTCCACTGTCACCAATGATGAGGCACAATTCCTTGCACTGACACCAACAGTAGAGCATAATTGCTCCAACTGCCAGCAATGTTCCTTCCACTGATATACACCATGGAACACTATTCCTCTCATTGATACCAACGTTGGAGCACTAAACCTTCCACTGATACCAAAGTTGGAGCACTATTCATCCCAATGACACCAATGACAGAGCTACTGACACTATAATAGGGCATTATTCCAAGGAGGGGGTGTGGCAGGCGCAGCACTATGAAGTGCCTCATGCGCTGTGACATTAGAAGAATTGTGATATCTCTGACTTTTCAGTCCAACAAGACTGTCTATTACTCTGAAATTCCTCTATTGCCGTTCTATGGAAGCAGTAGGTTTAAAGAGCACACCAAATGATTAAAATAACTTCTTTATTAACTTCACTTTTCTTCATATATAATACTGCTGCTTTGCAGCAGGCAGTCCATGTACAAAAACACGTGATGAATAAGTATAACAGAAAATGGTGGTTCAAATATTCAATCTTGTCATTTAACATAAGATGGTGGATATATTTCTTTCTTCAGTATTTACTCTCTCTCTCTCTGCAAGTTATCAAAGCATTCTCTGATTTCTCTGAAAGGTATAACTGTGGTTTGCAACTTGGTTTTCAGGCTTGCTTTTGCAGGGTTAGCTTAGTTTGGTTTGGTTTAAAGGTATGGAGGTATGAGTTTGTTTGAAGGTATGATATGGTTCGGTTTGGTTTGAAGGTATGAGTTTGTTTGAAGGTATGATATGAAGGTATGGTTCGGTATGGTGGAACTACAAGTGAACACACAACTAGATCAGTATAAAGTTCTAAACACACTATTTACAATAAGAACATATATATAACTGTGTCACATACCTATTTTTATCCCCTGGCTTCCATAAAACAAGACTCTGGCCTTGTGTGTCTGCTCTCTGTCTCTGTGTCCATGTGGCTCTCTGTCTCTGTGGTGGAATAATCTAGCAGCACATGGAGTATTAGGAACCTCCCAGACAGAGTGTTTGTAAAGCTGGCTGTGACTGGTCAAGACTCTGCTCAATGTGAGGTTGGCTGTGATTGGGCCAAGGCTTCTGATGAGTCACAAAAGCTTAACTCTATGCTTTCTGTGAATTGAGTTTGGTGGTCTCAGCCCGGCTCCCGGTGGGTGTGCTATGCGAGGTAAGCCTGCCCTTAGTACGCCCAACCCCCTCCCACAAAACCACCACACTTACACGCACTCGAAATTGGGTTAACATGCACACACTTTGGCCACGCGGTCTCTAAAAAAGAGAGGCGAAGGACTAACGGGGCTGGCTGAGCGGGCTAGGTCCTCTCACTCCCTCATAGGAGAGTCCCTCTGCCCCGTTGGGCTTCAAAGCGGAGCAGGTAGGGCGGGCTGTGTGGGAGGACCCCCTCACACCCGCCATTGCCACCCGGGGGCATGGAGAAAGATGGCAGATTGCCTCTGGGGGAGGCCTGCCTACTCCCAACTCCTGCAGTCCGGCTCCTCTCTCGAGTACACGCACAAAATACACTTAAAAAACAAACAAAAAAAAACTCTATGCTTTCTGGCATGAATTCAATTGTGAATAACTTTGCTTTTGTCTCTCACATATAAACATGTGCACCACACTAGGTTCCCAGCAGGCTTAGCTGTATATACATGTAGGTTATATTAGCTACCTAGGACAGGTTCTAGCTGGCTAGCTACAGGGGGCACCATTTCTCATTCTACTGACCACATTCTCTTACTCCCAATAACCACCAAGCTTGAGGCATTGTTTACTCCCATTGATGGAGCATTTTTTACTTTCACTTCCTACACTCTGGACCCCCAAAGTCTGAAGGACAGTAAACTGGCCCCATTCGTTTGAAGTATTGAAGGCCTCTGCTTTAGTGAATAACCCTGATGGGAATTGATTGTAATTTACATTTGTATTCTTATAAGCTTGCCACTGACAGGTGATGTGGGTTCCCCTGAGGCTCAGAGTCAAAGTGGCACCATAGTCTTCAGTAGAGCAGCTACTATGCTGCGGGTTGCCACAAGTTGCAGATCCTTAGGATTGCCGCACCAGTGGCTAGCAAGAACAAGGAACATACAATGAGGAGTCAGAATGGCAGATTGGTTAGGTTTAAGTGGAGGTCGAGGCAGGCAGTAGGCAAAGATAGCCAGCTTTCAGCAAATATCAAGGCAGGTGGTAGGCAATGATAGTCAGGACTGAGTAGATTCAGTAACAGGAGACACAGGCAGAGTCAGGCACCCTGGGTCAGCAACCATAGCACCAGCCTTCATAGGAGAAGAGGTTTGAATACCCTACTTGACACTTTGCATGCTCCTACAAGCACCAATGTGCACATGCCTAAGACGAACAATGTGCATGATCATGCACATCCTTAGCTACAGCCATAGGGAAGCAACCATGGAAGTGTGAAACACATATAAACAGAACCGAAACAGCTCCTGGTGGTACTGTAACACATACTCTCCATGATCTGAAGATTCCAGCTTGGCAGTATATTGGGAATGTCTAGTATTTTTACATATATTCAATAGTAAAAAAACGTAATGCCATGTTAAAGTGGACATAGCATCAGATATATTGGCACGTGCTACGTGAATGCAAACTAAAAGAAAGTGCAACACTTCCAAGTATTTATTACCTCTCACAGATATCACAGTACTCACAGTAAAGAAGAACAGGGCCATCTTTGTTCCTGCATTATCCAGGGTCACCATCTCCTTCCTGGATTGAGATGCTAGCATAGGCTGGATTCACAACTATGCATTTTTAGTGCTTTTTGCATTTTGCAGATTTGCATTACAGTCCATTTAACATGGTTTCCTATGGAACACGTTTTGTAGTGCAAATCTCAAAAATGCAAAAAAGCACTTAAAAATGCATAGGTGTGAATCCAGCCTTAGAGTGGACACAATCACCTAGATTATATTATAATAAGTGTTTTTATTTTAAATTAAAAAAAAAAAAAAAAGTTCAGAATACAACCAAGGTACCTGAGTACCGCATACTACCACATAGTCAAGACATAACAGTACAAACTCTGAAGATAATCAACTTTATATCTTATGACAAAAGATAGCAGAGGGAAACATCACAACCTAGGATATTGCCCGCTACTAACTAATACTAAGAGGAAAAATAGTAAAGAAGGGGCAGGAAAGAGAAGAAAAAAAAAAAAGAGGGAAAGAAAAAAAAAAATCGGGGGAAGGAACAGGGGGGAAGAGTTGACACTGTACCAAATGGCCCATCTTAAATTACCAGGGAGAGTAGCGAAGAAAAGACCAGAGTCACAACGGAAATCTCAACTCATTTCTGATTGCAAGTATTGGTCCGAATGCCTAAACGCCACCCAAGGTGACCACATCAGGTTGAATTTTTTCGACGATTCCCTGGCGATGGCTACTGTTTCCTCCATTTGATAAATATTATCTATGGCACTGAGCCATTCGGAAATAGAAGGAATATCCCTCGATTTCCAGTGCCTGGGAATCAAGACTTTCGCAGCATTCAGCAAGTGTCTAGTCAATGATTTTTTATAATGCTGCATTGAACAGTCTGCAATATGTAGATTATATTACCTGTACAGTTCTTGGCTGCGTTCACAAATGTCTGAAACAGATCAGCTTCTGCTGCAAACTCTCACCTTGTGACTTACTACAAAGCCACAATTTTGCAGTTTGAACACTGGAGGAGAGGAAGAAATCTTTTGGTGACGAAACTTGTAGGGCGGAGCAGCCTGTCTACGTCATCACATGTACCGGAAATGACAGCGAAAGTTTTTGTTACTTGCTGGGTTTGGTTTTGCATCTCAATTTTATCCGTGTGAGTGTTATTTTACCTAAATAAATAGCGTTTTTAGATGGTTTTACACTATTACTTTCTTCTCTGTACATGCCCTTTGTGGGAGTACTGGACGTTCCTCCTAAAATTGCTTAACTGAGTGTCGACCCTTTATGGAGATATATTCCCTAAAGCCTAATTGACCTTGACTTAAC
The DNA here is from genome assembly GCA_029574335.1 of Rana kukunoris. Lineage (NCBI taxonomy): Eukaryota > Metazoa > Chordata > Amphibia > Anura > Ranidae > Rana > Rana kukunoris. The sequence continues at coordinate 138,447,425 of CM056058.1, forward strand.
TAGTTGGTCCTTGCCGCATGATAAGCATACACATGACTCCTTTGGTGGTCATCTGCCTTTTGAGGGTCTTCAGTTAAGGTTCACGTTTTTGCTTGTTTCATGGAGATTTTATATAATTTTTTTAACGTGGGACTTTATTTGAGACAATATTGCAGCACGAAAGTAAAATAGAAAATGTTCTATATATAAACTCCAATGGAATTCATCTGAATTTCTCCGATGGGGCATACACATGGTCGTAATTTCCTATGGAAATTCTGATCATGTGTACGGGGCTTTAGAGTGCAGAACTCACAGAGTGCAAAGCAAACACTGTGGGCCAGATTCAGGTAGAGTTAGGCTGGCGGATCAATGGATCCGCCAGCCTAACTGTCACTTTAAGCCGGCATTTTTGTTTTCTGTAACCAGAAAACAAGAAACGCCGGGTTGGAGTTCCGATGCGATCGGCGCAATTGAATTTCGCCATCGCATCGTTACTTCAACTTAAAAATGGCGCCGATTTACGCTCAAAAAATATGTTAATGAGCGGGAATCGGCAATTCACGATCTTTTTCGGGCGCGACGCAGTGACTTTACGACGTTTCCGGAAGCGATACGCGGCGTATAGATAAAGCAGCCCCCTAGTGGAGTATCCTATGTTAGGTATAGCCGTCGTCATCGTGTCGAAAAAAAAAAAAACGCGTCGCTTGCGTAAAACATTCATGAATGGGGATGTGACGTCATTGACGTTCACTGACAGAATTTGGAGCATGCGCACTGGGATGCATTGACACTCGACGCATGCGCAGTACGTTCGCCGCGGGATCGCGCTTAGTTTGAATACTACACGCCCCGTACCCGCCCAATTTGAATTCCGCCGGCTCATTTGTGATGCGCTGCCGCAACTTTAGGAGCAAGTGCTTCATGAATAACAGCACTTGCTCCTAAAATTTCGGCAGAGTAACGTAAATGAGAAGCGTTACTCCAGAGCAAAGATGCTCTGATCTACCTGAATCTGGCCCTATATTTTCCCTTTGAAGTGGTGATGACATTTACAATCACACATACACTTCTGAGCAGAGGTATTCTTCAATGAAACCTAAGCTATAGGATGACATTCCAGCTAGCATCACCATGGTAACCAGAAACATTGCATCTACTAAAGAAAACTTTTTCAACACAGAGAATCATCAATCCAGCATGATTGTAAACCTGGCAAATGGTATTTGTCCTTATATATTATATATGAACTTTTTAAAGTGACCCCATCCTCAATGTGTACAATTGAAACATGTAAGCCTTTAAATATCAGCCTAAAAATTTGGATTTTGCCAATATTACACTTTTTGGTGTAGCACCCTCCTAGTATAGGCTGCTAGGTAAATTTCGTTGTTTGGCTTGCTCTGTAATCAGAGAAGCAGTGATCATTTGCTTTGGTCTGTTTGTGGTTTCACAGACTAGGAGTTTGATTGTTTCTTCCTGCCCTATAGAGAAGTTTCCAGAGCTTAGGACAAGAAATTCAAATGATTGGCTTGAATATTTACCATGCCCTGGCCAATCCCTGGTGAGGTGTGCCCAGAAGGTGGTCTGGGAGGGTGGTCAATAGGCTAAAGCACGGAGCAGACTGTCTTGCTCCTGTGAGGGATAGATCAGTGAGCTTCAGGGGCTGCTTGCCCCCGAGGCATCCCTGGTTGACTCCTGAGCTTCTTTATCAAGGGATTAAGCTCAAGGAGGTGTCTACTCTAAGACTTGTGAGAAGGGAACTGTTCTGCAAACCTATCTCATGCTCCTCACCCATGAGGATTTACCTATCCTGGAGCTAGTGCATGGTCGAGACTTTAATTGCCCTGCAGGTTATCGCATGGTCCCCAGTTGTGAGAGCTTAAAAGGCTGTACACACGGGCCGAATATCGGCAATCGATGCAACAGAAGCCGGCCAATCTTCGAAGGGGCATGATTGAAAAGGTTAGTGCTTATAGCCAATGACTGAGAGGGCTGACTGGTATGTTCTGGCAGGGGGAGGGGGCAGTTATGAGACTTTAACTGCCCTGCAGGTTATCTCATGATGATTTTTATCGAGATTGCGACATTATGGTTGATACAAGCTGTCACGAGCGATCCCAGGTGCCCAGCGGTCATCGCATCTAATGCACATTGCAAGAAGCTCACAGTGTGCAGTGAAATCGGAGTAAGCAATTGCAGAACAGGAGAAGAGCCTGTACAAGTGTGCAAGACTGGATTTCAGCTTTAAAAGATTGAAAAATTAAACTTTAAATGGACAAAAAGTACAAGCTAGAATTCACACAATAATGTAAAAACTCACACCTGCACAGAAAATAACATATCTGACATTTATGTAACTGCCGTACCGCCTGTGTTTCTATGTTACCTGCCGTTCTGTGCTAAATGAGGCTTAAAAATTGACATTTTTCATTATTCCTCTACGGTATTACTCACTATTTGTACTTGGAATTACTTGGCAGGAAGTCATTTGTGCATAAGAAAAGATAATTTCCCCTTAAACTTCCTTAAAGAGTCAGTCCACACAAAAGCAGCTACTGGCTTAAAGGGACCCTGTCTGGTTAGACTAATGCCGCGTACACACGATCATTTTTCGGCATGTAAAAAACAACAGGCCAGATTCACATACAATTACATTGGCGCAGAGTATCAGAGATACACTACGCCGCCGTATTTTACCTGGCTCTACGACTAATTCATGTAGATTTTGGCATGTAAGGTACGGCGGCGTAGTGTATTTCTCGTGGCGGAATCGAAATACGCGATTAGGGGGCGTGAAGCATTTAAATTAGGCGCGTCCCCACGGCGATCGAACTGCGCATGCTCCGTTCAGAAATTTCCGGCCGTGCATTGCGCGAACTAACGTCGATACGTCATTTGTTGTTTGAGTAGCGTCGTTTAGGTACATTCCTATTCCCGGACGACTTACGTAAAAAATAAAAACAAACGTTGAAATTTGACGCGGGAACGACGGCCATACTTAACATGGGCTGTCTAATATTAGACCAGCAAAAAGCTGGAATAACTTTACGCGGCAAAAAGATGACTACAGATGCCGTAAGAGATTGCGAATGACGCTCGTAACTTCGTGGATCGTAGGAAAAAGCTCATTTGCATACCCTGACGCGGAAAACGACGGGAACTCCACCCAGCGGCCGCAAAATTATTGCAGCGTAGATCCGAAGGCGTACAAACACGTAAGCCAGTCGGATTGAAGCCCGAAGCCGTCATTTCATGGTTTGAGGCTTCAGACTAATGAAACGACGCGCGTAATTTGAAAGTACTCCGGTCTGACGCGAGATAGACCGGAGTAAGGGCTCTGTGAATCTGGCCCAACGTTTTTAAAATATGTCATTTAAAACGATTGTGTGTGGGCTTCACAGCATCTTTTCAGGTTCTGAAAAACGACAAAAAAAATATTCAAACATGCTCCATTTTTTAACGACCTTTTAAACAATGTCGTTTTTCGTGAAATACCTGCGCAAGTTATGAGACGGGAGCGCTTGTTCTGGTAAAACTACCTTTCATAATGGAGTAAGCACATTCATCACACTGTGTAACAGACAGAAAAGCGCAAATCGTCTTTTACTAACACAAAACCAGATAAAGCAGCCCCAAGGGTGGCGTCATCCGAATGGAACTTCCCCTTTATAGTGCCGTCGTACGTTTTGTACGTCACCACGCTTTGCTAGAGCATTTTTTTTTTTAACGATTGTGTGTGGGCAATGTCGTTTTAATGATGAAGTTGGAAAAAAACTTTGTTTTTTCTAGAGGCCAAAAAACAATCGTGTGTACGCGGCATAAGATTCAGATTTAAGGTCCCGGCAATAAAAGTAGTTATACTCACCTTTCTGGCACCCTCTGTTTCAGATCTGCAGCCAACCTTTCATACAGAGCTCCCTCTGGTGGCTAATCTACACATTTTTCTTTTAAATAGAATAAGAAAAATATGGATGATCAGTCAATATATATGCAGATCAAGTGTATATTTAGCCGTTTAGCAAGATTTTCAGTTTAAAAATATACCAATAACATTGGTGGTTACTCTGTAAACAAGTTAGAACAGATAATTTTTTATTCTGCTCCATCAAACTGTGAATAATACTTTATGTGTCAGATCCACTTTAAGTGACATAAATTTTCTACTGCAACTTAAAGAGAAAGCTTTTTGAGCTTTTTTTTTTTTAATTGATTATTTAATGCGGTGTATTACTCAGAGAAACAATAGCATTTCAATTAACCTCTGGCCTGTGTGGGTCCTGATACAATTACTGTCAGAGATGGAATGACGAAAGCTCTCTTAGAAAAGTCACCCAAACGTGGCACTGGCCAAAACTGCCATCGATTTAATTAACATTGTTAAAAGATAGATTTATTGGAAATAATTACCAATGGTTACCTTTCGCACAAATCAATTTTTCTCCTCGCCGTGTAGATGGAAGATAACGCAGAGTTTATTGCATTAGTTGTAAATCAAATCATTTGCATTTTTATAACAAATTGCATCAGGGATCCCCGGGGAGAGATGGCATGTGCCCTGCATACACTTACACAAACCAGATGTAATATCTTCCTCTAGGCATACATGCTAATCTTTCAGCTTGAACCTGAAACTGCAATAACAAGTCGTGTTTCTCTTTGTACACTTGAAAAGCCGTCTTGCCCCGAGCAGCGATTGATCTCCATCTGAGCCTGAATGGGAACTAGGAAAGTAAAAGAAGACATGTTAACTCTTGCTGGTGCCGTAATAAAGGAAAGCAAAGGTCATAGAAGCAAAAAAATAAAAATCAGAGTCACGTGCTCGCTCTAATGTCACTGTACACAGAACACATCACCAGATAGACTTCCTTTCCTTTTTCTCCTTTTCCTTTTACTTTCCTTTTTTAATTTTTCCTTTCCTTTTCTCCTTTTCCTTTCCTTTCCTTTTTCTCCTTTTCCTTTTACTTTCCTTTTTCAACTTTTCCTTTTACTTTCCTTTTTCAACTTTTCCTTTCCTTTTCTGCTTTTCCTTTCCTTTTCTCCTTTTCCTTTCCTCTCCTTTTTCTCCCTTTTAGTTCCTTTTTCTCCTTTTCCTTTTTCAACTTTTCCTTTCTTTTTCTCCTTTTCCTTTCCTCGCCTTTTTCTCCTTTCCTTTTTCAACTTTTCCTTTCCTTTTCTGCTTTTCCTTTTCTCATTTTCCTTTCCTCTCCTTTTTCTCCTTTTCTTTCCTTTTTCTCCTTTTCCAACTTTTCCTTTCCTTTTCTCCTTCTCCTTTCCCCGCCGTTTTCTCCTTTCCTTTTCTTTTTCTCCTCCTCTCATTTTTCTTCTTTTCCTTATCCTCTCCTTTTCCTCTCATCTCGTTTCCTTTTTTCTCCCTTTCTTTTCCCCTCCTTTCTTTTTTTCTTCTTTTCCTCTTCTATCCTTTCCTTTTTCCCTCTTTGCCTTTCCATTTATTTTCCTCCTTTTCTTTTGCTGTTTCTTTATTTCCTTTTCTTCTTTTCCTCTCCTTTCCTTAAAAATGTTCACCTTTTCCTCTCCTTTCCTTCCCCTTTTCCCATCTCTCCTTTTCTCTTTTTTTCACTTTCCTCTCCTTTTCTTTTTTCTTCTTTTCCATTTCCTCTCAACCCCTTTCCCTTTGCTCCTCATCCTCTAATGCCGCATACACACGATCGGTTCGTCTGATGAAAACGGTCTGATGGACCGTTTTCATCAGACGAACCGATCGCGTGGGCCCCATCGTTTTTTTATCCATCGGTGAAAAAACTAGGAACTTGTTTTAAAATTATCTAATGGTTAAAAAACTGATAGAAGGGAGCTGCGGTGGCTCAACGTGATTGGCACTGCGCTGATAAGCCGTTCACCTCTGCAGCCAAGGGTTCGGATCCCGGTCTCGGCTACATGTGAATTGAGTTTTGTGGTCTCAGCCCGGCTCCCGGTGGGTGTGCTATGCAAGGTAAGCCTGTGCTTATTATGCCCACCCCCCCCCCCACAGAAACCACCACACTTGCACGCACACAAAATTGGTTTAACACGCACGCACTTTGGCCATGCGGTCTCCTAAAAAAGAGAGGCGAAGGACCTATGGGGCTGGCTGAGCGAGCTAGACCTCCTCACTCCCTCATAGGGGGAGTCCCTCTGCCCCGTCGGGGTCCCGTTGTGCTCCCAAGTGGAGCAGGTAGGGCGGGGTGAGGGTCTGCCTACTCCCAACTCCTGCAGTCCGGCTCCTCTCTCGAGTTCACGCACAAAAATACACTTTAGAAAAAAAAACACGATAAAAACACGATAACGCATGCCTGGAAGCATTGAACTTCATTTTTCTCTGCACGTCGTTGTGTTTTACGTCACCGCGTTCTGACACAATTGTTTTTTAACTGATGGTGTGTAGGCAAAACTGATGAAAGTCAGCTTCATCGGATATCTGATGAAAAAATCCATCAGTCCGTTTTCATCGGATTTCCTTTCTCTCCTTTTCCCTTTCCCCTCTTCGCCTTTCCATTCCTTTTCCTCCTTTTTTTTTAGCACTGACCACTGTATTGGTGTGACGGGTCCCCAAACAGGGTCAAAAGTGTTCGTTAGGTGTCCAATTTGTCCGCTGCAATTCCCCATAAGTCGCTAATCGGCGTCATTACCAGTAAAAAAAAAAAAATATCCCATAGTAGACGCTATAACGTTTGTGCAAACCAATCAATATACTCTCTCTCTCTCTATATATATATATATATATATATATATATATATATATATATATACACATATAATATATATGTAGCAGAATACATTTTGCCCCAAATTTATGAGGAATTTCGATTTTATAGCAGAAAGAAATATATATTTTTTTTAAAATAGTCGGTCTTTTTTGGTTTATAGCGCAAAAAATAAAAACTGCAGAGGTGATCAAATACCACCAAAAGAAAACTCTATTTGTGGGGGGGGGGCAAAAAATTGTATTTGGGTACAGAATTGCATGACCGTTCAATTGTCAATTAAAGTAACGTCGTATGGCAAAAAATGGCCTGGTCATGAAGGGGGCGGTGGTAAATCCTCCAGGGGTCAAGTGATTAAAGGTATATTTTTGCCCACTAGGGCAGGGCCCCACCAGCTTTCCCCAATCTACACACCTACTTTCAAGAAATAAAATATAAATAGTTGATAGAATTAAACACATATTCATCAGTACCGTACTTTAAATAAAATCAATTTTACAAAAGGAAAACATTCCGTAAATCAAAGACTAGTCAACACAAAGGGCACAGTACAGGGGGGAATTCAGAAGGGCACAGTACGGGGGGGGGGAGCAGGGCCGTCTTAATAGCATCATGGGGCCCTGGGCAAAATAATGCTCTGGGGCTCCCACAATGATGACAGTGAAGGTAAACAGACATCAAGAAGGTAGGAGGCAGACTGCCTCCCCTGTGTATCTATCACTCTCAGTGCCATCATGGGGGCCCTAATTTCACGGGCAGCATGGGTTCAAGGTCCAGCTGCTTTGGGGAAAGTGCAGGGGCCCCCCCATGCAGCTGGGGCCCCTGGGCAGTGCCCAGGTGTGCCCTCTCATTAAGACAGCCCTTGGGGGGGGGGGTCAGGAGGGCTTAACACTGGGATCAGGAGGGCACAGTAGGGACAATTCCTGGACACGACCATATTGGGACAGTTCAGTAAAACGCATGACTGTCCCAGCAAATCCGGGGACTGTTGGCAAGTATGATGTAATGCAAGATTATTGTGGGGCCCCCATGTACCGGGGGACCCTGGGCAGAGCCCAGGAGTGCCCTTGCATTAAGATGGCCCTGCACTAGGGCAGCTCCACACAGTGGCAGGATCTAGCACAGTCACATATTTATATATGAAGACAGATCTATGATGATGATCCTCCAAGCTTTAAAAGTTCAGCATTGCTGCAACTTATATATATGGGAATAGCTTGATACGGCAATAGCAGGGACAAAAGAAAGACATACAAAGTTCGGAATATCAATTTTGTGCTCAGTAAGGCTCTGCAGGCACACAGCATCAATACAAGCATTACCCTTGACCCAATATCACAGGCGCATCCTTTCCTTTATCATAATTTCACTTTAATCAGTTTTTATCCCGGGAAACCAATGGCGTGCGATAAGAAGCTGCTTAATTAAAATGCTGGCAATTCACTTTGCAGTTATAAAAACCTAGAACGTGCAGATGATAAAAAAAATATTGAGTTTAGTAGAACGCCATTTAATCCTTCATTGGGATCTTCTGCCGAGTCCTATCTGATGCAGCCGGGGATTTTGAAGTGAAACTCCCCGCACAAGTCTATTAAATCCACATAAATCCTCAGGAAAGCAGCTTAAATCACTCTTATCTCACTAGTGAGCTGCATTTAGGAAGAACAAAATGAAAAGCAGGAAAATACAATCCAGACGTATTTCAGAACACAGTTTGGAAGGAAGTGGAACATTTATCCTAAACGACTAATATTTTGAATAATATTAATAATATGTGAAGTTAGAGGTCTAGGATGGAGACCAGTACCAGTGATAGTAGATGTAGTGATAATCATTGTAGTAAGTGTAACACTCATGTAGCTGATTCGTTAATGTTTTTATTGGTAGCTGTAGACCGCCATTGCCCATCCTGTGACTTGAGGGCCACATGTGGCCCTTTGGTACTGCATGGGCTACGTTGGTTATTTTCTTGACTGGTCCTTGGTCAAGACCAACAAAGGAAATACCAATAACTGGATTCTGGTTTGGCTTGGTAGCTGTAGACCCCCATTGCCCATCCTGTGGCTTGACGGCCACATGTGGCGCTTTGGTACTGCATGGGCTACGTTGGTTATTTTCTTGACTGGTCCTTGGTCAAGGCCAACTAAGGAAATACCAATAACTGGATTCTGGTTTGGCTTGGTAGCTGTAGACCCCCATTGCCCATCCTGTGGCTTGACGGCCACATGTGGCGCTTTGGTACTGCATGGGCTACGTTGGTTATTTTCGTGACTGGTCCTTGGTCAAGGCCAACTAAGGAAATACCAATAACTGGATTCTGGTTTGGCTTGGTAGCTGTAGACCCCCATTGCCCATCCTGTGGCTTGAGGGCCACATGTGGCCCTTTGGTACTGCATGGGCTAAGTTGGTTATTTTCTTGACTAGGTCCTTGGTCAAGGCCAACAAAGGAAAATACCAATAACTGGATTCTGGTTTGGCTTGGTAGCTGTAGACCACCATTGCCCATCCTGTGGCTTTACGGCCACATTTGGCGCTTTGGTACTGCATGGGCTACGTTGGTTATTTTTTTGACTAGGTCCTTGGTCAAGGCCAACAAAGGAAATACCAATAACTGGATTCTGTTTTGGCTTATTCCTTGATGTAGCATGTCAATGAAAGTCCTCTTTACGCCAGGCCATCCTATAGATCAGGGGTGTCCAAACTTTTTTCAAAAAGGGCCAGATTTGATGAAGTGAACATGCGTGAGGGCCGACTATTTTACCTGACATTCTTTGAACCATTAAAATTTGGTCTAAGTGTGTTTGTCCGAGCACTAATACACTGCCCATCAATAGTTCTCTTGCCTTTGTGGCTGTGTGTATGGTATATATCTTTTGTGTCCCTGGGGGCCACAAACAATATATATATCCAAATTCCCAGGGGGGCCATATTAAATCAACAGGGGGCCGCATTTGGCCCGCGGGCCGGACTTTGGACATGGCTGCTATAGATACATGTGTAGGAAAAGGAAGCTGTCGCCGTGATGACCAAGACAACGGGAGGCCGCCGCCGCTGAGCAGGGGAAGCCTCTGGTGATGGGGTAAGTGCTACCTACTTACCGACGACTGACATGGGGGTTTCGCATACTGTTTGCCACCGCACCCCCAAAACAAATCCACCTCCTGCCACTGCTGGGCACTGTGGTATCATGTTAAGTGGGGGGGGCACCACAAGGAGATTGGGGTGGATTTGTGTTGGACGGGAGAATTTGGGGGGGGTCGGCAGGGGGTAAGTATTGTTCCAAGAGGGGAAATTTGAGGGCGGGTGCTAAGAGTGGTGGTTTAGGGGGGCATATGTTTGGAAGGAGAGAAGATTTATATTATTGTGCTGGGAGACGGGGGGTTTTACTGGGGGAGAATATTTGTACTAGGAGGGGAAATTTAAGGGCTGGATGAATTGTGGTAGGAGGAGTGTCTTTTTTTGGGGGGTGGGAATTTGGGGGATTGGGGGGCAAAGCTTGGTGCTGAGAAGGGGGATTTCAGCAGGGGGTGGATTTGTACTGGGAGGAGGGGGAATTTATACTATGGGAGTAAGCATGCAGATTAGCGCTCAGTGTTTTTGGGGGGAGATTTTTGCTGACACATTACAACTTGGGGGGGGTGGGCACAGTTTGGCATGTTTGCCCTGGGCTCTAGATAACTTTGTCTGGGAGGTGTCAGTGACAGCTCTATCAGTTTTCTGAGAGTGTGCAGTGGAAGATGTTTGGAGCTTCATGGGTGCATATGTGTGGGACCGGGGCATTAAAGCGGAACTAAAGAGTGAATACTTACCTATCTAATGGTCCTTCGCCAGCGCTAGCATTTTCTTCTGAGTGCCAGTCTTTGGACCTCCTCATTGGTCGGCAGGGGGATGATGTTACTCCTGCACATGCACAAATACTGGCTTGGCACTGTAAGCTAAGCTGCGCATGTACAGCTCAGTTTACTTTGCATGTCTCTTCTGCCTGCTCACTGTTTCTTATAGCAGAACTTCAGTTCCGCTTTAAGGCCCATCTGCCCTTCTGTTGCACCTACGCGTTACGCCATTGTAAAGGGGTTTGTTTTCCTTATGCAAAAGTATTGGGCGCACAGAGATCAGAATATATTTTTTTTGTTTTTTCTTTTTGCAAAAGTGTTTGTTTGTTGTGACACCGTTTGACAAAATACAAAGCTGAAAATATTTACACTTCTGCCTAATTCGAATCCACAAACGTTCCCCATCTATGCTGTACAAGCCAAACATAAATTAGATCTCCAGGAACATTACAGCCACTAACTATTTTGTAAATATGCAAAATTCCGCCATCAAATATGCAGGGTGGTCATTAGAAATCCCCAGCTTGTTTTATTTGCATAGTAATGGGATTTTTAGCCATGTGGCTTTATTAATTCCAGACCTAGTTTTGTAGCAGACGCTCTGCGCTCGCAGTCATCGGGGTGCATTTCCGAAAACTGGAACAAACAAAACGCACTGACATTGCCAATAGCAACCAATTATAAAGCTGCGTCAATTTTATACTGTGAAAAATGAAAATCGGATTGTGACTTTGGGTGGCTCGTTATTTTTAGAAAAAAAAAGAAATGTTCTTTGTATGTCTTCGGATGTATGGTGTATATGGAGGAAGACGCCGGGCTCCCTTTAACAGCCGCTACAAGACACAGGCGCTACAAGACACAGACGCTACAAGACACAGACGCTACAAGACACAGACGCTACAAGACACAGACGCTACAAGACACAGACGCTACAAGACACAGACGCTCATTTGACTTCTGAAAGCTGCAGGCAACAATGCACAGTGTGATGGCCCGCCGGGGCAAACATACAGAGCGACCATAAGGTGATCGTCAGATTCAATGAAGTCTGGCTTAGTGCGGTCCTTTCATTAAAAGTGAGCTCCAGGCAAACAGATAAATACACATACTATGTGTGAGCTGTACTATCTGCTAGAGCAGGGGCCTCCAAACTGGGGCCCGCGGGCTGGATGTGGCCCTTTGCTTGCCTTTATTCAGCCCTTGGGGCATTAATCCTCCTACTGACACCAACAATGGGGCACTATACCTCCTACTGACACCAACAATGGGGCACTATTGCTCCCACTCATACAAGGGGCAGCTATAATCTTGGTATTTAAAAAAAAAAAGATTTTTAAATACTGTCCCTGGTTTTACTGAGGCTGGCAACCCTAATGGGGCCCCCTAGTGACATGGGCCCTCAGGCAGTGCTCGAGTGCCCAAATGGTCAGTCCGCCACTGCATATATGTTAACGCACGTCGCAGACAGAGTAGCCCATTCATTTCAATAGGTTGCCCTACTCGCAGAAAACGTGGGACAAATGTCCCAGAACCTTGTTTTTATTTTTTTAACCACTTCCCGCCCTGTCAAGTGGTTGTGTTATCCTGACTGCACGTCTATTGACGTCCAGCAGGATAACATGCCGGCGTACGCCCGTGGGGGTGCACAGCGCGGCGATCGGTGATGCGGAGTGTCAGTCTGACACCCTGCATCTCCGATCTCAGTAAAGAGCCTCTGGCAGAGGCTCTTTACCACGTGATCAGCCGTGTTCAATCACGGCTGATCACAATGTAAACAGGAAGAGTTGATCGGCTCTTGCTCACTCTCCTGACAGGGGGGATTCACGCTGATTGTTTGTCAGCGCAGCCCCCCCCCCCCCTCGGATGCCCACACTGGACCACCAGGGAAGGGGGCAACAATGAAAATACAATAAAAAAATTACAACAATAGATGCCAATCAGTGACAACAAATGGGCACTGACTGGCAACATGGGCACTGACTGGCACAATATTGGATAAACAAGTGCCAGCCCCCCCAGTGTCCCTCAGTGTCACCCGTCAGTGTCCATCAGTGCCACCTTTCAGTGCCCATCCATGTCCAGTGCCCACCTATTAGTGCCCATCTGTGCCACCCATAAGTACCCATCAGTGCCACCCATAAGTGCCGCCCAGGAGTTCCCATCAATGCCACGTATGAGTGCTCATTAGTGCCGCCTATGAGTGCCCATCAGTGCCGCATTCCAGCGCTGCCTATCAGTGCCCACCAGTGCCACCTCATCAAAGTTCATCAGTGCCACCTCATTGGTGCCCATCAGTGCCACCTCATTGGTGCCCATCAGTGCCGCCATATCAGTGCCCGTAATAGAAGAAGAAAACTTACTTATGAATTAACAGAAAAAAATAAAAGCTTTCTTTTTTGTTGCACAAAAAAATTAAAAAATCGCAGAGGTGATCAAATACCACCAAAAGAAAGCTCTATTTGTGGGAACAAAATTATAAAAAAAAATGTTTGGGTACAGTGTAGTATGACCGCGCAATTGTCATTCAATGTGAGACAGTGCTGAAAGCTGAAAATTAGCTTGGGCAGGAAGGTGCGTAAGTGCCTGGTATGGAAGTGGTTAAACACGTCACACCGAACTGTATAGTGCTGTGTGCTATTCGTATGCTATCCCGACATGTTTCCCCTTATGGCTTCATCAGTGGATATATGAGTCAACCAATGATTATGGAAAAACTATACAAAAATTGTACATTTTACATGAGAAATTACATCAGAGTAAACATACATTGCAGAAAGAAAGTCAAAACATGAATCATTTGCTAATGCATACCAAAGAACAGGAGCTTACCACCTCAGAACACCCAGGAGGGTCACCCATGAAGGAAGGACCGCCAAGAGGAGGAGGCACTAACATGGCCACAGAGAGCACACAACGACCAGGCTAACAAAAAAAAAAAAAACGGAATGAATTCTTAATGTGCAATTTATATCAAGTAAAAAATCGCACCGAGATGCAAATAGCAAAAGGATGCATAAAGGATGAACCATAGTTGTTGTGACCTGTACTAATTGGACTCAGGGTACAGTTACATTGGAATGTTGTGTATATATATTGTATATTGTCTAATTTTGTTGTGTACTCTTTGCTGAGTCGTTTGGGGTGTGGTTGTATTTCATTGTTCTGTTGTGTCTGTCTGCCTTAGGAGAAAGTTATTATGGGATGGATATTTGTGTTTGTGTTCCTGGCATGTAGACTGAGGGTGAGGGGCAGATTCCTCAAGCAGCCCCCTTGCTGATAAGACTGTTTACTGATGAAAAAGTTTGAATACACCTGACCTGTGTCTCTACTGTTATTGGACAGTTTAACCCGCCCTCAATCCAAGGGTGGGGGGAAGTGTCTCAGAGTTGGATATCTCTGTACACATGTGATAATAAAGCAGTTTTGATGTTGTTGTTCACCCTACACTGTGTTACAGCTGGTGACTGGGTGAGCTAAGGGGCCTTGGATAGAGGAAGCATTTATGGGGGACATAGCCCTGTTAAGGACAAGGCTTTGTCACAGTTGTCAATGGGGAAAAACCCAAGTACAATACTTACTTAAAAGAACGTATAGTCATGTTTTTAACTTGCTTAACGCAAAGTATGTTTACTCTAATGTAATTTCTCAATATTTTCGATTTTTGTATCGTTTTTCCGTAATCATTGGTTGATTCGTAATCCCCCTGATGAAGCCATAAGGCGAAATACGTTGGGATCGCCTACGAATATCAAATCTTTGTTTCACTGGAACCCTCTTTACACAACCACCATAATGGAGATGTTTAACAAAACTCAACGAAATTTTTGTTTTTTAACCACTTAAGGACCGCCTCCTGCACATTTACGTCGGCAAAATGGCACGGCTGGGCACAGGCACGTATCTGTACGTTGCCTTTAAGAGTCCGAAGCTCCGTGACCGCGCCCGCGGGACCCGCGGACCCGATTGCCGCCGGTGTCCCGCGATCGGTCACAGGAGCTGTAGAACAGGGAGAAGTGAGTGTAAACACACCTTCCCCGTTCTTCACTGTGGCAATGTCACTGATTGTCTGTTCCCTGATATAGGGAATGACGATTAGTGATGTCAAACCTACAGCCACCCCCCCTACAGTAAGAATCACTCCCTTAGGGCACACTTAACCCCTTATCGCCACCTAGTGGTTAACCACTTCACCGCCATTGGCATTTTCACAGTAATCAGTGCATTTTTATAGCACTTTTCGCTGTATAAATGTGAATGGTCCCAAAAATGTGTCAAAAGTGTCCGCCATAATGTCGCAGTCACAAAAAAAAATCACCGATCGCCTCTATTAGTAGCAAAAAATAAATATTAATAAAAATGCCATAAAACTATCCCCTATTTTGTAAACGCTATAAAAGTTGCGCAAACCAATCAATAAACGCTTATTGCGATTTTACCAAAAATATGTAGAAGAATACGTATCGGCCTAAACTGAGGGAAAAAAAATTACATCTTTTTTTATGGGATATTTATTATAGCAAAAAGTAAAAAATATTGCATTTTTTTCAAAATTGTCGCTCTATTTTTGCTTTTAGCGCAAAAAATAAAAACCTCAGAGGTGATCAAATACCACCAAAGGAAAGCTCTATTTGTGGGGAAAAAAGGACGCCAATTGTGTTTGGGAGCCACGTTGCACGCAATTGTCAGTTAAAGCGACGCAGTGCCGAATCGCAAAAAGGGGCAAGGTCCTTAACCTGCATAATGGTCCGGGTCTTAAGTGGTTAATCATGTTTCTAATAAACTTAAATAATTGTATTTATTATTACCCCCCCCCCCCCCTTGAATTCCCCCCATTTGAGAATTAGTATTGAAGTCTGTTCAAGCACAGTTTTGCGCACGTTCCCCCGCCGCACAGATATGAACTCTTCCGGATATCAGGAGGCCAGTCTTCGGTGTTGCCGGCTGACACTTACATAGGATATTGTCAGCGATCATTTGGAGATTTGCAGCGATCGCTGATGGTTAATTGTACAAACATATTATTATCTCCCCCCATTTCTGCCATTTTGCATATAATGTGACAATTTCAATTAGGACTCCAAAAATATTGTTACTAATTAACAGCGACATAGACTGGAGGAAATCTGTCTGAGAGCTAATTAAAGAAAAGTAAAAAGCATTAGCGAGGAAGACATCAAGTGACCATTGTATGATAGTGGCCCAGAGGTAGAGATTCTTCCTCATCAGAGGATTATTACAATCGCTGATAACATCTGGAATCATAAAGCCTTCATATTAAGTACATTTGTTATACATGAAGATAATTACTAATGACAATGGGATGAAGGAATATAGGAATTACCGGGTTACGTTGGGTAAAGCCGTTTCAAACCCGAAAAGCAAACAACTATTATATTGCAGCTTACTGATCCATTGATGTGATGTCTGCTTTAGTTTTCTTTTATAGGCTTCCTTCCTTTCTGCTCAAGCTCTCCAGCAGTCCCGGGATAAGGTCATCCAGTGGCCAGGGCAAAGATGCCAAACTGCGCTACCCCCAGAGGTGGCTCTTTAATTAGGCAAATTAGGCAGTCACCCAAGGCCTTACACTCACAGGGGCCTTGTGGCCGCCTAACTTACCCAATGTATTACCCCAGTTTTGAGGGACAGGGGACCTTAACGGTGCTGTGCTCAGCATCCCTAATAACTAGTAAATATCAGATACACCACCCCTTGTGACGTCAATGACCCAGCATGTCCTCAGTTAATGATGTCACAATTGGGCGGGTTCACCAGGTGACATCACCAGTTGGCCCCCACCCCTTAGTTAATAAAAGGCAGGATCTGGGGGCCGCCTTGTTAAAGACCCCCACAACCACCAGCCAGGGTTGTGGGGAATAGGATCTTGTCCTTAAATAATTTTTCCCATCATGGGTGTGAGTGGGGCCCCATGTCAAGTTTTGCCTAAGGCCTTACAAAGCCTAGAGCCGCCTCTGGCTACCCCACCCTCTTCATGATGTGCAAGCTTAGGGGGTCCTATGCCCAGCAGTCACTTGCTTGTCAAAATCATTACCGCTAACGGGGCTGGGAGGGGGTGGGCAGAAGGGAGGGCTGCCTTGGGCACTGTGCTATCATGTGAGGTGGGGGAGGGGGCACCACAAGGAGATTGGAGGGGAGGGGTATTTGTGTTGAGATAGGGAATTTGGGGGGGGGGGGCAGCAGGAGGTAAGAAGTATTCTAGGAGAGCAGATTTAGGGTGCTAGGGGTGGTGATTTGGGGGAATTTGTGTTGGGAAGGGGGGTGGGAGAAGAGTATTTGTGCAAGGAGGGGGGATTTGGGGGGGCTGTGCTATATAAGTAATATGGTAGAGGCATGGCCGGTGCTACCACTAGGCAAACTAGGCAGCCGTCTAGGGCGCCCTGCTGCCTAGGGCACCTGGCCACTGGCAAGCAACAAAGTCTGAGCATCAGCAGGCAGCTGCCGCTTCAATCGCACTTAGTGTCAGAGACGCAGCGGTGGTGGAGGGCTGTGTCTGTGTCCCGACTCCGAATGAATAAAAGCAAGCAAACATTCATTGATGGGCACTGGTAGGCTGCATTTGATGGGCGCTAGAGAAGCTGCATTTGATGGGAGCTGGTAGGATGCCTTGATGGGCGCTGGTAGGCTGCAGTGATGGGCACTGGTAGGCTGCAGTGATGGGTGCTGATAGGCTGCTTTGATGGGAGCTGGTAGGCTGCATTTGATGGGCGCTGGTCTGCTCTTTTGATGAGTGCTGGTAGGCTGCAGTGATGCGCGCTGGTGAGGCTGCATTGATGGGCACTTGTGAGGCTGCATTTGATGGGTGCTGATGGGCTGCATTTGATGGACGTTTCGTTAAAAAAAAGGTGGGGTATACATGAGCAGGGCAAAAGGGGTGGAGCCAAGGGGGGGCAGCAAAATTAGGTTTTGCCTAGGGTGTCAAAAATTCTTGCACCCACCCTGGGTAGAGGGGAAATATTTTTTTTTTTTTGCGGGGGGATTTGTGCTAGTAGGGGCATTTGGAGTAGGTAAGAGTTGCGCTTGTAGGGGAAATTTGAGGGGTAGAGGATTTGTGCTAGGAGTTTTTTTTTGGGGGGGGGGGGTGGGGGGGGTTGTGCTAGGGACATATGGGGAGAAATAGGATATGAGTTGGGGGGTGGTGGGCACAGATTTGTATTGGGAGGAGGGGATATTTATGCTAAAGATTTGAGCAAGCAGATAGCTGCTCGCTTTTTTTTGGGGGGAGGGGGGGTTCATTGACGTATGAGGCTTATACATCTTGGGGGGGTTCAATTTGGCATGTTTGCCCTGGGCTCCTATTGCCTGAGGGCCCCATGAGTTGTCAGTCCGCCCCTGACTAAGACCCACCCTGTTATTTAGCAGTCAGATGTCGGAGTCTCTACTGCTCACTAAATTTCGAGCATTTGACAGTTGCATTCATACATTAGTTCCTCTCTCCTTCACTTCCTCTGAGAGTGAAAGAGGACGCTCATAAATGTAAATTCTAAACCGTTTACTTCTGTCATTGGTCTCTCACTGATCAATCACAGTGATCCCAAGGTACAGAGCCGCCTAGATCAGCTCTGTACATAGGCATTAATTGGCGCTCTGGCTATTTCTGCAGTGTTGTTTATAAACATTTTGCTGCTTTTAGATGTATGAAGGTAAGCAAGTAGTTAAATGGCGTATACAATCGATTAAAACGACGATTGATCAGTATCACAAGCTAATTTCCAGCAGATAGATGTTGAAACGATCAAAACTTTGCCACAGCCATTCAATCAGCAAAGTCCAAATCAATAAAGACCTCTCTAAATGGATTGATTAGAGAGTCTCTGGTTTGTGATTTGTTTTTGGGTTGTTGAAAAGTCTATTAAATGGTCGATTAAATGATTATTTTGATACATGACATTATATTGATCACCTGTGAAGCTAAACACAAATAGCTCTGACAATGCCGACTCATTAAAGACAATGTACCCCCTGTGTGGCTGAGATCTTATCGCAGCAGTTGTAAAGAAAGAGAGACTAGTTGCACTGAGCCACTGAGAGCTCCCTCTAGTGGCTCATCTACCAATCTCAAAACTTAGCCTACATCCTGTGCATTTCCTGCACTTCATTGAAATCGCACAGCGTTCATGCAGTCTGCTGCAGGTGTCAAAGTTTAATTACCGTATTTATCGGCGTATAACGCGCACCCCAAGCTTAGAAGGAGCTTTAGGGAAATAAACTTACATTTTGGATGCTCGTCGGTGCAGCCTTGTCAGTGTCCGTCTGCTGTCTTGCCCAGCATCCATCGGTGGCCTTGTCCGGCCTCCGTCTGCGGCCTTGCGCGGGGTTCGTCCAGCCTTGTGGGTGTCCGTCTGCTGTCTTGCCCGGCGTCCATCGGTGGCCTTGTCCGGTGTCCATCGGCGGCCTTGTCCGACGTCCGTCTGCGGGCTTGCGCGGGGTCCGTCCAGCCTTGTGGGTGTCCGTCTGCTGTCTTGCCCGGCGTCCATCAGCGGCCTTGTCCAGCGTCCGTCTGCGGTCTTGCTCGGGGTCCGTCCAGCCTTGTGGGTGTACGTCTGCTGTCTTGCCCAGCGTCCATCGGTGGCCTTGTCCGGCGTCCGTCTGCGGCCTTGCGCGGGGTCCATCCAGCCTTGTGGATGTTCATCTGCTGTCTTGCCCGGCGTCCATCAGAGGCCTTGTCCAGCGTCCGTCCGCGGTCTTGCCCCTCTCGACTTCTCTCGGCTCCTCTCGCATGGCTGTGGGTGGAGTCGAGCGTAGCCGAGCCTAGCCAAGTGCGCAGTACACTCGGCTCGGTCTATGTCGGCGGTGCTCAGAGACAGCGGGGATCAGCGTATAACGCTCACCCACGATTTTCCCCTGATTTTAAGAGGAAAAAGTGTGCATTATACGCCGATAAATATGGTAACAACACCTCGAAAACAAAATAATCAGATCTCATGGGTGCGAACAACCATGCGATCCAATTCAGGTGCAGCAAATAAGAGCGTCCTACACCATTTTGGTGCGGATGCGATGCGCTTTGATCCATACAAAGTGAATGTACGTTTCCTGTACGAATTACATGCGGCCTCCTGCACCGCACAAGTGTAAACCCAGGCTAAAGCTGAACTCCGGGAGAAGCAAATATTGTCTAAATATATCATCATGTGTATTCTTCCTTAAATCTTGGTGTGCTTTGTGTATTTCTTCCAGATCTGTGAGGTAATACAGTGTGAAACGTCGCACAGAAGCTTCCTGTAATAAAGACCGGTCACTGCTGCTCTCTCTCCTTCTGCAGGGGGACTGGTCTTGTCTCCGCCCCCTCCTGTAGTTTTCTGTAGACAGCCTGTAGTGGGAGGAGTGTGCATGGCCCCTCCCACAGCTCTGTTCTCTGCACAGGCTATGTACAGCACAATGATGGTGTCACTACTACTTTCACAAGGTAATATCCCAGTTTAGGTGGCTATTGAGAATTATATTAAAAAGTGACATTATTTGTTTTAAACCCTTGGGGCCAACGCAACACATTGGGCTGGCCTTTTTTCCATAGGGCCGCACAGTGGCGGTGCATCGATAGTGGGCGCAAGAGCGCACTCTCTCCTGCACCGCCACTGAAGTCAATAATACATAGATACATGCATTGCATAAATCTATGTATTATCGCTGGCGCAGCTGCTGCCCACTATTCAGATGGACGGCCCCCTGGTGAGCGTTGGCCATCTGAATAACCGCAGTTGGTTGGCTTTGGAAGTGTCTATCAGAGCCAGCGGCCCTGATAGGCTTCCCGATTACAGCTTGTGGGCTGCAATCTGCTTCCAAATAGTTAACCAGGGGACGCACAGGGTGTGTGTTCCCTGGTTAACACTGACACGTGTCTCAGCCAATCAGGGCAGTCTTAATAGAATCATGGGCCCCTGGGCAAAGTAATGTACTGGGGCCCCTACAATGATGACAGTGCAGGTAAACAGACATCAAGGGCCAGATTCTCATAGAATTTCGCTTGCGTATCGTAAGCCATTTGCACTACGCCGCCGCATCGTACTAGAGCAAGTGCCGTATTCCCTAAGCATTTGCTCCGTAGTTTGCGTTGGCGTAGCGAAAATGGCCCAGCGTAAGCCCACGTAATTCAAATGGGGCGGCTTGTATTTAAATTAAGCGCGCCCCCGCGTCGAACGAACTGCGCCGGCCGGGGAAAAAGCCCAGTGCGCATGCTCCAGCTCACGTCGGAAAGCGTCGTTGAAACCGACGTCAAAACAACGTGATCGTCACTACGCAATGCCCCTATTCGCGAAAGAGTTAGTAAAACGACGTAAGCGACGGAAAAAGCCGACGCTGACCCGACGCCATACTTAACATGGCATCCGACGGCATCCGACGGTACTTCGTAAGGTTACTCCACATAGAAGCTGGGGTAACCTTATGTGGACGAAAACGACGTACGCGACGACAGGGCGGCGTAAAAGTGATCGGGAATCGGCGTACTAGCCTCATTTGCATATGCAAATGAGAAAATAATGTAAAGGCTACCTAGTGGCCGGAGTTGTCATTACAACTACGATCCGCAAGTGTAATGGTATTACACTTGTTGGATGTTGAAGCGTATCTATGCCAAAGTGATGCTAAGCATCACGCGCATAGATACGAGGCAAAAAAAAACGGCGATAAGACGGGGTATCTGAGATACTCCGTCGTATCGCCGCTGAGAATCTGGCCCCAAGTAGGTAGGAGGCAGACTGCGTCCCCTGTGTGTCTATCACTCTCAGTGCCGTCATGGGGCCCCCAATTTCAGGGTAGCGTGTGCTCAAGGACCAGCTGCTTTGGGGAAAGGGCTGGGGCCCCTGGGCAGTGACCAGGTGTGCCCTCTCATTAAGACAGCCCTGCAGCCAATCAGGTTCACCGGGTCTGGTCATCCAGGGCGGGAAAAGACATCGAGGAACAGTGGAGGGAGGATAGCTGACCCGAGAAAGGTAAGTGCTGGGAGGGGGGGGGGGGGGCAATCTGGTAGTATTTGAGGGGGCAATCTGGCAGCAATTTACACAGCAAACTGGCGGTTTTTAAGGAGGCAAACTGGCGGCAATTGATGGGCACAGTGGCGACGATTGATGGGCACAGTGGCGACAATTGATGGGCACAGTGGCGACAATTGATGGACACAGTGGTGAAAATTGATGAGCACAGTGGCTGCGTTTGATGGCATGGCACAGTGGTAACAATTGAGGGGCACAGTGGCAACAATTGATGGCACAGTGGCTGCGTTTGATGGCATGGCACAATGTTGACAATTTATGGGCACAGTGGTGACAATTGATGGGCACAGTGGTGACAATTGATGGGCACGGTGGTAACAAATGATGGCATGGCACAGTGGCGACAATTGATGGACACAATGGCGCAATTGATGGGCACAGTGGCTGCGTTTGATGGCATGGCACAGTGGTGACAATTGAGGGGCACAGTGGCAACAATTGATGGCACAGTGGCTACGTTTGATGGCATGGCACATTGGCTGCGTTTGATGGCATGGCACAATGGTGACAATTGATGGCACAGTGGCGACAACTGATGGGCACAGTGGTGGCAATTGATGGACACAATGACGACAATTGATGGGCACAGTGGCTGCGTTTGATGGCATGGCACAGTGGTGACAATTGAGGGGCACAGTGGCAACAATTGATGGCACAGTGGCTGCGTTTAATGGCATGGCACAATGGTGACAATTGATGGCACAATGGCGACAACTGATGGGCACAGTGGCTGCGTTTGATGGCATGGCACAGTGGTGACAATTGAGGGGCACAGTGGCTGCGTTTAATGGCATGGCACAGTGGTGACAATTGACGGGCACAGTGGCTGCGTTTAATGGCATGGCACTGTGGCGACAATTGATGGCACAGTGAAAAAAACGTGTAATAATCCACCTGGATGTACATAGTAGTTGTGTTGATATGTGCGGTTTAACTAACACGTCAAAGTTGCAAAATTGGGCTTTGGCATTTAGATTTGTTTTACCCTTAAAGAGGAGTTCCACCCAAATTTGGAACTTCCTCTTATCCCACTCCTTACCCCCATACATGCCACATTTGGCATGTAATTTTTTTGGGGGGGGAGTGGGGGCTTCAGTAGGAGTGGGACTTCCTGTCCCACTTCCTGCTTCCGCCGAGGGGCTGGTTAGGCGATTAAGCTTAATCGCCTACACCAGCCCCTCCCTGTAGGCGATCACATGGGACACTGACAGGTCCCATGCGATCGCCTCTCCAATCAGAGGCGAGCCGCGCCGCGCGCGCATGCGCAGTGC
Source organism: Rana kukunoris (assembly GCA_029574335.1). NCBI lineage: Eukaryota > Metazoa > Chordata > Amphibia > Anura > Ranidae > Rana > Rana kukunoris. The sequence goes on from CM056058.1 coordinate 138,470,221, forward strand.
GGCTCGCGCATGCGCAGTGGGTGCCCGGCCGTGAAGCCGAAGGCTGTCACGGCTGGGTGCCCACAGTCAGGATGGAGACGCCCCCGTGGAGGGGGGGAGAGGAGCGGAGCCCCGGTCGGCGCGCCGCTGGAACGTAGGAGCAGGTAAGTGAGTGTTTATTAAAAGCCAGCAGCTACACTTTTTGTAGCTGCTGACTTTTAATAAACACATTTTTGGGCTGGAACACCCCTTTAAGGGGTTAATATATATATATATAAAAAACATGCTAACACTGAAACTCCTCCACCCACAGCGCTATTCTTGCTTTGTTTTACTTTTGTATAGGAAGTAATTGGCAGACAAATCTACCAAGCATGGCGTATACACCCACGGACTCAGAAATGTCTCCCTAATAAGACCAGAGAAATGCGTTGTACGGCTTACACCGAGACCGCGCCGTCTCTCCATCCCCATAATTTGTCTTATTGTAATCTCCTGCATATATGTATGTTCTCCCTGCACCAGAGAGGGAAGAGGGGCAAGCAGAAGAGACAGACTGGCAGGAATTCCGATGTGCAATGCATATTATGAGAGCTCGCAGATTCCATTCATCTAATGCAAAATTCGACTCCATCCAAAACCAATACTTCCAACAAACCTGGCGTACAAGAAGTTCTGAAATTGGTTAAAGCTAAATGCCTCTGTATGCATTATTATAACCTTAAAGGGGTTGTAAAGGTAAAAAAAATCCTAAATAGCTTCCTTTACCTCAGTGCAGTCCTCCTTCACTTACCTCATCCTTCCATTTTGCTTTTAAATGTCCTTATTTCTTCTGAGAAATCCTCACTTCCTGTTCTTCTGTCTAACTCCACACAGTAATGTGAGGCTTTCTCCCTGGTGTGGAGTGTCGTGCTCGCCCCCTCCCTTTGACTACAGGAGAGTCAGGACGCCCACACACGGCTCCTTTCTCTGTCTGCAACGTAGAGAGCGCCCTGACTTTCCTGTAGTCCAAGGGAGGGGGCGGGGATGACACTCCACACCAGGAAGAAAGCCCGGCATTACTGTGTGCAGTTACAGACAGAAGAACAGGAAGTGAGGATTTCTCAGAAGAAATAAGGACATTTAAAAGCAAAATGGAAGGATGAGGAAAGTGAAGGAGGACAGCACTAAGGTAAAGGAAGCTATTTAGGAAAAAAAATGTTTTATCTTTACAACCCCTTTAAGTTCCCAGTTTACAGTATAACCCGCATGTGAATCGCACAGGAACCACACCGCATTCCTATGCAACATGCGATTCAATGAGGTGCGATTTGAGCCTTATATCTTTTCATGTGACAACACTGAAGAAATTATACTGGGGGTCATAAACAGTCCCTTGGAAGTTGGGGATACTGCTTTAATAGAACTCATGAAGTAAAAAAACCTTCTGCCTTTAAAATCACTTTAAAAAGTAGATGTAACACCGGAAAAAAAAAAAATTAAGGCTTGCACCTTGTACAGTATAGGATTTCATGTCATCTGTGCCCAGTCATACCACGAAGAGGTAATCCAGCTCTGAGCAATCCTCTTCTCTTTTTTCAGGGAAATAAAAACTGACAGAGAAATAAGAGTCAGTTCTTCCCCCTTGCTGTGAGTGACAAGTGATTTACATATCTCATGTAGGAGCCTGAGAGACATTCTGTGTACTTCACATCTCCTCCTCTTTTCTTCTCCAGCTCTCTCAGGATTGGCTGCTCCACACCTCAGCATGATTGAGCATGCTGAAGTCTTGTGGTGACTTTTCTGTGTTTTGACTGGATGTTAGTGATCATTAGACATGTGCAGACTGGAATATTTTGTTTAGTTTTTTCATTTTCGTCTGGAAAATAAATGTATTTACTTACTCCCGAAAATCGTTTTGATTTATTTCGTTTTTCGTTGGGGAATAGCTTTCGTCCGAAAATCCAATAATACTTGGTTTCTGTCGAATGGTCAAAAGAATATTCGACGGAACGTCGAATCTTTACATCGAATCGTACATTTCCGTTCGAATATTCTGCCTACAAGAATTCTAATGTTGTATGACTAGTAATAATGTCCAATCTATTTTCTCAGAGATCGAAATCTATTCTCTGTAATGTCGAATCTATTATTTTTCTATAGTGTCGAATCTTTTCTCTATGATGTCGAATCTTTTCTCTATAATGTCGAATCTTTTCCCTATAATGTCGAATCTCTCTATCTCGAATTTTTACCGCAACCAAAACGAAAATAAAGCATTTTTTATGTCGGATCTTTCGGTTTTCGTTTCTTACGCTTTCGTTATCGTTTGTTAAAACGATAACGAAAACAGTTTTTCGGACGAAAATGCATTCTAACGAAAACGAATGCACATGTCTAGTGATCATAGCAGAAGTTCAATGTAAGAAATATACAGGAGAAAATGTATGTTGAGAAGGAGAGTGTAGAGGTGGGCGGGGAGTACACTCACATCACAACTCCACCGAGCCCCGAACAACAGACCCACCCACAGAATCTGCAGTTTTTCGGGTCTCATAACAGACAGAGGGGAGACATTTGAAAGATCAGGATGCATGCAGGAAGCATCTATATCCTTATAGAGAACCACTATGGCAGTAGTTTACAAAGGATGAGAGAGGGTTTACATCCACTTTAAGGACACAGAGAGCTGGCTCAGGAGCGAGCACGCACGAGTGCCCCCATAGCAAAAGGCTTACTATGGGGGAACATGGCAAGCGAGTGGGGACCAGCGCACTGGCCGGACCCGGGAAGAGGAGGATCAAGGCTGCTCTGTGCAAAACCATACACAGAGCAGGTAATTGTAACATGTTCCTTTATTTAAATACCACCAAAAAAGCTATATATATCCACTTAAGGACCGCCTACTGCACATTTACGTCAGCAGAATGGCACGGCTGGGCACATCAATGTATATATACCTTGGTTTCTAGTACCCAGCCGTGGGTCACGGGCGCGCGCCCGCACCGCGCGCCCGTGACTCGGTCCAAGGCTCCGGGACCGGGACCACGGGACTCCCGGACCCGATCGCCGCTGGAGTGCGGCGATCGGTCCCCGGAGCTGAAGAACGGGGAGAGCCGTGTGTAAACACAGCTTCCCCGTGCTTCACTGTGGCCGCAGCATCGATCGCGTCATCCCTGTTATAGGGGGACGTGATCGATGATGTCACACCTACAGCCACACCCCCCTACAGTTGTAAACACACACAGGGAACACTCAAATCCTACAGCGCCCCCTTGTGGTTAACTCCCAAACTGCAACTGTCATTTTCACAGTAAACAATGCAATTTAAATGCATTTTTTGCTGTGAAAATGACAATTGTCCCAAAAATGTGTCAAAATTGTCAGAAGTGTCCGCCATAATGTCGCAGTCACGAAAAAAATCGCTGATCGCCGCTATTAATAGTAATAAAAAAAAAATTTAATAAAAATGCAATAAAACTATCCCTTATTTTGTAAACGCTATACATTTTGCGAAAACCAACCGATAAACGCTTATTGCGTTTTTTTTTACCAAAAATAGGTAGAAGAATACGTATCGGCCTAAACTGAGGAAAAAATATATATATATAATTTTGGGGGAATATTTATTATAGCAAAAAAGTATAAAATATTGCATTTTTTTCAAAATTGTCGCTCTTTTTTTGTTTATAGCGCAAAAAATAAAAACCGCAGAGGTGATCAAATACCACCAAAAGAAAGCTCTATTTGTGGGGGAAAAAGGACGCCAATTTTGTTTGGGAGCCACGTCGCACGACCGCGCAATTGTCAGTTAAAACGACGCAGTGCCAAATCGCAAAAAGGGGCATGGTCCTTTAGCAGCATTTTGGTCCGGGTCTTAAGTGAATATATATATTATATATAAAGCTTAGAAACTCTGGTGAAAGCGTTGTCAGCAAGACAGGAAGTGAGGGTAAATCTCTCTAATGGAGCTCCAGAGAACAGTAAAAAAAAAAGTTAAAAATTAGAAAAAAAAAGGTTTTGGCTTAAATTTCATATTACAGACAATTTATGTGTCTTAATGGTTTCACAGTTTCCCTTTCTTTTAATTTTTTCCTTTTTTTTAAATATTATAATTGCAGTTTTGTATCAGCAAACATCATTTGGCTCCTTCTGCTCGCTTTGGATAATTAAACTTTAATACAATCACTATCTTGAATGGGTAAAGCCTTCATACTGCACTAATTTCTCGCCCTCGCCCATTCTTGAACTCCGCAGTCTAATCTGACACCACATCTCCAGCCTGAATGTGCGGATCTCACTGGAGATAATCGCATGTCCCCGCTCTCTTAGCAACAGCCCCATTACGTGAAAATGATTCAGCAAGCCAAGTGAAATTTCAGCAATCACCTCCAAGGCTATTTAATTGCACTTGAGTTACACATAGAGAAATGTTTCTAGCTAAAGCGCGTCTAGGGTCAAATGTTAAATCAGATATTCTTTTCTACGTTACAATTATTTCTAGCCTCTCCTTTTTAATCGGAATGATCACAAAGTTTGTAAACTTATTCTCTGAAGAACCCCGCACATTTACTTGCTTGAATTCTGTGACATGTAGTCACAGCCGCCCCTGAGAGTAGGCACTGCTGTGTCACGCATTTCACAGAGCCTGCCATCTGACCTTCAGAGGTGCTGAGAGGAGGAGTCTCAGGAGGCGGGGTCAGTACAGGAATCACTGCTTGCAGTCAGCAAGGAACCATGGGATATATAGTCCATGAGAGGTGAGGTGAAGCTGCAAAGCATGCAGGGAGAACAGGAAGATGTGGAAAGAGATGGCCAGCAGACAGGCAAAACTAACCAAATTAAAGGTTATTTTTTTAAATAAGCATTTATTTAATTGTCCAATATAACTATTGTTACTATTGCTATTAGTGGCTACGGGGGACAGGGGCGCCCCCCCCCCCTATACATGTGTCTGGCCCCCAATCTACATGCAGGGCGCCGGACGCATGAATTCCAATGGGAGCCAGGGCATCAAAAAAGGGTGGGCTCGGGGAGCACTTGTGTGACAATAGTGAATAAAAATGTGCTATTGTTACACTGATTCTCCTCCTGAGACCCATCACCCGATTGGCCGAAAGAAGAGGCGATCCGATTTGCCACCTAGGAGGAGGAGAGAGGAGACACACAGCGCACAGAAGAGGGGAGGGACACACAGCGCACGGAGGAGGGGAGGGACACACAGCGCACGGAGGAGGGGAGGGACACACAGCGCACGGAGGAGGGGAGGGACACACAGCGCATGGAGGAGGGGAGGGACACACAGCGCACGGAGGAGGGGAGGGACACACAGCGCACGGAGGAGGGGAGGGACACACAGCGCACGGAGGAGGGGAGGGACACACAGCGCACGGAGGAGGGGAGGGACACACAGCGCACGGAGGAGGGGAGGGACACACAGCGCACGGAGGAGGGGAGGGACACACAGCGCACGGAGGAGGGGAGGGACACACAGCGCACGGAGGAGGGGAGGGACACACAGTGCACGGAGGAGGGGAGGGACAGAGGAGGGGAGGGACACACAGCGCACGGAGGAGGGGAGGGACACACAGTGCACGGAGCAGGCGAGGGACACACAGCGCACGGAGGAGGGGAGGGACACACAGCGCACGGAGGAGGGGAGGGACACACAGTGCACGGAGGAGGGGAGGGACACACAGCGCACGGAGGAGGGGAGGGACACACAGCGCACGGAGGAGGGGAGGGACACACAGCACACGGAGGAGGGGAGGGACACACAGCGCACGGAGGAGGGGAGGGACACACAGCGCACGGAGAAGGGGAGGGACACACAGCGCACGGCGTGATGCAAGGGAGGAGGAAATGCAGGGGAAGCCCAGAGTCACCGTAACCTAGATGGGGTAAGTGTGGGGACAGTTACCCGACCGACCGGGGGTGTGGCAGGAGGTGACCTGGCAACCAACAGGGGGGTGGCAGTGGGTGCATCATTTAACTCCTACCTCCCCCTAAAAATTGGCCACCTAGGAGGAAGAGGGAGGAGACACACAGCGCATGGAGGAGGAACCTCGGTTTAAGAGTAACTTGGTTTGAGAGTGTTTCGATTTGGAAACAACTTTTTTTTTCAAATTTCGACTCGGTTTGCAAGTGTTGTCTCGCAAGACGAGCAGAATTCAAGCTAAATAGGCCTGCAGTACCTCATTTGGCCTGAGGTACGGGGGCGCAAGAGCTGAGAAAAGCCGAACATTGGCCTGCAGTACCTCAATTGACCTGAGGAACGGGGTCCTCTGTCCTTTTCGGATGTTCGACGCTCTCTGGCGACATTCGGTATTGCATCCCATTGAAGTCAATGCAGAACTAATTATTTTCGTTTCCATTGACTTTAATGGGAAAACTCGCTTTGATATGCGTGTACTTTGGATTACGAACATTCTCCTGGAACGGATTATGCTCGTAATCTGAGGTTCAACTGTATATATAGATATACATATATATCTATATATACACATACACACACTCTTTTAAATAAATATAAAACTTAAACAATTTTAAACATTTAAAATGTATATTTTTTATTTTATTTTTTATAATATATATATATATATATATATATATATATATATATATATATATATATATATATATATATATATATATATATATATATATATAATTTTTTTAGAAGCTCTGTTAGGGGAATCTGCATGGGTTAATTAGGGTGTGCCCAGGCACACCCAGCACACCCCCTGCACACGCCTATGATGATCATCCATTTACATCCACTTCAGACAACATCTGTTTTTTGGAAAAGCCCTATTTTTCTTGCGTTAAAAAAACGTATTGGGCGAAAAATTGATGTAAATGGACAAACAATCAATTTTTGCATCAAAAAATGTCTCCAGGACTCAAGTGAATAAACTGCGGAAACAAACTGTCTGTATGTGTGAAAGGGGCCTTAAGCCCAACTCGATGTTAGTACAGCAATCTCCCCTGCTCCAGTCAGCGATTGGATTTTTTGATCATGCCCCTTCGACTGACTGACTGTAGTACACACAGGTCGAATGTCAGCCGGTTTATATTGAACCTGCCAACATTCGACCCATGTGTACCAGGCTTTACTCTTTTTTGGTACTTGGTTCAAATTTGGGAATGATGCCTCTCACACAATGTAATCTTTATTGACACTCCACCAATATACATAGTGGCCCGGATTCACGTACCTGGGCGTATCTTTGTGCGGGCGTAGCGTATCTTCTTTACGCTACGCCGCCGCAACTTAGAGAGGCAAGTGCTGTATTCAAAAAGCAAAGCCCCCCAAGTTACAGCGGCGTAGCGTAAATGGGCTGGCGTAAGCCCTCGTAATTCAAAGTAGCAAGGCAGTGGGCGTGTTTTATGACAATGAACCGTGACCCCATGCAAATGATGGGCTGAACGAACGGCGCAAGCGCCGTCCGTGGACGTCTCCCAGTGCGAATGCTCCGAATCACGTCGGATAGAATGCCTTAGTGACGTTGGCGCGCAAAGCCTACGACGTGTGAACGTAACCTACGCCCAGCCCTATTCACGTACTACGTAAACGGCGTAAACGACGTAAAATTCGACGGCGTCAATCCCTGGCCCATACCTTAGCATTAGCTGCGCCTCATATAGCAGTAGAAAATTTACGCCGGACGTAAGCCTTACGCAAAGCGCGTATATGAAGCAGCCAGGCGCATCTACGTTCGTGAATCGGCGTATCTAGCTCATTTGCATATTTTTAATGGGAACGCCGAATGCGTCCAGAGTAACTATGCGCCCACGATACGCCGGCATAGGCAAGTTACGCCGGACGACTGAAGCCATGTTTTTTGGCGTATCTTGCTTTGTGAATCGGCGCAAAAAATGCGCCAGCGCACATTTAAAATGACGGCGGTGTATCTGGAGGTACGCCGGCGTAACTCCTTGGTGAATCCGGGCCAGTATGTTGCAACTGCATTGAGAACCCCTGCTCAGCTCTGTCCCAATGCCTTGTTTTCTTCTTTTAACCAGTTCACACCACCGCCTATTGCAGTGATGGCGAACCTTGGCACCCCAGAAGTTTTGGAACTACATTTCCCATGATGCTCCACTACATCGCAGAGTGCATGAGCACCACGGGACTGCAGCTCGGTGCAATGCAGGGTTTGCGTTGCCCAGCACTTTTTTCAGTACAGCGCGGTGCAACAAAGATTCCCGTATTGCACCACGCTGCAACCAAATTTGCTTAAAAAAATAGTGCAATGCGCTGGAATCAGTGCCTCCCTACCTCTGCCTCCCACTGCCACCTCTTTGCTAAAGTCCTGAGCACATTGCTGAACTTCTTACAAATAGAAGAGAATAAGGAACCGGCGCTGTCAGACGGGTGTTTACATCTGTATTGCGAACATTCCGTCAAAATATTTAGCAACATCAGACTTGTCAGCGTTCCAAGCGAGTTGATATGGCAACCACCATACCTCAACTGAGATAAACTTTGTATGAAATGAAGACGCTCACAGGTGCGGAGAGCGCGAAGAATCTCAATATTTATATGAGAAATATGCAAAAAATGGAATTGGACGGAGAGATACTTCTAATAAGAGAGATAATCTTTGCGTGGGTCATCGGTTTTCTCCAGCCCACATCCTGGCCGGCACATCTCTACAACCACCCTTTAGTTTACTTAGGTATGTCTTCAGAAGTCATGAAAGTTTTGAATTCTTGTGAAATTACTTGGAAAGCCGATGCAATCGCTGGAAATCTGTCTGTATGCCGAGATAACAGGAAACTACAATGCTTTGGGGTACATTCTCTTTTTTAAACTCAACGCCAGGCATAAAAGCTTTCAATTATATACCGTATTAAGTTTCAGGAAAAATAATTACATTTTAAATAAAGAATTTTGAAGCAAAATAAGGGTCAGTGACCATCAATGGAGCCTTAGCAGTGTCCATCTGCAGTCTCGCCATTGCCCATCCTTGCAGCTTGCTTATTGCCCATCTGCAGCCTTGCCATTGCCCATCTGCAGCCTCGCCATTACCGATTACTGCATTCTGATCAATGCCCATCATTGCAGCCTTGCCCATCATTGCAGCCTAATCAGTGCCCATCTTCAGCCTTGCCCATCATTACAGCCTGATCAGTGCCCATCTGCAGGCTTTCCAATCATTTCAACCTAATCAGTGCCAATCTACAGCCTTGCCCATCATTGCAGCCTGTTCAGTGTCCATCTGCAGCCTTGCCCATCATTGCAGCTTAATGAGTGCCCATCTGTAGCCTTGCCCATCATTGAAGATTAATCAGTGCCCATCTACAGCTTTGCCCATCATTGCAGCCTAATCAGTGCCCATCTGCAGCCTTGCCCATCATTACAGTCTAATCAGTGCCCATCTTCAGCCTTGCCCATCATTGCAGCCTGATCAGTGCCCATCTGCAGCCTTGCCCATCAGTTCAACCTAGTCAGTGCCAATCTACAGCCTTGCCCATCATTGCAGCCTGTTCAGTGTCCATCTGCAGCCTTGCCCATCATTGCAGCTTAATCAGTGCCCATCTGTAGCCTTGCCCATCATTGCAGACTAATCAGTGCCCATCTTCAGCCTTGCTCATCATTGCAGTCTAATCAGTGCCCATCTTCAGCCTTGCCCATCATTGCAGTCTAATCAGTGCCCATCTTCAGCCTTGCCCATCATTGCAGTCTAATCAGTGCCCAGCTTCAGCCTTGCTCATCATTGCAGTCTAATCAGTGCCCACCTTCAGCCTTGCCCATCATTGCAGCCTGATCAGTGCCAATCTACAGCCTTGCCCATCATTGCAGCTTAATCAGTGCCAATATGTAGCCTTGCCCATCATTGAAGATTAATCAGTGCCCATCTACAGCCTTGCCCATCATTGCAGTCTAATCAGTGCCCATCTTCAGCCTTGCTCATCATTGCAGTCTAATCAGTGCCCATCTTCAGCCTTGCCCATCATTGCTGCCTGATCAGTGCGCATCTGCAGCCTTGCCCATCATTTCAACCTAATCAGTGCCAATCTACAGCCTTGCCAATCATTGCAGCCTGTTCAGTGCCATCTTCAGCCTTGCTCATCATTGCAGTCTAATCAGTGCCCACCTTCAGCCTTGCCCATCATTGCAGCCTGATCAGTGCCCATCTGCAGCCTTGCCCATCATTTCAACCTAATCAGTGCCAATCTACAGCATTGTCCATCATTGCAGCCTGTTCAGTGTCCATCTGCAGCCTTGCCCATCATTGCAACTTGATCAGTGCACATCTGTAGCCTTGCCCATCATTGCAGCTTAATCAGTGCCCATCTACAGCTTTGCCCATCATTGCAGCCTAATCAGTGCCCATCTGCAGCCGTGATCATCATTGCAGCCTAATCAGTGCCCAACTGCAGCCTTGCCCATCACTGCAGCCTAATCAGTGCCCACCTGCAGCTTTGCCTAATCCACTGATTTGCCAGGAAGGCCTTGATGATCCTCTGGAGTTTCTGTCTCTGTTTCAGGTGATATTGCTCATAGGGTCTTACAGAAGCCATGATTATGGCGAAACATGTAGAGGCTACCTACTTTTTTACTTTGACCGCCTAACCTTTAGCTGTTGGTTTTAAATGTAACTTTTTAAATAATAATTAATTTGTATAAATAAAATTGATTAAATTGTTTCTTAAAGTAATTTATTCTGCACCTTAAAACTCCCGTTCTCGCTTTCATTTGTTCTATTAATACTACAGGGAGGTGGTGAATTTGATAAGACCTCTTACTGTATTCATTTGTTCCCTCAAAAGTTGCATGAAAGTCATACCTGAATGTTATACACTGCAGCAGTTGTCAGGGCCGATCCTAGGTAGGGTGCACGGGGTGCTCCGCACCCAGGCGCCGCAGAGGTGGGGGTGCCAAAGCTCCAATGTGCTTCCCTCCTTCCTCCTTGTCTGTGTCCAGAGGCGGAGCGCATGTAGCGGGTACTGCGGTTCCCCATCCAGCCTTCTCTCTCCACTGGCAACTGACAAGAGCGCATACATCCCACTGTCCCCGGAATCCAGGCACGTTCTGGCACTAGGCTCCACTAATTAATTCTGTCCGGTGTGCATGGAGCAGTCTCTCGTCTGCCCTGCCCCCTCTGCGTGTGTCGGCTCTTCTCCCGGTGTGATGAGAGGCTTCTGGGTTGGCCGGAGCTGCTGCCAATCATCCCATGAACTCCCAGAAATGCTCTCTGAGTGCCACCCTCAAAGTAACCAAAGACACCTGCTGGGGGGCACTGATGGGGGACACCTGCTGGGGGGGACTCTGATGAACTAAAGAAGACTTCTTAGGGAAGCATCTCTGTGTTTGAGTCGTTGCCATAGAAACATTCATAAAGTGGAGGAGTTAGTAAGATGACCATGCCCATGTGGCGGTGCCAGAAATATTTTTGCACCCAGGCATCTGTGACCCTAGCAGTGGCGGCCCGCCCATATGGGCGCACGGGTGCCGCCCCCCCCTCCCGCAGTCACAGAAAAAAAAAAAAAAACGGGCCCTTTAAGAACTTTTATTCGGCTAAAATGTCATTTTGACATTTTAGCCGAAGTTCTGGCGGCCGTCTATAGAGGGCGCTGCAGCGCCACCCCCTCTCGCAAGTAACACACGTTCAATGCTATGCATTGGACGTGTGTTACTGTTGCCAGCTGCCTGGTCTATTCGTATAACCGGACATGGGACGCCGGTTACCCGAATAGCGGCAGCTGGTTGGCTGAGGGGAACTGCCTATCAAAGCCAGCGGCTCTGATAGGCTTTTCCAGTGCCGCCCTCCGGCTCTCGGAAGTCTATGCTCGGAGCGCAGGCAACCTGCGGTCCTTGCATTAGACTGACAGCCGTTTCAGCCAATCAGGTTCCCGGATTCTGGTTTTCAGGAACCTGATTGGCTGAAGCTTCTCCACGGCGGCAGAAGACATCGAGGGAGGACATGGAAGCGTCAGGTAAGTGATTTTTTTTACAGGGAAAGGGGCAGCATGGGGCACAGTGGCAGCATGGGGCACAGTGGCAGCATGGGGCACAGTGGCGACAATGAGCACAGTGGCATGGGGCACAGTGGTGACAATTGATGGCACAGTGACTGAATATGATGGCATGGCACAGTGGTGACAATTGATGGCACAGTGACTGCATATGATAGCATGGCACAGTGGTGACAATTGATGGCACAGTGGTGGCGTTCATGGCATGGCACAGTGGTGACAATTGATGGCACAGTGACTGCATTTGATGGCATGGCACAGTGGTGACAATTGATGGCACAGTGGTGGCGTTTGATGGCATGGCACAGTGGTGACAATTGATGGCACAGTGGTGGCGTTTGGTGGCATGGCACAGTGGTGACAATTGATGGCACAGTGACTGCATTTGATGGTATGGCACAGAGGTGACAATTGATGGCACAGTCACTGCGTTTGATGGGATGGCACAGTGGTGACAATTGATTGCACAGTGACTGCATTTGATGGCATGGCACAGTGGTGACAATTGATGGACACAGTAGCTGCTTTTGATGGCATGGCACATTGGTGACAATTGATGGCACAGTGGTGGCGTTTGATGGCATGGCACAATTGGTGACACAGGTGGTGACAATTGATGGCACAGTGACTGCATATGATGGCATAGCACAGTGGTGACAATTGATGGCACAGTGACTGCATATGATGGCATGGCACATTGGTGACAATTGATGGGCACAGTAGCTGCGTTTGATGGCATGGCACATTGGTGACAATTGATGGCACAGTGACTGAATATGATGGCATGGCACAGTGGTGACAATTGATGGCACAGTGACTGCATATGATGGCATGGCACAGTGGTGACAATTGATGGCACAGTGGTGGCGTTTGATGGCATGGCACAGTGGTGACAATTGATGGCACAGTGACTGCATTTGATGGCATGGCACAGTGGTGACAATTGATGGCACAGTGACTGCATTTGATGGCATGGCACAGTGGTGACAATTGATGGCACAGTGACTGCATATGATGGCATGGCACAGTGGTGACAATTGATGGCACAGTGACTGCATATGATGGCATGGCACATTGGTGACAATTGATGGGCTTAGTAGCTGCGTTTGATGGCATGGCACATTGGTGACAATTGATGGGCACAGTAGCTGCGTTTGATGGCATGGCACATTGGTGACAATTGATGGCACAGTGGTGGCGTTTGATGGCATGGCACAGTGGTGACAATTGATGGCACAGTGGTGGCGTTTGATGGCATGGCACAGTGGTGACAATTGATGGCACAGTGACTGCATATGATGGCATGGCACAGTGGTGACAATTGATGGCACAGTGGCTGCATTTGATGGCATGGCACAGTGGTGACAATTGATGGCACAGTTGCTGTGTTTGATGGCATGGCACAGTGGTGACAATTGATGGCACAGTTTCTGTGTTTGATGGCATGGCACAGTGGTGACAATTGATGGCACAGTGGCTGCATTTGGTGGCATGGCACAGTGGCTGCATGTGATGGGCACAGTGAGGCTGCAATATTTTTTTTGTTTGCGCCCCCCAAAAATTTTGAGCACCAGCCGCCACTGGACCCTAGGATCGGCCCTGACAGTTGTTTACTATCACTGGTCAAAGCCAAAGTCGTATCCAAGTTGCGTCAAATGTCGCTGCAACTTTGGAGTGGTACAAGTGTGAATGGAACCTACAATGGAACTACAATTAAAAAAAAATGAGCAGATCTTGTTTTTTTTAGTTGAGGTTCAGGTTCACTCTCACAACTGTTGAAATAAAAATAAATAAACAGGTGATGCATTGTTTTCAGTGAGTAGGCTGTTTAAGTCCCCTTCCACACGAGGCTTAATCGCCCAGCGGAGTCCTCCAGCTCAGCAGGGAATTGATCCGTTGATCTCCGCTGAGCCGGCGGATGACAGGCCCGACTCTGCTCACTGAGCGGGGAGGGGCCTGTCAGAGCGCCGCTGATTTCTATGGGAAGATCTCATCCGATAAGATGGATGGCGAACGTATCGCCATACGTCTGTTATGAGTGGATCGGATGACAGACGGACACATCTCCGATGACATCCGCCTGCCCATTGGAGTCAATGGGTGGCCCGCTCAGATCCGCAGGAAGAACGAACAGGTGGAATCCGAGCGGGCTTGTCATGTCAAAGGGGCCTAAGAGGCTTGTAACCACAAACTATACATGGAAACTATGGGCCGGATTCACAGACAGCAAGCGCACATTACGCCGCTGTAGCGTATCCCTTGTACGCTACGCCAACGCAGCGCAGAGAGGCAAGCATGGAATTCATAAAGCCAGTGCTCCCAACGTTGCACCAGCGTGGCGTGTGTTTCAAAGGTGCAGGCCGGCGTAGGTGGAAGTGGGCGTGATCCATGCAAATGAGGCGTGACCCCATGCAAATGATAGGCCGAGCGCCAGACAAGTATGTATAACGAACTGTGCATGCGCCGTGACGTGAACGCATCTCCCTGCGCATGCTCACAACCACGTCGGCACAACTGCCTAAGATACGCCGGATCACTGTGTACGCCGTTAACGTAACCTACGCCCAGTCAGACCCACGTCCAACGTAAAATACGCCGGCTTGTGTTCCCTGGTGCAGACCTGAGCATGTCTGTTGCTGAGTTACACCTCCTTTATGGGTAATAACTTTACGCCGGACGTACAACTTACGCACACCGCGCGTAGCCTGCGTCGGATGCACGTACGTTCATGAATGCCCATAATTACCTAATTTGCATGTTTGAATGGCTAATCAATGGGAGCGGCACCATGTACCCAGCCTAAATGTACGCCCACCCTACGCCGGGTACGTCGGCGGGGTGTAGCCTGGTTTTAGGCGTATCTCTGTTTGTGGGTCTGGCGCACAGATACGACGGCGCACATTTGCACTTACGTCGGCGTAACTTGTTATACGTCGGCGTAAGTGCTCTATAAATCCGGGCCAATGTTTCTATGTAAGATTTATATTATACCGTGCCTTGCGAAAGTATTCGGCCCCCTTGAACTTTGCGACCTTTTGCCACATTTCAGGCTTCAAACATAAAGATATAAAACTGTAATTTTTTGTGAATAATCAACAACAAGTGGGACACAATCATGAAGTGGAACAAAATTTATTGGATATTTCAAACTTTTTTAACAAATAAAAAACTGAAAATTGGGCGTGCAAAATTATTCAGCCCCCTTAAGTTAATACTTTGTAGCGCCACCTTTTGCTGCGATTACAGCTGTAAGTCGCTTGGGGTGTCTCTATCAGTTTTGCACAATCGAGAGACTGAAATTGTTGCCCATTCCTCCTTGCAAAACAGCTCAAGCTCAGTGAGGTTGGATGGAGAGCGTTTGTGAACAGCAGTTTTCAGTTCCTTCCACAGATTCTCGATTGGATTCAGGTCTGGACTTTGACTTGGCCATTCTAATCCTGCGTACACGCGATCACTTTTTGTGATGAAAAAAAACGACGTTTTAAAAAACGTCATTTAAAATAATCGTGTGTGGGCAAAACGTCTTCAAAGAAACGACCAAAAAAATTCCAACATGCTTGAATTTTTTGTGTCGTTTTTCAAAATGTCGTTTTTTGTGTCATAAAAAGTGACCGTGTGTGGGCAAAACGTTGTTTAAAACAACGTTTTTAAACCCGCGCATGCTTAGAAGCAAGTTATTAGATGGGAGCTTCAATGGAACAGAGTGCCGTCGAAAGTGTCTTACGTAACCGCGCTTTGCAAGAGCATTGTGGAAAAATGATAGTGTGTATGCAACGTCGTTTTTGAAAATGAAGTTTGAAAAACGTTGTTTTGTTTCGTCAGATAAAATTACGTTTTTTTCAATCACAAAAAGTGATCGTGTGTACGCGGCATAACACCTGGATATGTTTATTTGTGAACAATTCCATTGTAGATTTTGCTTTATGTTTTGGATCATTGTCTTGTTGGAAGACAAATCTCCGTCCCAGTCTCAGGTCTTTTGCAGACTCCATCAGGTTTTCTTCCAGAATGGTCCTGTATTTGGCTCCATCCATCTTCTCATCAATTTTAACCATCTTCCCTGTCCCTGCTGAAGAAAAGCAGGCCCAAACCATGATGCTGCCACCACCATGTTTCACAGTGGGGATGGTGTGTTCAGGGTGATGAGCTGTGTTGCTTTTATGCCAAACATAACGTTTTGCATTGTTGCCAAAATGTTTTATTTTGGTTTCATCTGACCAGAGCACCTTCTTCCACATGTTTGGTGTGTCTCCCAGGTGACTTGTGGCAAACTTTAAACAACACTTTTTATGGATATCTTTAAGAAATGGCTTTCTTCTTGTCACTTTTCCATAAAGGCCAGATTTGTGCAGTATACAGGGACTGATTGTTGTCCTATGGACAGAGTCTGCCACCTCGGCTGTAGATCTCTGCAGTTCATCCAGAGTGATCATGGGCCTCTTGGCTGCATCTCTGATCAGTCTTCTCCTTGTATGAGCTGAAAGTTTAGAGGGACGGCCAGGTCTTCGTAGATTTGCAGTGGTCTGATACTCCTTCCATTTCAATATTATCGCTTGCACAGTGCTCCTTGGGATGTTTAAAGCTTGGGAAATCTTTTTGTATCCAAATCCAGGTTTTAAACTTCTCCACAACAGTATCTCGGACCTGCCTGGTGTGTTTCTTGTTCTTCATGATACTCTCTGCGCTTTAAACGGACCTCTGAGACTATCACAGTGCAGGTGCATTTATACAGAGACTTGATTACACATTTTTATTTTCTATTTATCATCATTAGTCATTTAGGTCAACATTGAATCATTCAGAGATCCTCACTGAACTTCTGGAGAGAGTTTGCTGCACTGAAAGTAAAGTGGCTGAATAATTTTGCACGCCCAATTTTTCAGTTTTTTATTTGTTAAAAAAGTTTGAAATACCCAATAAATTTCGTTCCACTTCATGATTGTGTCCTACTTGTTGTTAATTCTTCACAAAAAATTACAGTTTTATATCTTTATGTTTGAAGCCTGAAATGGGGCAAAAGATCGCAAAGTTCAAGGGGGCCGAATACTCTCGCAAGGCACTGTAGTTATGATATATTGAATGGGAAAAAAAAATGACACATATTTACAAAGCTCCCATATACCAGACCCATGGCCGGATCGATTTTGTTTAGAAGGAAAAGTCATCAAACAAAAGAATATCCAAATTGTAAAAAATTGTGGGAAACTGATAATAATACCTGTTCTGGAGGTGAGTCGGCTGATGACAAACTGCCCGTCACATTTATCCCGCCACTTACACCACCAACAAGTTAAATGGCGAAGAGAAAATGTTATTTCTATTTATTGCTATTAAAAAATAACATCGCCAAGACGCCAATTCAGATTTCACAGGCAATTTTAAGAATATGTCCCGTCTAATGGAAGCCGAGCATAAAATGATTTTTAAATGATAGGTTGTTGAAACCAACCAACACTTTCCTTCACCAGAATGATAAAGCAGCCAATATATAAACCTAGTACCCATTACCCTCACATGTGTGTCCACCCACTCCAGATCTTTGGGACCGAAAAACACATTGTTCTGTACATATACGCTCCGGTTTTTAGGAATAATATAATATTTGGGATTTGATGGAGGATCCCTTCATTGGGACAAGTTGGACAGGTCTTACTGAGAAGCATTCTGGAAAAAAAAGCTACAGGGGTGGCACCTCTGTGCCAGATCACATATACTGTATACATGTGACGCAACATTTTCGGGTAGGGTGCGTGCGTGCATGCGCACCGGCGGCTAGCTCCCACTGTGATTACACACAGCAGGAGCCTATCGGCAGGTACCACATACACTTGAACCTCGGCATACGAGCATAATCCGTTCCAGGAGAATGCTCGTAATCCAAAGTACTGACATATCAAATCGAGTTTTCCCATTGAAGTCAATGGAAACAAAAATATTTTGTTCCGCATTGACTTCAATGGGATGCAATACTGAATGCGGCCAGAGGTGGGGGGCGCCAGGGAGCGCCGAAAACTTCAGAAAAGAGCCGAGGACACTTTGGCTCGTTTTCTGTGCCCCTGTACCTCAGGCCAAATGAGGTACTGCAGGCCTATTTTCAGCTCTGCTCGGCTTTTTCGCCCCCATACCTCAGGTCAAATGAGGTACTGCAGGCCTATTTAGCTTGAATTCTGCTCGTCTTGAGAGACAACACCCGCAAACCGAGTCAGAATTTAAAAAAAAAGTTCACAAATCAGAACGCTCTCAAACCAAGTTACTCTTAAACCGAGGTTCCACTGTATTTGATTTCCAACAGCACCCAGTGCCAGGACAAGGTCATCTAGAGCCCAGGGCAAACATGCCTAACTGCACCGCCCTCAAGATGTATGTGCATTATGTGTCAGCAAAATCCCCCCCTCCCAAAAAAAAAGCATTAATCTGCATGTTTACCCCTTAAATTGGAGCTCCACCCAAAAGTGGAAGCGCCACTTGTTTGCACCCTCCACTACCACATTTGGCACTTTTTTTTGGAGGGGGGGCGGATACCTGTCAAACCTACCAAACACTGGGTAAGATCCTCACCATACAACAATCAATCTATGGAATTTCCCCCCAACCCCCCCCCCCCCTCCCGCTGCCTTCTGGGAGACACATAAGTTCCCGAAGACAGCGGGACCATTCAGAAAGCGCAGAGCCACTCGTGCAGGCGCAGTAAGAAACAGGCTGTGAAGTCGCAAGGTGCCTCCGTGTAGGACTTTTGTCCGAAGGGCGTTGGCCAGGAACTTGTATTGCATACAAACAGCAAAGAAAAGTCGGACAACAAACACGAAACTATGTGTTTTTTTCAACTCTTTAGCGTCACCCTTTGGGCAAATTCTGCTAATGTTGTGTTATGGTGAGCATTGCTTTCGAGCATGCGTGTTTGTACTTTGGCGTTTTGTCCGATGGACTTGTGTACACGCGCTCGGAAAATCCAACAACACACAATTGTTAGCGGAATATTTGAAAGCATGCTATCCAACATTTGTCCATTGAAAATCTGACAACAATTATTCGATGGAGCATACAAACGAAAATCCGATCATGTGTATGAGCCGTTACACTTAAAGAATATACCTGTTCCAATTTACATACAAATTCACCTTAAGACCGCTTTCACACTGAAGCGTTTTTAAATTGCTCTATATAGCGCTCATAAGTCATAAAACGCTCTCCATCCATCTCAATGGACCTTTTCACACTGAGTCCTGCAAGCAGCATCTTTGGAGCAGCTGTTGGGTGCTGAAAAAAAAAGCTCCAAAAATGACCCTCTCCATTGAATTGAAAGCACTGTAAAAACGCCTTGCCCTTTCACACTGAGGCATTGCACTGGCGGGGCGTTGAGAAAAGTGCTGCAAGCAGCATCTTTGTAACAGCTTTTGGGCTTAAAAAAACACCCCAAAAATGCCCCTCTCCATTGAAATGAATTGAAAGCGCTGTAAAAACACTATTTTTAGCAGCGATGTAGCGGCGGAATTGCCGCGGTATTCGGCCACTAGCGGTGCGGTATTGACCCCTGCTAGCGAAAAAGGGTTAATACCGCCTGCAATGTGCCTCTGCAGAGGCGGATTGCAGGCGGTATTACCGCGGTTTCCCATTGTTTTAAATGAGAAGGAGTGGTGAAGGAGCAGTATACACACCGCCCCTCTCACCGCTCCAAAGATGCTGCTTGCAGGAGATTTTTTTCTCTCCCTCAGGCTTTCACATTGAGAATGCTGGGCAGGAGTTTTTCAGGCGGTATTTAGGCGCTATTTTTAGCGCTGTACCGCCTGAAAAACTCCTCAGTGTGAAAGGGGCCTTAGTGATGCTTTACCAGCGTTTTTCGGGGGCTGGCAGTGTATAAGGGCTCTAAAAGCACTCAGGCTTTCACATTGAGATTGCAGATGAGGCTTCTTTCAGGCGCTTTACAGGCTTTTTTTAACGCCAAAGCGCCTGAAAAACGCTTGAATAACGCCCGAAAAATGCCCCAGTGTGAAAGGGGCCTAAGAACAAACCTACAGGATCTATTTTGTTTGTAACCCGGGCCTGCCTATAAAACAGAATAGAATAAAATAAAATATAAGATAATAGAATAGAATACAACAGAATAGAATAAAATAGAATAGAAAAAATGTAATAGAATAAAATTAATATAGTTGTCTTTCAAAGTTCGATCCGGGTGGGCGGCACCACCCACGACCCCGCCCGACGGTCGCGATTGCCGCCGGGCACCCGCGCTTACTGGCGATCATGGCAGGAGTGTGGATCTGTGTGTGTTAACACACATATCTACCTCCTGTCAGCGGTGAGGAGACTAATGTGTGTTCCCAGTACAGAGGAACACACATCGGTCTCCTCCCCCTGCGAGTCCCCCTCCCCCTACAGTTAGAACACACTTTAGGGAACATTTTAACCCCTTCAGCGCCCCCTAGTGTTAACCCCTTCCCTGCCAGTCACATTTACACAGTAATCAGTGCAGTTTTATAGCACTAATCGCTGTGTAAATGTGAATGGTCCCAAAAACGTGTCAAAAGTGTCGCCGCAATATCGCCGCAATGTCACGGTCACAAAAAAAGAACGCAGATCACCGCCATTACTAGTAAAAAAAAATGCCATAAATCTATCACCTATTTTGTAGACGCTATAACTTTTGCGCAAACCAATCAATATACGATTATTGCGGGGTTTTTTTACCAAAAATACGTAGAAGAATACGTATCGGGCTAATCTGAGGAAAAAAAATGTTTTGTTTTTTTTTAAATTGTAATATTTATTAAATAAAAAAGTAAAAAATATTGTGTTTTTTTTAAATTGTCGCTCTTCTTTTGTTTATAGCGCAAAAAATAAAAACCGCAGAGATGATCAAATACCACCAAAAGAAAGCTCTATTTGTGTGGGGAAAAAAACATAAAGATTTAATTTGGGTACAGTGTTGCATGACCGCGCAATTGTCATTCAAAGTGCAACAGCGCTGAAAACTAAAAATTGGTCTGGGCAGGAAGGGGGTGAAAATGCCCAGTATGGAAGGGGTTAACTGCTTAACGCCCGCCGCATGTATATGTACGTCCACAGAATGGCACGTACAGGCAGATGGGCGTACATGTACGTCCCTGCCTTATTGCGGGTCGGGGGTCCGATCGGGACCCCCTCCGCTACATGCGGTGGGCGTCTTACCTTTGGGAGCGATCCGGGATGAGGGGGGGCTGTTCGTTTCTGTCCGCCCCCTCGTGACCGCTCCCAGCGAATCCGGCATCCCCCTGCCCTGCACTTCCTCTGCCTGTGTAATGTAAACACTGGCAGAGGAAGTGATATCAGCTCTCCTCTCGGCGGTATTTTCAATCCGACAAGAGGAGAGAAGACATCACAGTAAGTCGCACCAACACTACACTGACACCAGTACACGCAAGCACACTTAACCCCTTCCGATCACCCAACCCCCCTGTCACAATGTCACTGATTGCAGTGATCATATATTTACTGATCACTGCATTTAGTGTCAGTGTGACAGGCAGTTAGTGTTAGGTCCAGGGTAGCCCCGTACCCCCCCCCAATAAAGGTTTAACCCCTTGATCACCGCCCTAGTTAACCCTTTCACCCCCTATTGCCAGTGTCACTAAGCGATCGGTTTTCTGATCGCTGTATTAGTGTCGCTGTTGCCGCTAGGTAGCTAATTTTTTTTATATACATTTTGGCCTAAATTTTGGACTAAAATTTAGTTTATTCGATTTTTCTTATAACAAAAAGTAAAAAATATTGTTTTTTTTCCAAAAAATAAAAATCGCAGATGCAATCAAATACCATCAAAAGAAAGCTCTATTTGTGGAAAGAAAAGGACGCAAATTTTGTTTGGGAGCCACGTCGCACGACCGTGCAATTGTCTGTTAAAGCGACGCAGTGCCGAATTGTAAAAACGCCTTTGGGCATTTAGCAGCATATTGGTCCGGGGCTTAAGTGGTTAATGTCTCTGACCATGCAGGTTGCTGTGGATTTGTTGTGAAACTGGAAGAGACTGGCAGGCATGTACTGACAGCTCGCACCTTCAGATCCCTCGCCTGCTCTGCTGTTTAATCAATAAGAGACGTCTCTGAGTACTTGAAGGACAGAATCTCATTTTTAGTTTATTGCATAGTTTATTGCTATGGACTATCTTCTCTCGGGAGGATAAAATAGACAATGATTTAGAAGGCACTGAGCTTCATGGATAAAACCTGAAGGGAAGGCTTGACCTATGCTCAGACTTCAGCTGTTATTGATATTAGTGCAGGTCTAACCATGGATACTGGGTGTGACATTCTTAAACTGGCCTTACACCTGTAGAATTCTATTTAAAACATTTTGTATGTGAGGGATCTAGGATAAGGTGACCAGATTTTTAAAATGAAATCCGGGGACATATTTTTTGTTTACTAGTAATGGCAACAATCAGCGACTCTCTGCCCGTCGCCGCCCACCTCATAGCCTCTCAAGTCTTATGCTGGCCATACACTCCACGAAAATTCGGCCGAAAATCGGTCGTAAAGAAAGATCTTTCGGTTTTCGGCCAGTTAATGGGTACAAAATCGAAAATCGTTTGGACGTTTTTGAGCCGAAAAAACGAAGGACAAGTTTGGAAATTTTCTGCCGAACGAACGATAAATCGGAAGGTTAATGTGTTTCCCGTCCGAACCTTCTGCACTAGGTATATGTAAAAAAAACGTACCATTTTTTTTTTCTTTATGTCCACTGAACGATTTATCGGCCATTACATGGTTTGCACTCAAGAAAGAACTTTCGTTTTTCGAAAGTTCGTTCGGACAATTTTTCGTGGAGTGTATGGCCAGCATAACTCTTCGGGCCCCGGCTACTACTGGGTGGGGAGCAAAGGAAGATCACTTCGCCAGGGAAGGCAAGGAGATAAGCAGGTGGCTGGCCAAGATTTGTGCCAAGGCAGAAGAACATGCGAGCGAAGCTAAATGGGCATGCGCCCGAAACTGAAGAAATATTCCCTCCACTCCGACCAGCACATGATCATCAGAAAGGGGCACAGATAATGGAAAAAATACAACCCCCCTATGCTAGTAGGCACGGCGGAGCGGGGGGGTGTAATTCTAATTTGTTTATTTTAATTCTGCACTGACTGTCTTTGAAATTGCCCCTGCCCACTATTAAATCCAATCTGGGGACAAAACCAGGGACAGACTTGGTCCGGGGACAGTGTCCTCAATCAGGGGACTGTCCCCTGAAACTGGGGATGTCTGGTCACCCTAATCTAGGAGTTAAAGGGGGCACTTTGAGAATCAGCAAGAGGTTTGCTTGGGTGGCAGCCACAGAAGAGGAGGAGCCGAGAACACCAGTGGGGGACTCTGGAGTAGGGTGACCAGACATCCCCAGTTTCCGGGGACAGTCCCCGGATTGAGGACACTGTCCCTGAAGTCAGTCTGTCCCCGGATTGCAGTGGCATGGAAGGGGGGCATCTGGTACTCTCGCCCCCAGGTGCAACATTTTGGGGGGCGCAAAATCATTACTGTGTCCTCCCAAGTGTGTTGTGTAGCACCCCCGCCCAGGGACTCCTGTAGTCCAGCCTGTCCCCCATGATCCCTCTGGTGCAGCTATTGGAGAAGCTCTTAGCAGGGGATACTGAGGTGGGCTGGGTACCAGTACCTGGTGCTGGGGAGAGCCCTGTTCCGATAGATTATCATGGAGGCCATGGACAGGTGAGCAAATTCAACCAATCTACACTGTTCATGTAGGGAAAATCCTATGCTAGCACCAGTGGCGGTGCGTCTTTAGAGGGCGCTGGAGCGCCGCCCCCTCTGGCTCTCGCACCGCCACTGATACAATAACATAGATTCATGCATTGTATGAATCTATGTTATTGTTGCCGGCCGCTGCCGCCGACTATTCAGATGGCCGGACGGTGAGCGCCAGCCACCTGGATAACGGCAGCTGGTTGGCTGTGCGGAAGTGCCTATCAGAGCCAGCAGCTCTGATAGGCTTTCCGAGTACAGCCCTCGGCTACCGGAAACATATCTAAGGTAAGGTGACCAGATTTTTTAAATTAAATCCGGGGACATATTTTTTGTTTACTAGTAATGGCAACAATCAGCGACTCTCTGCCCATTGCTGCCCGCCTCACAGCCTCTCAAGTCTTACTCTTCGTGCCCCGGCTACTACTGGGTGGGGAGCGGAGGAAGATCACTTCGCCAGGGAAGGCAAGGAGATAAGCAGGTGGCTGGCCAAGATTTGTGCCAAGGCAGAAGAACATGCGAGCGGAGCTAAATGGGCATGCGCCCGAAACTGAAGAAATATTCCCTTCACTCCGACCAGCACATGATCATCAGAAAGGGGCACAGATAATGGGAAAAATACAACCCCCCTATGCTAGTAGGCACGGCGGAGCGGGGGGGGGGGGTGTAATTCTAATTTTTTTATTTTAATTCTGCACTGACTGTCTTTGAATCTGCCCCTGCCCCCTATTAAATCCAATCTGGGGACAAAACCAGGGACAGACTTGGTCCAGGGACAGTGTCCTCAATCAGGGGACTGTCCCCTGAAACTGGGGATGTCTGGTCACCCTAATCGAAGGGACGTACAGGTGGTGCATTCCGTAGATAAGACTGACAGGCGTCTCAGCCAATCAGGTTCACCGGTTATGGTTACCGGTAACTTAATTGGCTGCATCGTCATCCAGGGCGGGAGGATACATCGAGGGACATGGAAGAAGGATGGCTGACCTGACCCCCAGAAAGGTAAGTGCTGGGTGGGGGAGGGGCATTATACAGGGCACAGTGGCGACAATGAGCACAGTGGCATCAATGGGCACAGTGGCGACAATTAAAGGGCACAGTGGCGACAAATTGGCACAGTAGCTGCGTTTGATGGCATGGCACAGTGGCTGCATTTGATGGAATGGCACAGTGGCTGCGTTTGATGGCATGGCACAGTGGTGACAATTGATGGCACAGTGGCTGCGTTTGATGGCATGGCACAGTGGCTGCGTTTGATGGCATGGCACAGTGGTGACAATTGATGGCACAGTGGCTGCGTTTGATGGCATGGCACAGTGGTGACAATTGATGGCACAGTGGCTGCGTTTGATGGCATAGCACAGTGGCTGCATTTGATGGCATGGCACAGTGGTGACAATTGATGGCACAGTGGCTGCGTTTGATGGCATGGCACAGTGGTGACAATTAATGGCACAGTGGCTGCGTTTGATGGCATGGCACAGTGGTGACAATTGATGGCACAGTGGCTGTGTTTGATGGCATGGCACAGTGGTGACAATTGATGGCACAGTGGCTACGTTTGATGGCATGGCACAGTGGTGACAATTGATGGCACAGTGGCTGTGTTTGATGGCATGGCACAGTGGTGACAATTGATGGCACAGTGGCTGTGTTTGATGGCATGGCACAGTAACTGCGTTTTATGGCATGGCACAGTGGTGACAATTGATGGCGCAGTGGCTGCGTTTGATGGCATGGTACAGTGACTGCATTTGATAGCATGGCACAGTGGTGACAATTGATGCCACAGTGGCTGCGTTTGATGGCATGGACCAGTGGTGACAATTGATGGCACAGTGGCTGTGTTTGATAGCATGGCACAGTGGTGACAATTGATGCCACAGTGGCTGTGTTTGATGGCATGGCACAGTGGTGACAATTGATGGCACAGTGGCTGTGTTTGATGGCATGGCACAGTGGCGACAATTGATGGCACAGTGGCTGTGTTTGATGGCATGGCACAGTAACTGCGTTTTATGGCATGGCACAGTGGTGACAATTGATGGCGCAGTGGCTGCGTTTGATGGCATGGTACAGTGACTGCATTTGATAGCATGGCACAGTGGTGACAATTGATGCCACAGTGGCTGCGTTTGATGGCATGGACCAGTGGTGACAATTGATGGCACAGTGGCTGTGTTTGATGGCATGGCACAGTGTTGACAATTGATGGCACAGTGGCTGTGTTTGATGGCATGGCACAGTGGCGACAATTGATGGCACAGTGGCTGTGTTTGATGGCATGGCACAGTAACTGCGTTTTATGGCATGGCACAGTGGTGACAATTGATGGCGCAGTGGCTGCGTTTGATGGCATGGTACAGTGACTGCATTTGATAGCATGGCACAGTGGTGACAATTGATGCCACAGTGGCTGCGTTTGATGGCATGGACCAGTGGTGACAATTGATGGCACAGTGGCTGCATTTGATGGGCACAGTGAGGCTGCAATTGTTTTTTTTTTGTTCGTTTTTTTCGTTTGCGCCTCTCCAAAAATGTTGAGCACCAGCTGCCACTGGCTAGCGCCTACCTACAGGAGGGGGTGCTACATTGGTTTTAGAAATAGTTTGGTTAATAGGCAGTCCTTGAATGGACTTAATGGTGGTCTCATTAAATCAAAGTAAGAGGGGCTCAAACTTACAAGCAACCATGTTTCACCAATGCCAGTCTTCAAATCCTGGTCTTGGAGGACCTTCTGAGGATAATAAGCTTGTAAGGTTGGAGCTTCATGCACAGGTCTTAGTTGTCCATTCAGTGTGAAAGCTCTTTTAGCTCTTGCCTTTCCAAAATCCCCCAATACTATCACATTGTCTTTTTTTATGGGAAAGCACCCTAATCTTTCTCTTCAGAAGTCAGTCTTTCTTTCTTGGCAAACATATATGTCCTCAAACAAAAATTTCATACAATGTATCCCATTTCTATCAGTCATCAGTGGTGGTCTAAAGGGGGCTGTCATCATTTACATTTTTGTTGATGATTTGTCAAATATTCAAAAAAACAGCCCCATGTATGTGCATCTTTGGTGATTACACATGAACACGCATATACTTCCTATTGGTCACCACATAGAGCCTTCAAGGATTAGTAGTTCCTCATTAGATGTCAAGCCACAAGCTGCTAGACATTGCTGCAGACAGGAAAACTCACTGTACTTATTCCAAGTCAAGCTACAGGTCTGAACATTTCTCTCCATGTAATTTCTGACTTTTTGGCGATCAGCAGAAACTGGAACAGTAAGAGAGAAATCGCCATCCGCGTTTCGCTGAGTTCACAGTTTGGGAAGTGAAAGGCGACGCTTTTCTGGAATCCCGAAGAATAGTTCTCTTGTGTTGGGCAACCTCGAGCAGCTGATGACTCCCTTTGTACGTTAATGGTGGTACTAGCATGCTGGATTGGGTTGCAGCGTGTGTGAAAAGTCTGTGGCAGCAGGATACCACAAGCATGTGGCGCTTACTTTATGGAATATGCAATCAAAGGCGCCCGGATCTGAAGTGATAATTGCTCAGTAAACGCATTAACAACAGTAATATTTAAACAGAGCATGTGATATCTGTGTGCCAGGCAGATGGCAGTGTTGAACACAGTAACACTTTTATGAGTGTTGATAGCCAATTAGTGTCAACCTGATGGAAGAAAATCCAGATCACCCCTTTACCTTTCCTAACCTCTTCCTGATGCTGTGACAGTAGGGTGACCACGTGTCCCGAATTGCCCGGGACAGTCCCGCATTTTGCAGGTCTGTCCCGGGCACTTTCATTCCAGTGTCCCGGAATGAAACTGACACAGCCACCCCCCTGGGCCAATCTGATGCCCCCAAAAAGGCCGCCACATCACCACTTTACTCACTGACAGTACTTGTCCTGGCCGGGAATGCCTGGAGAAGCACAATCCCCGCCCCCTGCTTGTGATTGGAGAAATCATAAATCCCGCCTCTTGTGTCCAATCACTGTGTTGTGATTCGTTACAGCACAACCTGATTTTTGGGAAGGGAAGGTGTCCCTGAATGGTAGTTTGGAAATGTGGTCACCCTATGTGACAGATATATACAGACGCAGGAAAGGTGGACCTAAACACTCAGCTGCTACACATATGGCAATCTGAGGATCTGTGCTTGGAGTGCGATCTCTGCTCGCTCTTGGCCACGCTTTACCATCAAAAGCCAGCGGGCTGGGTAACCAATCATGTGACCGCTGTGAGATCCAATCAGAACGATCAAGTAATCAGGAAGCTTTACCCTAAAGTGGAACTCCCGCTGATCGGAACCCTCCCCCCTCCGGTGTCATATTTGACGCCTTTCAGGGGGATGCACCCACTTCCGGCCACACAGTCTCAGGTAAACTGTGGGCATGACGTCACCTCCCGTCTCCCAGAACACAGCGGGAGCCAATCGACAGGCGTAGCGCGACTCGCGCATGCACCGTAGGGAACAGGGCAGTGAAGCCGGAGCGCTTCACTTCCTGGTTCCCCCACAAAGGATGGCGGGGGGGCAGCAGAGTGACGAGCGATCGCTCGTCCTCTGCTGCAGACGGCGCTGGACTCCAGGACAGGTAAGTGTCCTAATATTAAAAGTCAGCTGCTGGCTTTTAATTTTTTTTTTTTTTCAGCGGACATCCGCTTTAAAGACCACCAAAAGTAATTGTATAACTTTATTTATTTATTTTTTAATAACAAACATGTTCTACCTACCTGCTCTGCAATGGTTTTGAACAGAGAAGCCCCCATTCACCAATTCCTGGATCCCCTTTTGGCACTCCTGACTCCCCCCACCAAGTGCCCATCATAACAATCCACTTCCTTGGGGGTACTCATTCGGATCGCTTCCAAGCAAGCTGTGTGCATCCAAAGACACACAGAGGACGGCTCAGCCACACCCCCCGCTCTATCCCCACTGGTTGTGATTGACAGCAGCAGGAGCCAATGGTTCCCCCTGTTGCCTATGAGGAAAGAGAGAGCCACTACCTCGCTGAATCGCGATCAGGCGCAGGCAAGTATAAAGGGCGGCTTGAATTTTAACAGATTGGCACTTTTTAAAAAAAACAATTTCTTATAAACCATAGGATGCATTAAGGTGAAAAAACACGAGGGTTTACAACCCCTTTAATGTCCAGGGCATTTTTTGCAATACAGCCTTGCGTCTCTTTATCTGACAAATGCGCGGTCGTGCGATGTTGTACCCAAACAAAATGTACATCCTTTTTTTTCCCCCACAAATAGAGCTTTATTTTGGTGGTATTTGATCACCTCTGCGGTTTTTATTGTTTGCGCTACAAACAAAAAAAGAAAGATAATTTTTGAAAAAAATAACAATATTTTTTTACTTTTTGCTATAATAAATATCCCCCCCCCCCCCAAAAAAAAATCTTCATCAGTTTAGGCCAATATCTATTTTTCTACATATTTTTTGGAGGTTTATGGCATTTTTTATGGCATTTTTATTATTTCTTATTTTTTTTACTAATAATGGTGGTGATCTGCGATTTTTGGCGGAGCTGCGACATTGCAGACACTTTCTGACACTTTTTTGGGACCTTTGACATTTATACAGTGATCATCACTGATATAAATGTCACTGACAGGGCGATCAAGGGGTTAAGTGTTCCCTCGTGAGTGTTTCTAACTGTGGGGGGTGGGCCTGACTAGAGGAGGAGACATATTGCTGTTTCTAATTACTAGGAACAGACAATCTACACACACACAAATCCCACACACACACACAAATCCCCGTTCTGGCTCTCGTGCCTGTGATCACGCGTGGCTGGCGGACATTGCGGCCACTGGCTACGCGCATCGGGTCCCCTGCCACACAGCGCACGCCGGCTATGGCTCTTAAAGTTGCCTCCGTAAAGGTGTGGCAATTCGCAGGAATGAGTCACTTTGCCGACGTAAATGTGCGTGAGCTGGTTGGCAAGGGGCTAAAGTGTTTGTAAACGATCACCTTGTAAAACAACCCATTCAGTTTAAAATAGAAATGAAAGGCGAACTATTTGTGTCTATATTTTTTTTAAATATTGTATTTACTCGAGTATAAGCCAAGTTTTTCAGCACATTTTTTTGTACTGAAAATGCCCCCCTCGGCTTATACTCGAGTCTCCCTGTGTTCATCTGCAGCCCCCTGTGCCTGGTCTCCTGGCGCTGTGACGTTAGTCTAGTCAGTGGCTGTGCAGTGTAACAAAGTCCCGCCTCCTCCTCATCCTCGTCTGTGATAGGTGGAACAGTGACTCACTGCTGGGAAACAGAATCAGTGTTTCGTCACCGACGAAGAGGAGGAGGGGGGGCTTTGTTACACTGGACGTCTGCCGACTAGACTGACTGCATGTCATAGCGCCGGTGTTCTGGAGATCAAGGTAAATGAGGCTGCAGATGGACACAGTGAGGCAGGGAGATGGGGACACTGAGGCAGGGAGATGGGCACTCTGAGGCAGGGAGATGGGCACAGTGAGGCAGGGAGATGGGCACAGTGAGGCAGGGAGATGGGCACAGTGAGGCAGGGAGATAGGCACAGTGAGTCTGCAATTGGGCACAGTCAGTCTGCAAATAGGCACAGTGAGGCATGCAGATAGGCACAGTGAGTCTGCAAATGGGCACAGTGAGGCATGCAGATAGGCACAGTGAGTCTGAAAATGAATGAATGAATGAATGAGAACTTATATAGCGCGGCACATGCGAACTGAATCGCCTCTGGGCGCTTGTTGTTCCTGTCTCCTTTGATATCAAAAGAGAAAAGTCTTGACCTTTTTCCTAAATGCTAGGTGGTTCTCCTCCAACCGAATGCTGGTTGGTAAAGCGTTCCATAGTCTGGGACCTTGGATCGCAAATCTTCTTTCTCCTTTGGACTTGAAGTTGGCTTTCGGAACCTGGAGCAGGTTCTGATTCGTGGATCGCAAAACGCGATTTGGATTATGCGCTTTTATTAATTCGCATAAGTAAAGGGGGGCATTCTCATGGACACATCTATGCGTAAGACAGAGGGCTTTAAAAGCGATTCTGTCTTTAACTGGCAGCCAATGAAGGGCTCTCAGTGAAGGTGAGATGGATTCCCAGGGTTTTTTCCCAGTCACAAGTCTGGCGGCCGTATTCTGAACGACTTGCAGACGAGCGATTTGGTATTTGGGGAGACCGAGGTAAAGGGCATTTGCATAATCCAACCTGGAGTTTACAATAGCTCCCACCACGACCGCTAGATCTTCTTTAGGGATGAACGGAGTGAGTCTGCGTAGTAGGCGCAGTAGATGGTGAGATCCGCTGACCACTGACCCTATTTGTGCGTCCATTGTCATAAAGGAGTCAAAAATGACCCCTAGGCTTTTGACTTTGGCGCTAGGGGTGATGAGCTTGCCCAAAATAGGTGGGGGAGACCACGCTGTTGAGGGTTGATTCCTTCGCTTGGCGTGAAACAGAAGAAGTTCTGTTTTCGCTCCATTGAGTTTAAGATAACTCTTTGTCATCCAGTCCTCTATCAAAGAGAGACATGTCTCTAGATTGAGGTGGTGATCCTGTCTATTGCAGATGCGGAAATACAGTTGCGTGTCATCTGCATAAGAGTGATAAAGCAGATTTTGGCTGCTAATAATCTCAAAAAGAGGACGAAGGTAGATGTTGAATAGCACTGGTGACAGAGGCGATCCTTGAGGGACTCCGCATGTTACTGTGCGTTTTTCAGACGTAAAAGGTCCTAGCTTCACTGTTTGCGATCGGTTTTCCAAAAAAGAGGAGAACCAAGATAAATCGCCTTCTGCGACCCTGGCTACTTCAGAAAGCCGAGTCAGTAACAGATTGTGGTCTACAGTGTCAAAAGCTGCACTTAGGTCCAACAGAACCAGGAGACAAGATTCTCCTTCGTCTGCGGCCTTGAGAACATCGTCCCATACTTTCAGTAATGCTGTTTCCGTCCCATGTCCGGGACGGAAGCCTGATTGCAATGGGTCAAGTAGCTTGTAGGTATCTAGATGCAGTTGCAGCTGTTGTACCACTACTTTTTCCATTATCTTAGAGAATACGTTGAGGCTTGTTATGGGACGGCGGTGGAGTGGGTCCTTGGGGTCCAGGGAGGGTTTCTTCAGGATGGGTTGGATTACACCCTCTTTCAACTGTGAGGGCACTATGCCTTCCAAGAAAGACTGGTTGATAAGCTGCGTGATGGGAGGAGCCAGGATGTCGGCGCATTCCTTCAGCAGTTTTGTGGGGATAATGTCATTTGGCGCTGCGCCATTGCGCAGAGTACAAATGACATTCTTAGTGGACTCGATGGAGATGGGTTCCAGGGTGAACTTTCCTGATATCGGAGAATTACTATGGGTGCTGTGTGAGAGGCTACAGGGGGGGCTGAGGGGAGAAAAATTTTGCTGAATGCTTTCACGGATTGCCTCGATTTTATTAACGAAATAATCCGATAGCTCACTGCAAAATTCTTGTGTGTCCGAACTGGGGGCTTCAATGCATCCTGGTTTCATGGTCTGGGTGACCATCTTGAAGAGTTCGCGGGGGCGGTTTTGGGCACCGTTGATAGCCTCCGAAAAATAATTCTTCTTGGCTTGGAAAATTCCTTTGTGGTATTTTCTTGTTGTCGCCTTGTAGATGGATAGGTTTAGCTCAGAAGAACATCTTTTCCAGGCAGATTCTGCCCTTCTGCGTTCTTGCACAGTGAGTCTGCAAATGTGCACAGTGAGGCTGCAGATGGGCATTGTTAACCCTCTTTTCCACTTACAGTAAGGTGACCAGATTTTTTAAATGAAATCTGGGGACATCTTTTTTTTCAGGGGACGTCTGGTCACCCTAACTTACAGTAGCTGCTGCATTTCCCACCCTAGGCGTACACTCGAGTCAATACGTTTTCCCAGTATTTTTTTGTGGTAAAATTAGATGCCTTGGCTTCTATTCGGGTCGGCTTATACTCGCGTATATATGGTACCCTTTTTCCGTTTTTTTATAAGTGATCACATTCCCTCTGTTCTCAGCTGCATAAGAGCTGGGGGAGGAGAAGCAACAGCACACTGAACCTTTCAGTGAATGGTTGTGCAGCAGGGGGCGTGTCAGAACAAGTCTGATCATTGGAGGAGAGCAGACTGAGTTCCCAGCATAGCTAGAGAATTGACCATGGTGTGCTCTCCTGCTTAGTGTGGTTAGTTGGTAATAAAAAAGCAGAGGGGACTAACCGGAACACCAGGAATTTCAAACAAAGGAAGCAATACAAAGAGAACAGGATACTTTCTCATACAAGTAGATGGTAGAAAGAGGGAAAGAAAGAGGGAGAGAAAGAAAGAAAGAGGGAGAGAAAGAGGAAAAGAAAGAGAGAGAGAAAGAAAAAAGAGGGAGAGAAAGAGGGAAAGAAAAAGAGAGAAAGAAAGAAAGAGGGAAAGAGAGAGAGGGAAAGAAAGAGGGAGAGAAAGAAAGAAAGAGGGAGAGAAAGAGGGAAAGAAAGAGAGAGAGAAAGAGGGAGAGAAAGAAAAAAAGAGGGAGAGAAAGAAAGAAAGAGGGAAAGAGGGAGAGAAAAAGGGAAAGAAAGAGGGAGAGAAAGAGAGAAAGAGGGAGAGAAAGAAAAAAAAGAGGGAGAGAAAGAAAGAAAGAGGGAGAGAAAGAAAGAGGGAGAGGAAGAAAGAGAAAAATAGATAGAGAGAAAGAGGGAGAGAAAGAAAGAAAGAGGGAGAGGAAGAAAGAGAGAAAGAAAGAGGGAGAGAAAGAGGAAGAGAAAGAAAGAGAGAAAGAAGGAAAGAAAGAGGGAGAGAAAGAAAGAAAGAGAGGGAGGAAGAAAGCATTGGCTCTGTGCTTCCTCTTGCACTGGCTCCAGTGCTGCGCTTTGCCACGAATTACACTACCAGTTGGATGGAGAAGCTGCCTGAGACTGAGTTAGTTACATGCTGCAGCCTGCAGAGCATGCAGACGTAGAGGGAAACCAGCGGCCGGGCGCCGCTAGGCAGCAGTGCGCCCTAGGCGGCTTCCTAGTTTGCCTAGTGGTAGCACCGGCCCTGCCTGGGAAATGAGTGTCATCATTTCCCAGGAGGCAATGGGGCCTCTGGACAGGAACCACCTAGGACTAAGAACTACGCAGATTACGAAATCTGCCTAGTAACAGCTAGATAGAAGTAAGTACACACGATAGAGGGGTATGCTTTGTTCATATTTCATGTCTGAGGTTTACAACCACTTTAAATACAAATTTATACTGAACACGTATTGCAGTTTCCCTTTAAACCTCCTGACAAGTGCTATTAAATAGAATGCGATGTACCAGCCAGACAATCATTCTCCGATAAAGTGGAAATATTGCGAGACTTTGGCGTTATTGTGCTAGGATTATAAAGTCAGAAGCAAATTTCACAGTTCAACAACCTAATAACTTTTTGCATTTCTCGTCATCAAGATAAAACTGAAAAATTTCTCAGACTGGGAGGGATGTTCAGTGATGTATTTATCTGCTATGATTAGATACACTTTAAATCGAATTTTCTGCAGAATAAAATAAGCTTTGAAGTTCCTTCATCCCTTTATATCATCTCATATTCCTTATCTGAATTGTTTCCAGTTTATGATACAGTTTTTCTAATAAGGTGATTTGAACTTTAGTCTGCATTGTACGAACGTTCAGGAGAACGGCGGTGTGTGGGCGAGATTATAGCCTCCATCTTATTAAAAAAATAAAAATTCACTTCTGTACATGGCCAATTGGGTTATTATTGACGGTGATATGGGAGCGCTAAACGTCCTAAGGAACCCGAGACATTAAAGCTAGTTATCACTTTGATGTACCGTATAACGGACTCTTATGTTTTGTATTCAGGAGTCCATTAAAGAATAATTAAATATATTTCATTTTAAATAGTATTAACCACTTAAAAGGGAGTTCCAACCTAAAAATGAACTTTCTATTAAAAAAAAAAAAAAAAAAAAAAATACATATATATATATATATATATATATATATATATATATATATATTATTTTTTTACTTACTTCTATCTAGCTGTTACTAGGCAGATTTCGTAATCTGCGTAGTTCTTAGTCCTAGGTGGTTCCTGTCCAGAGGCCCCATTGCCTCCTGGGAAATGATGACACTCATTTCCCAGGCAGGGCCGGTGCTACCACTAGGCAAACTAGGAAGCCGCCTAGGGCGCACTGCTGCCTAGCGGCGCCCGGCCGCTGGTTTCCCTCTACGTCTGCATGCTCTGCAGGCTGCAGCATGTAACTAACTCAGTCTCAGGCAGCTTCTCCATCCAACTGGTAGTGTAATTCGTGGCAAAGCGCAGCACTGGAGCCAGTGCAAGAGGAAGCACAGAGCCAATGCTTTCTTCCTCCCTCTCTTTCTTTCTTTCTCTCCCTCTTTCTTTCCTTCTTTCTCTCTTTCTTTCTCTTCCTCTTTCTCTCCCTCTTTCTTTCTCTCTTTCTTCCTCTCCCTCTTTCTTTCTTTCTCTCCCTCTTTCTCTCTATCTATTTTTCTCTTTCTTCCTCTCCCTCTTTCTTTCTCTCCCTCTTTCTTTCTTTCTCTCCCTCTTTTTTTTCTTTCTCTCCCTCTTTCTCTCTTTCTCTCCCTCTTTCTTTCCCTTTTTCTCTCCCTCTTTCCCTCTTTCTTTCTTTCTCTCCCTCTTTTTTTCTTTCTCTCCCTCTTTCTCTCTCTCTTTCTTTCCCTCTTTCTCTCCCTCTTTCTTTCTTTCTCTCCCTCTTTCTTTCCCTCTCTCTCTTTCCCTCTTTCTTTCTTTCTCTCTTTTTCTTTCCCTCTTTCTCTCCCTCTTTTTTCTTTCTCTCTCTCTTTCTTTTCCTCTTTCTCTCCCTCTTTCTTTCTTTCTCTCCCTCTTTCTTTCCCTCTTTCTCTCTCTCTCTCTTTCGTTCTTTCTTCCTTTCTTTCTATCCCTCTTTCTTTCTCTCCCTCTTTCTTTCTCTCTTTCTCTCCCTCTTTCTTTCTTTCCCTTTTTCTCTCCCTCTTTCCCTCTTTCTCTCTCTCTCTCTTTCTTTCTTTCTTTCTCTCCCTCTTTTTTCTTTCTCTCCCTCTTTCTCTCTCTCTTTCTTTCCCTCTTTCTCTCCCTCTTTCTTTCTTTCTCTCCCTCTTTCTTTCCCTCTTTCTTTCCATCTTTCTCTCCCTCTTTCTTTCCCTCTTTCTTTCTTTCTTTCTTTCTTTCTTTCTTTCTTTCTTTCTTTCTTTCTTTCTTTCTTTCTTTCTTTCTTTCCCTCTTTCTTTCCCTCTTTCTTTCTCTCCCCCTTTCTCTCCCTCTTTCTCTCCCTCTTTCTCTCCCTCTTTCTTTCCCTCTTTCTTTCCCTCTTTCTTTCTCTCCCCCTTTCTCTCCCCCTTTCTCTCTCTCTTTCTCTCTCTCTTTCTCTCTCTCTTTCTCTCCCTCTTTCTTTCTTTCTCCCTCAATCCCTCATTCATCTCAGACTCTAACCACACCCCCTCCGAGCCACACCCATGTGAGCCACGCCCACAATTTCACATAAACCATTCCCGTTTTCCGCTGCCATAGAGGGCCCCTTAGCAGAATTTTGCTTAGGGCCCCAGGGAGATTCGGGTCGGCACTGGGCTTACCTGTAGCAAAAAAAAAGGTTGTAAAGGGCTTCGATCAAAGGTGAGTACTTCATAATGAGCTAGTTTGCTATGCACACTAGCTCATAATGCCTTTTTTTACAGAAGTTTTGCAGAAATCATTGCAGCCAAATGATAAAGCTTGCTATTGACAAGCTATAATTCCTCTTTGAGACAGTTTGATAAATGAGGCCCGCTGTTGTACAGAGTAGGTGTGTGGTCAGCTGTCTGTCTGCATTCCAAACTCACCAGCTCCTGTATTCCTGGGACAAAATAGTCTTTGACCTTTTTCAAGGGTTTGACCCATTACTCTTTTTATTGGCCCCTGTGGACAGCCAATGACGTATGAGATCACCCCCTGCCTCCTCTATGGCTCAGTCCACTGATGGGTTTGAAAACTGGCTCAAGGCACAGGATGGTCAGCCTATCTAATCTAGCAAGGTCACCGGGTGTTCCCGGGAGGTCAGTCATCCAAGGATCAGTCTATATATAGATGAATATTTCAGGACGGAACACTTGTGTACATTCTGCATCTCCACACTCTCTTGTCAAGAAGACTTTCCTGACAATATTTGCATTCTTTGAACCCTTCTAGAGAGAGGTTTATACAATGCTAAAAAAAAGTTAAAACAAATTTGCTTGGAATCTAGGAGCCAGCTAAAAAATTTAGGAGCAAAAGAGCAAAAACCGCACCCCGTCCCACCAAGCTCGCACGCAATAGAGAACGCATACGTGAGTAGCGCACGCATATGAAAACGGTATTCAAACCACACATGTGAGGTATCACCACGGCCTCAATTACCGGCGGGTGTGGGCCCGCCGCGATCACGGCCCTTGCTGGCCGCTAATGGAAGCCGCGGCTTTGCGGCCTTCTGCAGCCCTAAGCTTCCCCAGGCGCCAGGTCACAATTTCTTGTCACAATTGCGACCTGGTGCCCGGATTTTGTCGAGGCCTGGCTTAAAATGTTAGATCACCTTTACAGAAAAATTATAATGGTGATCCAACACCAGACACACTCCCCGGTTCCTGCTCTACTTACCACCAGGGTTGCTGAGCTGCACCCTACATCCGGTCCGGCAGTCTGGAGATTTGAAATCCTTGCTCTTCTCTGTGCTGTGCTTTTAAGATGGACCAGAATTCACTGTGATGGCACTGACCAATCAGAATAGATCTGAACTGTCATAGACAGTGGCAGATTGTGAGTTCTTCTTTGGGGGCGGCAGCAAACAAACAACACCCTCCCTGCTGGCGTGGCACAGCACCCACCCCCCCCCTGCAGGCAGTCCGGCCTGGCACTTGCCCGCTCATGTGGCAGGGCTGTGGTGTCCTCTACGGTGGCTCCGGTGGCCACTTTTCCAGCTTTCTCCGCTGTGTAGGTCAATAGAATCATCTGACGCTTTGACCAAGCGGGAAACAGAGCTTACAGACCTGCCTCCGGATTGGCAGGGAAGAACACAACTGGGTGAGCTTGGGGCGCAATGCTCTGCGCTGCGAGCTCACCCTTTTTTTAAGCCTCTGCCTCAAATCAGGTCCTGAAAACACCCCACTGCATTGGAATCCATTGTCCGGCGCCACTGATATGTAGATCAGGGGGATGGGCGCATGGATAGGGGAGGGGAGTCAAATTCTTCCACCCCAAACTCGCTCATCCATGTCTTTATGGACCTTGCTTTGTGCACTGGTGTGCAGTCATGTTGGAACAGGAAGGGGCCGTCCCCAACTGTTCCCACAAAGTTTGAAGCACAAAATTGTCCAAAATGTCTTGGTATGCCGACACCTTAAGAGTTCCCATGACTGAAACTAAACGGCCAACCCCTGAAAAAACAACCCCACACCCTAAATCTCCCCTCCACCAAATGATTTGGACCAGTACAGACTAAGACTGGGATGTCATTAAAGCTCATGTGCGTGTAAAGGCAGGTGTCCCAATACTTTTGGTAATATAGGGCCGCATTCAGAAAACTATTTACGCAGCGTATAAAGAGATACGCTGCGTAAATACTAAGAATAGCCGGCGTATCTTTTTTTGCTATTCAGGAAAGAAGATACGCCGGCTTTCTTCTAAGATACAATCGGCGTAAGTCTGTTACACCGTCGTATCTTAGTTGCATTATTACGCTGGCCGCTAGGTGATGCTTACGGTGGTTTTCACGTAATATATGCAAATGAGCTATTTACGCTGATTCCCGAACGTACTTGCGGCGGCGCGTCGTAGTTTACGTCGTTTGCGTAAGCGTTAGAGCGGCGTAAGATTACCCCTGCTATAGGAGGCGTAGCCAATGTTAAGTATGGACGTCAGGACAGCGTTGAATTGTACGTCGGTTACGTCGTTTGCGTAAATCATTCGGGAATGGGGCTCGACGTTAGTTACGTTCACGTCGTTTACATTGAGGAAAAGCGACGTGATTTCACGCATGCGCACTGGGAACGTCCACGGACGGCGCATGCGCCGTCCAAAAAAAATGTGAATTACGTGGGGTCATGATTCATTTACATGAATCACGCCCCCACTACATTCATTTGAATTGCGCGGCCTTAAGCCGCAACACATACGCTACGCCGCCGTAAATAATGGCGCAAGTTCTTTCTGAATAAAGAACTTGCGCAAATATTTGCAGCGGCGCAACGTATCGGGGATACGTTACGCCAGCAGAAAGATCCACGGATCTTTCTGAATCTGGCCCATAATGTTTATGTAAAGCACTGTGTAAATTGTTGGCACTACATAACTACCTGTAATAAATTAATATATTTTTTTTAATATATACAGCGTGTGTGTGTATATATATATATATATATATATATATATATATATATATATATGTTTATATATATATATATATATATATATATTTATTTATATATATATATATATATATATATATACACACACACATAAATATATTTATATAGAAAGCTATAAATACACTTTATTGGCTAGATTCACGTAGAGCGGCATAATTTTGTGCGGGTGTAACGTATCTCAGATACGCTATGCCGCTGTAAATTAGAGAGGCAAGTGCTGTATTCACAAAGCTAAGTTACGGTGGCGTAGCGTAAATGGGCCGGCGTAAGCCCGCCGAATTTAAATGTGTTTGATGTAGGCGTGTTTTATTTAAATTAAGTATTACCCCATGTAAATTACGTTTTTTACTAACGGCGCATACGCCGTCCGTGGACGTATCCCAGTGCGCATTCTCCAAATTACGCCACTAAGACTCATTGGTTTCGACGTGAACGTAATTTACGTCCAGCCCCATTCACGGACGAGTTACGCAAACGGCGTAAAACGTGAAAAATTTTACTCGGTCCCGACGTCCATACTTAACATTGGCTGCGCCATCTTGTTGCAGCTTTATCTTTACGCCTGAAAACGCCTTACGTAAACGGCGTATCTTTACTGCGACGGCCGGGCGTACGTTCGTGAATAGGCGTATCTCGCTGATTTACATATTCTAGGCGTAAATCACCGTACACGCCCCTAGCGGCCAGCGTGAATAGGCAGCTAAGATACGACGGCGTAGGAGACTTACGCTGGCCGTATCTTAGCAACATTTAAGCGTATCTCACTACTGATACACCGGCGTAACTCTTTCTGAATCTGGCCCTTTAAAAATGCAAAATAAATCCTATTGGCTGTTCCATAATTGTCACACCATCACTCTCAGCCTCATTAAAAAAATATGTCATATCAATGACATGGAGAAGTCCACGTGCTGAGACTGGAGAGCAGGGAAGGTGGCAGCACCCGGGGGGGGGGGGGGGGTTGGGGTTGGAGTGATGCCATTTACTCTTGTAAAGAATGATATGAGGATCTGTGTCCAGGAAGTATGGCATCTTTCCAACAACGTCCGCCCCGTGCCCTGAGGAAACACAGGGAGACGAGACCAAGTCGCGCTCACGTGCTGAATTTCTAGTACTCATTCATCTCTATGAGACCGATATAACGTGCAACTCCACCCTCCCCACAGTCATGTATATTGAGAGACTGCATTCCTCTACTTGTACCGGCTTCTACGACTGATCCAGATTTGTGCGATTCTTCAGGAATCTGTACAGACAAAAAAAGAAGAAGACGAAGAAGAAAAATAAAAGAAACGAAAAAAATGAAAAAATAAAAGAAACGAAAAAAAAAAAGAAGACAAGTTAGGAACACATATGCTGATTACCGCAGCGGAATAATATTATCAAGATAAGATGATGACACATTTGTCTAATTAATTATCATTTTATCGTCTTTGTTTGATCAAATCTTGAGAAGTTTTTCATTTCTTTTTATGTTTTAACACATCGCATGTTCAGCCAAGGCCCATTTACTTCTTTCACAATGAATGGGCTGCCAAAACGCACCCTAATGTGCCTGAAAACGCACATCACCCGTCTTTTCTAGTGAAACTCACGACATGCATTGCGGAGAGATACAACCCGGGAGCATCGCTCCAAACTTTCAGTACGAGGCGCAACATCTTATATTTTACAAAGATCTGCAAAGCACAACATTTGTTTTTTTTTACAAATGAATAGAATGTAAATGAATAAATACGTTTTAGTTGGACCTATTTTATAAACAGTAAGATGTGACTCTGAATAAAAGAGAGATGGGTAAAAACAAAGTTCCCCTTTACATCAGCATTCCTATCAGAGTCATTATTTACATCTGTTTCCCCATCAAAGTCTCTCCATACATCAGTGACCCCATCAGATTCTCTCCTTACATCAGCGTCTCCATCAGAGTCCCTCTTTATATCAGTGTCCCAAATAGAGTCTTTCCTTACATCAGTGTCCATATCAGAGTTTCCTTTACATCAGTGTCCCCATCACCTTCCCTCCTTACATCAGTGTCCCCCATCAGAGTCCCTCCTTACATCAGTGTCCCCCATCAGAGTCCCTCCTTACATCAGTGTCCCCATCAGAGTCCCTCCTTACATCAGTGTCCCCATCAGAGTCCCTCCTTACATCAGTGTCCCCATCAGAGTTCCCTTTACATCAGTGTCCCCATCACATTCCCTCCTTACATCAATGTCTCCATTAGAGTCCTTTCATACATCAGTGCCCCCATTAGAATCTTGCTTATATCAGTGCCCCCATCAAAGTCTCTCCATACATCAGTGTCCCCATCAGAGTTCCCTTTACATCAGTCTCCCCATCAGAGCCTCTCCTTACATCAGTGTCCTCATCAGAGCCTCTCCTTACATCAGTGTCCTCATCAGAGTCCCTTCTTACATCAGGGTCCCCATCAGATTCCCTCTTTACATCAGTGTCCCAATCAGAGTTCCCTTAATATCAGTGTCCCCATCAAAGTCTCTCCATATATCAGTGTCCCCATCAGAGTCCATACTTACATCAGTTTTCCCATCAAATTCCCTCCTAACATCAGCGTCTCCATCAGAGTCCCTCCTTACATCAGTGTCCCAAATAGAGTCCTTCCTTACATCAGTGTCCATATCAGAGTCCCTCAAACATCAGTGTCCCCATAAAAGTCTATACTTACATCAATGTCCCCAGCAGAGTCCCTCCTTACATCAGTCCCTACATTATAGTTCCTCCTTACACCACACTCCCCATCATAATCACTCTTTATATCAGTGTCCTCATCAGAGTCAAAACAAAGCAAAGTTCCCCTTTACATCAGTGTCCTCACCAGAACCCCCCTGTTCCCCTCAGTGTCCCCATCATAATCTCCCCTTACATTGGTGCACCCATCAGTCAAACAAAGCAGTGTCCTCACCAGAGCCCCCCCCCCATTACACCAGTGTCCTCACCAGAGCCCCCCATTACACCAGTGTCCTCACCAGAGCCCCCCATTACACCAGTGTCCTCACCAGAGACCCCATTACACCAGTGTCCTCACCAAAGACTCCCATTACATCAGTGTCCTCACCAGAGACCCCATTACACCAGTGTCCTCACCAAAGACTCCCATTACATCAGTGTCCTCACCAGAGACCCCCATTACATCAGTGTCCTCACCAGAGACCCCCATTACACCAGTGTCCTCACCAGAGCCCACAAATTACATCAGTGTCCTCACCAGAGCCCCCTATTACATCAGTG
The DNA here is from genome assembly GCA_029574335.1 of Rana kukunoris. NCBI lineage: Eukaryota > Metazoa > Chordata > Amphibia > Anura > Ranidae > Rana > Rana kukunoris. The sequence goes on from CM056058.1 coordinate 138,512,485, forward strand.
TCCTCACCAGAGCCCCCATTACATCAGTGTCCTTACCAGAGCCCCCCATTACATCAGTGTCCTCACCAGAGCCCCCCATTACATCAGTGTCCTCACCAGAGCCCCCCATTACATCAGTGGGCTCAACAGAGCTCCTATTACATCAGTGTCCTCACCAGAGCCCCCCCTCCTCCCCCCTCAAATCGGTGTCCCCTTATAATCCCCCTTACATCGGTGCACGCATCAAAGTCAAACAAAGCAAAGTTCCCTTATTACATCAGTGTCCTCACCATAGCCCCTCATTACATCAGTGGCCTTACCAGAGCCCCCCATTGCATCAGTGGCCTTACCAGAGCCCCCCATTACATCAGTGTCCTCACCAGAGCCCCCCATTACATCAGTGTCCTCACTAGAGCCCCCCATTACATCAGTGTCCTCACCAGAGCCCCCCATTACATCAGTGTCCTCACCAGAGCCACCATTACATCAGTGTCCTCACCAAAGCCCCCCATTACATCAGTGTCACCATCAGAGTCCCCATTACATCAGTGTCCTCACTAGAGCCCCCCATTACATCAGTGTCCCAATTATGGTCCCGCTTTACATCAGGGTCCCCATATGTTGTTGGGTTGCAGAGACTGTGCACATCAAAATCTTGTAGTGGCCTGAAGGTAATGGCTGTTGGTAATAGTTTGGAGTCCCCTGACTCGGTATATTGGGTGCTATACAATATGAATGACATTTTAGGTGCGTTCCCATGTATCGTGGTAATAAATGTGTCATCACAACGCGGACGTGGTAACCAGCTGTAACCTATTTCTGTTTATTGCAAAAAATGTTTCAGACACTGAAATCTTGGACGTTGGTTTTATCGACAGATTTGTGTGTTGAGTTGGAATGCTCAGAAGACGGAGAAGAATCCTAATATAAATAGAAATAAAGTGCGGGCACCGGCCAAATTGTTGGCATGCCGAAGGCTGGCACACTGTGCCAGAAAATTGCCCAAGTGAGAAGAATTGTATGAAATGGATAGTTCAGACATCGAGAGGAATGTTAACTGGATAGACAACCAATGTGCGACCGACAGAGCATGTCCCAGCTTGTATGGAGAGAGGAGATAAGAGCTCCCAGCCCAAGGGATCGTCCTCATATGAATTTTTATTTGCCACAATAAAAGGGTCGATTAAGAGGTGGCACGACAAATGTGTTTCGGGGGGTCATCCACAAATCCCCCTTTTTCAGGGCTTGGATTTATTGTGTAAGTGCAATCTGGAGAGTTGGGTTAATCCTGGATTTGAATTCTTTATAGGTTGTATTATAAAGCTTTCTCAGTAATGTTATCTGGCAGCAAGCTGGCAGCAAGGGTGGCATTAATGACAAGGCATATGCCCAGATCAGATCCGACTTCACAAGCCAACAGCCTAACCCTAGCCAAAACTTTCTAAGTACTGGATAGAGAAGGGAAAGGTTAGAAGCTTTAGCATTGTATTGTATTTTCATGTCCCCGCAGTGCAGATTTTCCTTCACTTCCTGTCCTGATCACCTTTTTAGAAAAAAGGAGAAATTTCCTCAACAGTGACAGAGAATGGCAATCATTACATTTATTGAAATCATTAAATAAAACTCTCTATTTGTTCATTTTTACAAAAAGTGACTGGTGCCCAATCTTTTCACCTTGCACTATACCCACCAGTGGCGGCTGGTGCTCAACATTTTTTTTGGGGGGGGCCGCAAACAAGCTGAAAAAAAACATCAATTGGAGCCACTGTGTCAATCAAACGCAGCTATTGTGCCAAATGTAGCTACTGTGCCCATCAAACGCAGCTACTGTACCCATAAATTCCCGCCACTGTGCCATCAAACGCAGCCACTGTACCCATCAATTGCTGACAATGTGCCCCATCAAGTGCTGTCAGTGTGCCCATCAATTGCCGCTACTGTGCCCCATCAGATGCTGGCAGTGTACCCATTAATTGCCGCTACTGTGTCCCATTAGATGCCGCCAGTGTGCCCATCAATTGCCGCTACTGTGCCCCATCAGATGCTGCCAGTGTGCCCATCAATTGCAGCTACTGTGCCCCGTCATATGCTGTCAGTGTGCCCATCAATTTCCGCTACTGTGCCCCATCAGATGCTGCCAGTGTGCTCTTCAATTTCCGCTACTGTGCCCCATCAGATGCTGCCAGTGTGCCCATCAATTGCCGCTACTGTGCCCCATCAGATGCTGCCAGTGTGCCCATCAATTGCCGCTACTGTGTCCCATTAGATGCCGCCAGTGTGCCCATCAATTGCCACTACTGTGTCCCATTAGATGCCGCCAGTGTGCCCATCAATTGCCGCTACTGTGCAACATCAGATGCCACCAGTGTGCCCATCGATTGCAGCTACTGTACCCTGTCAGATGCTGTCAGTGTGCCTATCAATTTCCGCTACTGTGCCCCATCAGATGCTGCCAGTGTGCTCTTCAATTTCCGCTACTGTGCCCCATCAGATGCTGCCAGTGTGCCCATCAATTGCCACTACTGTGCCCCATCAGATGCTGCCAGTGTGCCCATCAATTGCCACTACTGTGCCCCATCAGATGCTGTTAGTGTGCCCATCAATTACCGCTAATGTGCCCCATCAGATGCTGTCAGTGTGCCCATCAATTGCCGCTACTGTGCTCCATTAGATGCTCGCAGTGTGCTCATCAATTGCCGCTACTGTGCCCCATCAGATTCTGTCATTGTGCCCTTCAATTGCCGCTACTGTGCCCCATCAGATGCGGTCATTGTGCCCTTCAATTGCTGCTACTATGCCCCATCAGATGCTGTCATTGTGCCCATCAATTGCTGCTACTATGCCCCATCAGATGCTGCCAGTGTGCCCATCAATTGCCGCTACTGTGCCCAATTAGATGCTCGCAGTGTGCTCATAAATTGCCGCTACTATTTCCCATCAGATGCTGTCAGTGTGCCCAGCTACACATACTGCTGGCTTTTAATAATCAGACACTTACCTGTCCTGGAGTCCAGTAATGTTGGCAGCTCAGCTGATGTTTCCATCTGCTGTCAGGTGCTGCCGCCGCCATTGCAGCAGAGCAGTGGCGGTGCGTCCATAAAGGGTGCTCTCTCCTGCCACCTGTCTATTACCATAGATAGATTCATGCATTGCATGTATTTTATGGAAGCACCTGATTAGAGCCATAGGCTATAAAAGGCATCCAAAAAGGTGAACACCGGGTCCCATTCAATTTTCAAAGACGATGTTGCCTACACACCATCGTTTTTTCCCAATGCTCTAGCAAAGCAAGGTTACGTTCACCACTCTTTTCCATTGAAGCTCGCTTCATAACTAGCTTCTGGGCATGCGCGGGTTGAAAAACGTCGTTTTTTGCTGCACACGGTGATTTTTTGTGAAACAAAAAACGACGTTTTGAGAAACGACACAAGAAATTGAAGCATGCTTCAATTTTTTTTTTGTCGTTTTTCACAAGACATAAAACAAAGTTTTCCCCCACACACGGTCATTTAAATTGACGTTTTTAAAAACGTCGTTTTTTTCCATCACATAAAGTGATCGTGTGTACGCGGCATTAGCTTTGTGTTAGGAAAGCAAATTAATATTTGCTTCCTTAACACTGAACCGCCTCTCAGCCAATCAGGTGCTCCGGTCTGTTACCTGTTACCTGATTGGGTAAAAACGACAGGCGCTGTGATTGGACGCCTATCAGGCATCCAATCACAGCAGAGGACGGGAAGAGACGACAGAAGAAGACATCGAGGAGTGTGGAGGACACTGCTGCCCCACTGAGACAAGGTAAGTGCAGGGCCGCTGATAGGGGGGGACCACCAGTCCTCCTGTAGGGGGCCCGGGCACACAGGGGGGCCAAAACAGCAGGGGGAATTAGTGTGGTTTGGCGTAGGTGCCGTTACAGAAGGATGCCCTGTGCAGCTCTCTGCAGCAGCTGAAAGCCAGCTTCTCCCCCTCCTGCCGGCTTTTAGCTGCTGCAGAGAGAGACACAGACACAGGGCATATTTCCTGTAATTGTTTACCCTTGTCACTGTGAATATAATATTTTTTTTCATGTAAAAAACAAATAAAGGGCTAATTTACACAGGTTCTTTGTTATGTTTGTGTCCACTAATAATGATTTTAGTGTGTTTTTTGTGAAAATATGGTCTTGATATATTGGGGGGGCCCTGACGGGTAGACTGTACGGGGCCCCGTGATTTCTAACAGCAGCCCTGGGTAAGTGCCGGGTGGGGGATGTACACTGGCAGCATTTGATGGGCACAGTAGCGGCAATTGATGGGCACAGTGGCGGAAATTGATGGGCACAGTGGCGGCAATTGATGGGCACAGTATCGGCAATTGATGGGCACATTATCGGCAATTGATGTGCACAGTGGCAGCAATTGATGGGCACAGTGGTGGCAATTAATGGGCACACTGGTGGCAATTGATGGGCACAGTGGCGGCAATTAATGGGCACACTGGTGGCAATTGATGGGCACAGTATCGGCAATTGATGGGCACAGTATCGGCAATTGATGGGCACAGTGGCGGCAATTGATGGGCACAGTGGCGGCAATTGATGAGCACAGTGGCGGCATTTAATGGGCACACAAGTGGCAATTGATGGGCACACTGGTGGCAATTGATGGGTACAGTGGTGGCAATTGATGGGCACAGTGGTGGCAATTGATGGGCACAGTGGCGGCAATTAATGGGCACACAAGTGGCAATTGATGAGCACAGTGGCGGCAATTAATGGGCACACTGGTGGCAATTGATGGGAATAGTGGCGGCAATTAATGGGCACACTGGTGGCAATTGATGGGCACAGTGGTGGCAATTGATGGGCACAGTGGTGGCAATTGATGGGCACAGTGGCGGCAATTAATGGGCACACAAAATGGGCACAGCGGCGGCAATTAATGGGCACACTGGTGGCAATTGATGGGCACAGTGGTGGCAATTGATGGGCACAGTGGCGGCAATTGATGGGCACAGTGGCGGCAATTAATGGGCACGCTGGTGGCAATTGATGGGCACAGTGGTGGCAATTAATGGACACACTGGTGGCAATTGATGGCCACAGTGGCGGCAATTAATGGGCACAGTGGCAGCAATTGATGGGGGTTTTTTTTCAGTTTGTTTGCGCCCCCCCCCAAAAATGTGAGCACCAGCCATCACTGCAGCAGTGTTAGCCTTTCGGGTTCATTCCGGGAACCCTACTGCGCATACGTGAGGCCCCGCTCCTCTCTCCTTCTGGTCTGGCAACAGGGGGAGTAGGAGGGAGCCCTGCGGTGATGTCATGAGCCCCAGCGTGGACTCCCGGAACTGGGAACACTATACCTGTCAAAGACGAGTATCCTGTCCCCCCTCCCCTCCGAAAGGTGGCAATTGTGACACCAGAGGGGGAGAGGAGACAAATGAGCGGAAGTTCCACTTTTTGGGTGGAAATCCGCTTTAATGAACAAGAACGATTCTAAAACAAAACACATTTTTCCAGTGTGCACGTCTCCGCTTTGCACACCTTTTGTTTGGATTCATCTGAAATGTATTTAGATCATTTACACTAAGCCCCTGTTCACAAAGGAGCGATTTGTCATGCGATTTAACAGGTTAAAACGTATGACAAGTCGCATCCTATTCCCGGCAATGGTAGCGTTCAAATTGATGTGACGCCGACTTTACGGTGCCGCATAGATTTGTAAAAGTAGTACATGCACTACTTTTGGCGATTTCAGGTGCGATTTCAATAGACATCTGTGCATGAAGCCGCACAGATGTCTTAAAAGTCGCACCCGACGTCGCACTGAGATGCGGCTTTGAACTTGTGCGATACGGTATATAAGGATATTATATATACAATACTTATAGCCAGTATGTGCAGATACATGACAGCTACACCACAAGGATCCTTGCCAGCGAGGGTCACTCGGATCAAAGTACACACTTTTTGTTTGTATTTCCAAACTGCCAGCACTGAATACATAGACATGAGCGCACACGTCTTCCTGGACCAAATTTCAAGATCTGCAAAATGAAAAAAGGACAAAAGAACAAGGAGAAAACTTTCCTTCTTACATGTTCACATTTACAAATGTTCTAGGATGAAAAACAGGGAATTCTTAACCACTTCAGCCCCGGAAGAATTGGCTGCCCAATGAACGGGTAATTTTTTGCGATTCGGCACTGCATCGTTTTAACTGACAATTGCGCGGTCGTGCAATGTAGCACCCAAATAAAATTGACGTCCTTTTTTTCCCACAAATAGAGCTTTCTTTTGGTGGTATTTGATCACCTCTGCGGTTTTTATTTTTTGCGCTATAAACAAAAATAGAGCGACAATTTAAAAAAAAAATACAATATTTTTTACTTTTTGCTATAATAAATATCCCCCAAAAATATATAAAAAACATTTTTTTCCTCAGTTTAGGCCGATACGTATTCTTCTACCTATTTTTGGTAAAAAAAATCGCAATAAGCGTTTATCGAAAATTTATAGCGTTTACAAAATATGGGATAGTTTTATTGCATTTTTATTAACCATTTTTTCGATTTTATGAATCTCATGGCGGACACTTCGGACTATTTTGACACATTTTTGGGACCATTGTCATTTTCACAGCAAACAATGCTATACAAATTCATTGTTTACTGTGAAAATGGCAATTGCAGTTTGGGAGTTAACCAGTAGGGGGCGCTGAAGGGGTTATGTATGACCTCATCTATGTTTCTAACTGTAGGGGGGTGTGGCTGTAGATGTGACGTCATCGATTGTATTTCCCTATAAAAGGGACATACGATCGATGACAGCGCTACAGTGAAGAATGTGGAAGGCTCTCCCCGTTATTCAGCTCCGGGGACCGATTGCAGGGCTCCGGCGGCGATCGGGTCCGCGGGTCCCGCGGTCACAGAGCTTCGGACCGGGTCGCGGGCGCGTGCCCTTGACCCACGGCTGGGCACTTAAAGAGGACGTACAGGTACGTGCATGTGCCCAGTCGTGCCATTCTGCCGACGTAAATGTGCAGGAGGCGGTTAAACAAAAAAATTGCGTACATTTTGAAAAAAAAGCAAAATTTTTTACTTTTTGTTATAATAAATATCCCCCAAAAATATATAAAAAAAATAGTTTTCCTCAGTTTAGGCCGATACGTATTCTTCTACATATCTTTGGTAAAAAAAAATGCAATAAGCGTTTGATTGTTTTACGCAAATACGCGTCTACAAAATAGGGGATAGTTTTATGGCATTTTTATTTACATTTTTTACTAGTAATAGCGGCGATCAGCGATTTTTATTGTGACTGCGATATTGTGGCGGACACATCGGACACTTTTGACTGTATTTTGGGACCATTGTCATTTATACAGCGATGGTCACCAGTCATCTCTATGACCGTCAGAGGCCTGGGGGAGTTGTGATGACGTCACGCCCGGGTACCCGTAAGTAAACAAAGCCGCGATTGTGGCCAGCCTGGAGAGAGAGATGTGGGGTCTTATAGACCCCGCGGGCCAGATTCACATACAATTAGATTCGCGTAGAGTATCAGAAATACTCTACGCCGCCGTATTTTACCTGGCTCTACGTGGAATCCCGGTAGATTTTGTCCAGTAAACTATGGCGGCGTAGTGTATTTCTCCTGGCGCAAGCCATCTACGCGAGTAGGGGGCGTGAAGCATTTAAAATAGGCGCGTTCCCGCGGCGATCGAACTGCGCATGCTCCGTTCAGAAATTTCCCGCCGTGCATTGTGCGAAATCACGTCGTTACGTCATTTTCTTTTGAGTAGCGTCGTTTACGGACATTCCTATTCCCGAACGAGTTACGTAAAAAAATAAAAATAAATTAAATTTGACGCGGGAACGACAGCCATACTTAACATGGGTTACGCACCGTTAGACCAGCAAATAGCTGGTCTAACAGTACGTAGCAAAAAAATGACGTAAGCGATTGCGAAGGCCGCTCGTATCTTCGTGGATCGCCGTAAAAAGTCATTTGCATATCCCGACGCTGAAAACGACGCGGACTCCTCCCAGCGGCCGCAAAAAGTTTGCAGCGTAGATCCGAAGGCTTACGAAGACGTAAGCCTCTCGGATCGAAGCCCGAAGCCGCCGTATCATGGTTTGAGGATTCAAACTAGTGATACGGCGCGCGAAATTTGAAATTACTCCTGTCTAACACCAGTTAGACAGGCGTAATTGCTTTATGAATCTGGGCCCGCATCTCTCCAATAAGAGGACCTGTCACACACATTTCCTATTACAAGGGATGTTTACATTCCTTGTAATAGGAATAAAAGTGATAAAAAAAAAAACATAAAGTGTAAAAAAAAAAAAAGTACATTTTTTTTTTAAATTTTTCTTTAAAACGCCCCTGTCTCCGGTAGCTTGTGCGCAGAAGCGAACGCACATGCAAGTCCCGCCGACATATGTAAACGTCATTCAAACCACATATGTGAGGTATCGCCGTGTGCGTTAGAGTGCCAGCAACAATTCTAGCACTAGATCTCCTCTGTAAATCTAGACTGGTAACCTGTAAAAAAATTCAAAGCGTTGCCTATGGAGATTTTTAAGTAATGAAATTTGGCGCCATTCCATGAGTGTGCGCAATTTTAAAGTGTGACATGTTAGGTGTCTATTTACTCGGTGTAACATCATCTTTCATATTTTAGAAAAAAATTGTTCTAACTTTACTGTTTTGTTATGTTTTTTAATTCATGAAACTATTTTTTTCCCAAAAAAAGGCGTTTGAAAAATTATTACGCAAATACCGTGCAAGATAAAACGTTGCAATGACCGCCATTTTATTCCCTATGGTGTCTGCTAAAAAAAAAAAACATATATAATGTTTGGGGGTTCTGCCTAATTTTCTAGCAAAAGAATGATGATTTGTACATGAAGGAGAGAAGTGCCAGAATAGGCCCGGCAATGAGGTGTGTATAAAAGCCCGGTATTTAACAGGGTTAAAGTTAAAAAAGGTTGGAGAAACAAAAAAACAAAATAAAAAAATCCCAGGCTGGCACTGGGTCGGAGTTGTTTCCATCTTCTAGCGGGGGCTGTCGGCACACACAGGAATACGTTATGTACGGGAAGGAATACTGGTGGGGATTTCTTTGTGAACGGCACCATGAAAATGACAAAATGTGTAATAGAGGGATGTGAACAACACGGCCGGCATGTTAAGATGTAACGTGATAAAACCATTACAGCATGAATAAAATATAAAAAGGGAACGCAGCCATTGCCATTGAAGTCCAAATCAAAGCGCCCGTCAATCCCTAAACTTTTATATCGGCTCTGGGTAGACGCATCCGCCACTCTTTTCATATCTATTCCCCAGAGTGTCACTACTAATATGATAGGAAACCGAAGAGTACTAATCACAAACGTGGGGCTGAGGACTGCGCAGCTGACAAAGTCAACAACACGTGAAAAAATTCAGAAATCCAACCCAATTCCAAAACTAAAAGGGGTTGTAAAGCTTTGCGATTTTTCGCCTTAGGGCCCTTTCACATGTGCGGACCGTTCGTCCATTTTTTGCAGATAAAAAACGGACCGTAATGCTTCCCTATGGGCCAGCAGACATTAGCGGATGAGCATCCGCTAACGTCCGTTTCCATCCGTCTCCGTTAAGCTCCGTTTTTTTGAACGGAAGAAAACCCTATTTTTCTTCTGTCAAAAAAACGGAACGGACGAAAAACGGATGTTAGCGGACGATCCGTTTAACATCCGATCCGCTAACATCCGTTTTTCATCAAAATATGTAATAAAAATTAAGTTCTAACAAAAAAAAAATGAAAAAACGGATGAAAACTGATGAAAAACGGACGAAAAACTGATGAAAAACGGACAAAAAAACGGATCAACTGATGAAAAAAAACGGACCTAAAAAACGGTCCGCACTTGTGAAAGGGCCCTAAAGTGGATGTAAACCCGAAAAAAAAAAAAATCTTTGCTGTCACAATGTACAGTACACCTAGGCGTTTTGTCGCCCTACGTCCGACGCTGTAGCAGCCCGAGATACGCTGGAGGGGCGAATTAACATTGTCGGCTATGGAGATGGTTCACATCTCTACGCCGAACACCGAAACGCTGTACGCCTGAAGCCTGAACAAGTCCCGGACCCTTTTTTCAGGCGTATTAGGCGTTCGGGCATAGCCGACAATGTTAAAATCACCCCTCCAGCGAAAAACAAGGAGCGAATTGCCACCGCAAATCACGGGGACAAAACTCAGATTTCATGTCGCCGCAATACGCCGGCTCCCGCCTACGCTCAGGTGTGAATGCAGCCTTAGAGTTCCTATCATCTGCGCCCAGTCTTGCCACAAAGAGTTAATCCTCTTTTATTGTTCATTGAGATAAAATGGACTAACAGAGAAAAAACCTTAGTCCGTTCCGCTTGCTGAGAGTGACAGGTTATTTACATATCTCATGCCGCATACACACGATCGTTTTTCGGCATTAAAAAAAAACGTTGTTTTTCCAACTTCATCATTATCATTGCCCACACAACATCGTTTAAAAAAAATGATGAGGAAAGCACGGTGACGTACGACGGCACTCTAAAGGGGAAGTTCCATTCAAGCTCCCGTCTCATAACTTGCTTCTGAGCATGCGCAGGTTTAAAACATAGGCCCAGATTCACAGAGCGATTACACCTGTCTAACTGGTGTTAGACAGGAGTAATTTTAAATTTCGCGCGCCGTATCACTAGTTTGAATCCTCAAACCATGATACGGCGGCGTTGGGCTTCGATCCGAGAGGCTTACGTCTTCGTACGCTTTCGGATCTACACTGCAATCTTTTTGCGGCTGCTGGGTGGAGTTTGCGTCGTTTTCAGCGTCGGGGTATGCAAATGAGCTTTTTACGGAGATCCACGAAGTTACGAGCGTCGTTCGCAATCGCGTACGTCATTTTTTCGCTACGTAAAGTTAAACCAGCTTTTAGCTGGTCTAACGTTACGCGGCCCATGTTAAGTATGGCCGTCGTTCCCGCGTCGACTTTCAATTTTTTTTTTTTTCCGTAAGTCGTCCGGGAATAGGAATGTCCGTAAACAACGCTACTCAAAAAAAAATGACGTAACGACGTGATTTCGCGCAATGCACGGCGGGAAATTTCTGAACGGAGCATGCGCAGTTCGATCGCCGCGGGGACGCGCTTAATTTAAATGCCTCACGCCCCCTATTCGCGTATTTTGATTCCGCCGGGAGAAATACACTACGCCGCCGTACCTTACGGGCCAAAATCTCTCTGAATTCCTCCTAGAGCCAGGTAAAGTACGGCGGCGTAGAGTATCTCTGATACTCTGCGGGAATCTAATTCTTTCTGAATCTGGCCCATAGTTTTTCACGTAGTTTTAGCCCACACACGATCATTTTTTACAACCCAAAAAACGACGTTAAAAAATGCAGCATGCTCGAATTTTTTTTTTCTTCATTTTTCAGAAGATGAAAAACGATGTGAAGCCCACACACGATCATTTTAAATGACGTTTTTAAAAACGTTGTTTTTTTTTTCGTGCCGAAAAATGATCGTGTGTACGCGGCATCATGCACTAGCCTGGAGACAGGCATTATTTTTTAATTCCCACCCCCACTCCTTTTCTGAAGTCAAGTGGTTACTTTTCGGGATTTTGACTGGATGTTAGTGATCATAGCAGAATTTAGTGTAAGGGGAGTGTAGAGGTGGGTCACCAGTCATCTCTATAAGGTCCCTTTCACACTGGGGCGTTTTTCACGCGGTACAGCGCTAAAAATATCGCTGCTATACCGCGTGAAAAAACCTGCCCTGTAGTCTTCAATGTGAAAGCCCGAAGGCTTTCACACTGAAGCGGTGCGCTAGCAGGACTGCTCCAAAAGTCCTGCTAGCCGCATATTTACAGTGGTATAGGAGAGGTGTGTTAATCAATCCTATACCGCGCCTTCCCATTGAAATCAATGGGAAACCGCGGTAATACCGCCCGCAATGCGCCT